>OZ007573.1:57506182-57926182 GCA_963931925.1 Onchidella celtica
GAAATGTCGGCCATGTTCTGTCTTCCGTTTTAGTTTGCGTTTCGTTGCATCGTTTGGGTATTATTTCTCACGCGGGGTTTTGCTACACACAACTTTTTCTTTTTGCCAATTTTTGTCTTCGATTTACTCCTTTCTGCCACCCCACAGTCTTTCTGTAATTTTTACAATATGAGAGGGTGCATGAGAAAACCAGGCTTAAGTCGGCAATATGACCTTTTGAGTTCTGTACATATAATAAAAGACAAGACATTTTCGATAAACTGAAGTCAGTGACCCCCCTAAAATAAGATTTTGAGAAAACGGCATTTAATCCTATAAGTGGCAATAGCTAATTGACCAAGTAATATTGGAGTGATTGTTCTTAGGAGACCTTAGTCTAATTACAAAGCCGTTACAGAGATCATAGTGAGTAGTGTTCACTGCTCGTCTACAGTTTACCCTTTAACAACATGCCACGGTACCCTAAACAACAGCCAAGTTGGAAGATTGTGTCGGACCCATTATTTTCACTTCAAAGTCGTTTTTCTCAAAATCAGCTGTGCCGACTTAAGCCGGGTTTTCTTATTCACAATCTCATATTTCGCCAACTACGATTAATTTAATCACTTAATTTTCAGACGGGAAATCAACGAGTACGCGTCTTCTTCATAACAAACAAGACATGAAAGAGGGAGTACAGGAGGTTGGGGGAGGGGGGAGGGAGTAAGGGGGAGGGATCTGTTCTAGTCAACACTGACATGAACGGAATTAATCACAACAATGTTTGAAATTGACCTGGCGCAAATTTGTTGGGCGCAATAATAACACAGATCGGAGCGAATTTCTGCGCCCACTTTTCCACTGTGTTAAAAGCTGCCTGAGCAGTTCGTGAATTCTGTTCTCTGTACGGTCGACAAAACATCCTTCCACCGCGACATTTCCTGGCCAGTTTCCCAAAAGTGATCAAATAATCAAAGCTATTCAAAGTTAGGACAGAATGACGTGCTAGCACTACCGGAACCATATAAAAACTACAGAAAATATGTGTGTTCGCAGCAAAGCTTGAAGCAAAGACAAAATACGGCAAAAAGAAAATGCTGTAATATGCAGAAAAGCCTCGCGTAAGAAATAATACAGAAACGTCACAATGGAAGGCATAGGGAAGGGAAGACAAATCAAGCTCTGGTTATATTAATCTTCATCGGGAAAAAAAATTTAACAGTGTGGAGAATTGAACCAGTGAAACTATTGAATAAATAAAATACAAAAAATTGCAGGTTGTTAAATCCAAACAAGCATATAGCTACGAGCTCAGACTTAGATTTTCGGAGCGCAGCACGTCCGTCAATCTGCTCCGCTCATTCTCCGCTCATTAAGGGACTGGATCTTTGACGCCAGATTGAAATCTCAATTCTGACAGAAGACAAACTATAGTAAACAAAAGGGTGTAAGTTGGGGAAAGCAACATCGATGTAAAACCTTAATAAGAATGTTCAGCTCTTTAAAAAAGTGCATTCCATTCATTTTTAACCCTTTTAATGAAAGGACGCACTGTCTGCAAATCTGGTTGAAATTCATATTTCAGTTACAATAGTTAAAATATCATATTTCAGTCACAATAGTTAAAATACATTGCTGGGTGGACGAGGGGCGTTCAAATATAATCTAATATAATTCAAAGTGGTTATTTTCAAGGTATGCCTTGGAACTAACGCCAGCGTTATTTTCAAGGCATGTTTCATTGACCAATCAGAAGCTGTTTCAGTATTTCTAAAGGTGTAGCCTTTAAAGACTGTGCATTGTCAGAGTGATATGTAACCACATGAGGGTCTAGTCAGTTTGTATCATCGAGGCCGTAGGCCGATGTTCATCTGGGCAGTAGACAGATTGACATATCAGGGAAAGCCGCCGGGGTAGCTATGTATTGTTTATTGGACTCAAGGTATGCCTTGGAACTAACGCCAGCGTTATTTTCACGGCATGTTTCATTGACCAATCAGAAGCTGTTCAGATATGCCTTGAAAATAACGCTGGAGTTAGTTTCAAAGTATGCCTTGTAAATAACGCCTTGCAATTTAATTATATTTGGACCGGGGAAGGAGGGGGCGGGGGAAGTTCTTTAATGTTATATTTGTACCGGGGGTCCATAATCAGGGGTGTCTAAATATAATGCCACACCGGCAGTTAGCCCAGTTGTGTAATAGATCAACCTCAACCTCAAACCACAACAAAAATGCCAGGAAACGCCCGGTCGTCGCGCGGCATGCTGAAAAGAGCATCATGGAGAGATGTCTGGCTTTGTGGAGACACCCCAAAAAACTGAGGGGAGGGCAAGGTTGGAAATCATGATTGTCTCTCACAGCAATCTTGTCGCGACTTTCCAACTGCAACAGCAGCGTGTAATTCCACGCCGGTTTATCACTAGGTGAGACAGACTGGTTTATTGGCGGCTCTGGACCAATGGCAAAGTTTGGCAACTGCCAGGCAGACAAATACACAGACAGACAAATACACAGACAGACAGGCGGACGGGAAAGTATGGCCTCAGACCAACAAATACACTCAAGTGACATAAACGACTACAGTTTTTCCTTTGTAAATATGTACACAATTGTGTACTGTCAAATGTCGGAAGGAGATAGGGTGGAAGGGGAAGGGGCGGTAATTAACGATGTCGGGAGAAAAGGGGGGGGGTGGGTGCTAGGGAGATAAATTAACAGAGTTCATGGGCGGAGCCAGGACAACACTGAAGGAATAGAAACGCCCAACATTATAGTGCAATGAGCATTGAGAGTGACGTCACTTTCTAAAGAATTCTGGAAAATCTTGAGTGTGTCTCTGGGGAATGGACAACAACAGAATTCGCTTATGAACTTACTTCAGTTTACAGATACTTAACCCACGTTTGTTTCCGGAGATCTGGGTTGACGTTTTGATCGGTAAACACAGTACTGCAAGTCTCTGGCCCAAGCTCCACATCGCAATTTTAGGCACGAAGCAGTGACGCCACCAACAACACAAAATGACATGACGCGATTTTTTGGACTTTCCTTGGGCTCAACTCTCAAACCTTGGTGGACTACGGAAAGCCTTCAGATATTTCTCTTCCAAATTGATGAACTAAAATATTTCATGACTGTTATTAGGAGCGCAGAGTATTGTACACTGTTGGGAACGGGATTTAATGACACAGTTACTAATGTTAAATTTACCGGTGACGTCAGGGGACATTCGAACTGTTCAACGCGGTGGTTAAGCACAGTTGTTATGGACTTTCGAGGCACAAAGATCAACTGCAGATGAAAAGTGTGTACAAAGTCCATAACTGTGCTTAACCGCCGCGTTGAACAGTCCGAATGTCCCATGACGTAAATCTAAATATAGTAACTGTGTCGTTCAATCCCGTTCCCTACAAGCCACTGATGAACAGTGAACATAATAAATCTCTGTATTTTCTCTATTCGGCTTTGTACTTAGACAACACGCCCTTAATAAAATTCATATTTCATTTGCCTACGACCAGAATAAACTGAATAAACATTGTCCACGGTGAAAATCTCAGTGAATGGCACCAGAGCCAATTTGTTTGTCTGTTTGTTTGTCGGTTTGTTTGTTATTTCGCCGTTCTTCGGCAACGGGAGCCATGACAGTTGGTACACACAAATGATCTAACCTGGTGGAAAGAGAAACGGTAAAAAAAAATTAGAGTACTGGGAGACAGAGAAAAAGAAAGAGACAAAAAGGGAGAGAGAAAGAGAAAAAGAAAGAGAGAAAGTTCTCTCTCAAGAAAGGGACTGAGCAAAACTTAGGTAGGTTATTGAGAGTATTTAGTATTTATGTAGTTGGATTCCCCAACTACCTCCCACCCCCCCCCCCCACCCCCATCCCTCCACTTGTGCTCAATGACAAATCTGCATAGAAGTTCACTGTCACAAGTAAAATAATAATAATAATAATAATAATAAGAGCATTTATATAGCGCCTTTCGCCGAGGCCTCAAGGCGCTTAACATTGTCCACCATTGTACAAACTGGCAAGATACCGATACTCCACCAATGACCAGTACTCCAAAAATAACCAGAACTCCAGCAATGATCAATACTCCAGCAATGACTAATACTCCACCAATGACCAATACTCCACCAATGACCAATGCTCCACCAATGACCAGTACTCCAAAAATAACCAGAACTCCAGCAATGATCAATACTCCAGCAATGACCAATACTCCACCAATGACCAATACTCCACCAATGACCAGTACTCCAGCAATGACCAATACTCCACCAATGACCAATACTCCACCAATGACCAATAGTCCACCAATGACCAGTACTCCAGCAATGACCAATACTCCACCAATGACCAGTACTCCACCAATGATCAATGCTCCACAAATCACCAGTACTCCACCAATGACCAATACTCCACCAATGACAGTACTCCACCAATGACCAGTACTCCACCAATGACCAATACTCTAGCAATGACCAAAACTCCGCAAATGACCAATACTCCACCAATGATAATATTATTATGTCCTTGCAAAATTTACCACTGAAAATGTTTTCATTCAATGCTAAAATCTGGCAAATAAATTTTCAAAGTGCCAGGACGTCGCCAGTTTTGTGGTCCTAGCCGTCAAGTCTGGTGGACGATCAAAGACGTGATCCATTCACACTCGAGTTGTTTTTCCTCGTGCCAATCACGAGACACCACAGCTCTCCTGATCCTCAAACACGGCGGCCGGGGGGGGGGGGGGGGGGGGGTTTGAGATCCTTACTGTCATAAATAGGTTTGGGGGATGGGTAACGGTGGGGGGGGGGGTATACAGATACCGGAACCAATCTCAATTACATTAATTTGCCGAAAAAATAGATCGAACGTCAATGTGTCGCAACCTAGCAACTAATACAAACGTTCTGCGAGTTATTAATTATTTTTTTATTTTATGTGCCGGCGACACGACGACAGTTTATACTAAGCGCTGTATAAAATCTGAGGGCCACCGAATCAGCATTAACAGAGGAGTAGCGAAAGGCGCGCTGCAATTGTCGTAAAGTTTCACTTTTATTAATATAGATATATTGTAACTGGATGCAATGACACAAAGGCAAATTTCCCAAATGGGATTAAAAGTAGTGTACAAAAATAAAATACAAATACAAATAGAGGGATCGCATTTCCGCCAAATCACGAAACTAGGTCGCTGCGGTATACAAGAATTGAAAGAGACCGCCTTCACGAAAGATGGTGTGCATATCTCTGTTTACTGTGGTTTGTTCACATTTTCGGGCTGATTGAAACTATTTAGAGTCGTTTGTAAGCTCTTACGCCCCGTGGAAAGGCACAAACGGTTGTTGTTTACCGCAGCGACCTACTTTCCGCTCCATGTTAACACTGGTTTCGCGGGGCTTCCTGTGTCTCGCAGTGCAAGTCGACCAATAGAAAAAACTCTCTATGCATACATCCTCTCTGATTGTACTCACTGTTCAGCTGTAGCTTACTACTAACAATGGCCTTTTTTTTTTAAATTATTACTTTAATGACACTTGCATTTAAGATTAAGGTCACAAAAAGATTCTGTATAATCTATTCATTTGTGTAAGTCATGCAGTCATGTTGAGGCCAGCTCTGCCCGCCCCCCCCCCCCCGAAAATGACTCGAATAACATGGAAAGATGACGCAACAACACGAGATGAACCAAACCAACATCCGGGACACCCACCAAAATTGATATATAAGAGAGGAAACCACAATTCTTTTTTATAGGAAAGGATCTAGAGCCAAGGTGCTCGCCTCTCATGCCAGAGGTACCGGGTTCGATTCCCCACCATTGCAATCATGTTGGAAAATTGGGGGAATTTCCTATTCCTGATCCTATAGCAAGTAAGATCGAGCACCTAGTCTTCTCAGATAAGGACAAAAAACTCAGATGGTCAGCGTGCACGTTCCCTACGTTAAACATGCCTTGGCATTTGGAAGTCGAGAAGAGCAGGCCTAAGAAGGCCGCTGCCCGGGCAAAATTTTAAAGAAAAAATAATAATCCCTACCATCCCCACCCCGACCCCCAAAAGAGATCAAACAAGTTAACAAAATACAAATATACAAATACAGCAAAAAGAGAGAAAATGAAAAATAACAAATAACAAAAGAAAAGAAAGGTGTAAAAGCCAGAAGCAGAAATCATCCGAAACCAAAGACCTCAAAACTGAAACTTCTGTACCGAATGCAAGTGCATTGCGCACGCTTCAAATCTTACTGAAAAACACAAAGATGACGTCACGAAGACAGTGAATTTTGTTTTTTTCTTGTCTTCCTGGCGTGGGCGGGGTCTGGTACATTCAAAACTTGACAGGAGAATTTGTCTGAAGGAATAGACCAAAGTGATCCAGTGGAGACATGATGATGACTTCCATACGTCTAGCCATCCTCCAGTCTCCAGTGACATCGCACAACTTTCAAGATTTGAATGAGATGTTCTCTGCCGAATTGCCCAGGCTGAACAAAACGCTTTGCTACTTGGTAGGAGATGCGACATTGTTGGAGATGTTAATCTTTTACTTTCCGATGGGCACAAATACAGATAGGTGTGTGTGTGTGTGTGTGTGTATTCACGCGCGTGCGAGCGTACTCGTGTTGGTGGTTGGCTGTGGTTGCCCCTGCAGCTTACAAGAAAGATTCTTCCGTTCAACCCATTCATGTACTGTAAATCTATTCGATCCTGCACTGTAAATTATCCTGCACTGTAAATCTACTCTATCTTGTACAGTAAATCTACTCTATCCTGTACTGTAAATCAACTCTATCCTGTACTGTAAATCAACTCTATCCTGTACAGTAAATCAACTCTATCCTGTACTGTAAATCAACTCTATCCTGTACAGTAAATCAACTCTATCCTGTACTGTAAATCAACTCTATCCTGTACAGTAAATCAACTCTATCTTGTACTGTAAATCAATTCTATTCTGTGCAGTAAATCTACTCTATCCTGTATTGTAAATCAATTCTATCTTGTACTGTAAATCAATTCTATCCTGTACTGTAAATCTACTCTATCCTGTATGTCAGGGTTTAAGTAATATAAATGCCGTGCTGGGTCACGACTTGCAAGGACTTGATTTTTCACGGTCTCGTTGATTATAACCAGCGTAAATTGTCCTTGAACTGTTCTCGTGAACAGTTTGTTTTTGAAACACTTTTTCTTAGAGATGGAAAGAAAGTGGGGCGAGATAGAATAAATGGATAAGTTAGGAGTGACAGTGCAATTCTCGACCCCGTGATTTTGATGAACACTTGGAAGGGAAGAGAAGGGGTGAATAAGGATAGATAGTTTAAGACGCTTAGTCGCGTTCAGAAATTCGTACATAAAATGTAGAAAGCACGAGGGTTTAAAGATTTCAGTAATTGTTTTGACATTTTAAATTGACCTTGTCTGTTTTTAGTACAAGGCCGTGACCAACTCCCACGTAGAATCTATTAATACGGCGAGATGAGCTCGCATGGATGCACCAATCAAATCTAGGCATTTGGACGGTAATTTGCAGGTGGCTGCACAGTATAAAAGCGTAGCCATACCAATGTCCATTACTCCATACAGAAAATTCCAATCTGTGCAGGCGTCGGCACGATTCTGCCTGAAGAATCATAAGACTGTTGAGTCATGTCTAGTCCACTATAGACATTGAGATGAAGCCATATGCTTGAATGAGATATGCCCACTGCTATTGTCTACTGTTCCCAGGTTTTCCTATACCAGGGACCAAGTGTAAGTGTTTGTCCTTTGATGATTCAACAATGAACGAGGAGCTGAACATAATTTATCCAGTAGGACAGGATTGCCGCATATGCTAGGAGTGCTACCCAAGAATGCAAGACAAAGAATTATATTGACTTGCAACGAGTAGGAATGTTTGGCATACACATCTGTGAATTGGGATTGATTTGTCTGGATGAGGCTGGGGATTGCCAGCCCATCCTAGAGTAGATCCAATAGACTTAACTACGTCAGTTTATATTGACGAGCTTGATCCATTATAAGCGGTAGGCACAAATAGCTGAGAGGACATCGTCGCCAGAGACATTAGTAGATTGCTTGATAGATAGTAGGCAGACTATATCTGAGAGATATATAACTAGTACTTAAATTGTTAGTGAGTCAGAATGATCTTAATCTTATAGGAATCTAGAGGAGACTTCTAGTGACATATTATTGAATTTTCATTTGATGCTGCTGATGTTGTCTTTTAGTATGTAAGAGATCTAGACAAAATTGTTAGGAAATTTAATGTAATTAAATTTGTGGCCTTGCAGGTCTGTTTATGAAACTTATTCAGATTGTTCTTAGTGTGTGGCATGGTACGAAAGAGTAAATAATAAATACCTCTCGATTTAAAATGCAGTCATAATACCCACTCTGTAACACTGGAGAGGGACCCCCTAAAGAACTTAAAGAACGCCATGCCATTTAGATAAATTATTCTTAAAACCTATTGACAGACTTACCCTTAGATCCATCTATTGCATTTTATTCCATTATTTCATATTGTACTGTTATAACATTGTGATTTCAGGTCCTTTTTACTTTAGGTTATAGTTAAGTTGTATTAATATGACATTTTCTTTCAATTTCATATAACGAGCTGATCATCCCATTGACCCGACGACACCGGCGAGGGACACCATTCACCTTAGATATCTACCTCTAACAGAAACACGACACTTTTTTTGGACTTGGAACGAGCTATGGATTGAGGACATCACCATCTGAATTCCTCAAAAGAAAGTTAAGTGAACCATCTGATTGTCAGTTTTGAGGAGGGCGAGGTGCTTTCCGCTCTCAGTGTTTCCAGGCTTTTTTTCCTTTACTATATGTTTAGTTTAAGAGCGGGAGGTTGGATGGGATCATAGTTTAGCATATCTTCTTTGCCATTACGAAGGATATTGGAGTGCCTTGGTGGCTATTGATAACTCGGGGGGATTTGCTTCACTGTGAATAGTTCTATTAGGGATCCATTATTCGTATAGATTGTGGCGTTTCTCTTGCTTCCTCACATTTCTTTAGGAAGATGTCTCTCCTGTCTTTTTCTTAAACTTTCTGTAATATAAGTTAGGACTTGTAGGGTCTGTTATCGTTCGTCTTTCTTGTGAGTCTAGCGTCTTGTTTAGTGTATTTTTTTTTTCCTTCCTTATAAACTTTAAACTAGTATACTAACATTGCTATGTTTACAATATATGCCTGAGGTGTTTCACGTGCTAAAACCACGTTGAATTGTAATCTGGTATTGATATGTGAGAGAGAGAGAGATAATAAATTTTTGGTCACGTGCTAATTTCACGTCGAATATAGAGAGAATAATTTTGCAGTGGTAACAGAGGACACTGCGTGTTCGCGTTTTGAGAGTTTTTGCAGTGGTAACAGAGGACACTGCGTGTGCGCGTTTTGAGAAGAGAGAGATATTCCAAATTTGTCGCGTTGAGAGAGAGATATATTTTTGATCCGTCGCATTGAGAGAGCGATACATTTTTGACAGTGATAACAGAGGACACTGGTTCGTCGCGTTGAGAGAGACATAAATTTTGAGAGTGATCACTCAAGACACTGATTTGTCGCATTGAAGGCGATACATATATATTTTATTGCAGTGGGAGCAACGGATAGACGGCACTGCCTTACTAGTATTCATATTCAGAGAGAGAGAGATAAAATTTTTGCAGTGGAAGTGACACTGCCTGCAATTTACAGAGAGAGATAGAACGTTCTTTTCGCGAAGCAGTGGTAACATAGGACACTGGATTAATATTGAGACAGAGTAACTGTTAGAGATAATATAATTGATACCGCGATATACCGTAACAGTAGGTAAATACTTACTAATTGTGCACACACTAGCGTGCCAGTGTTTTGATTCTATACGAATCAATACGAGTAACAGATTTTAATACACATTATGGCCGAATTTCTGAAATACATTGAATCTGCCAAGGCCCTGGGTATACCAGAAGAAGAACGCGCCTCGTGGTGCGAACGACAAATACAGCAGGACCGAGACCGAGAGGATCGAAAAGAAGCAAGAGAAAGAGAAAGAGAAAAAGAAAGAGAGAGAGAAAAGGAAAGAGAAAGAGAAAGAGAAAAAGAGGCTGTAGAGAGGGAAAAAAGGGAGCATGAACTCGCAATAAAGAAATTAGAGCGAGAATCGCTTATAGCCCCCACTGCTGCCAGCAATACATATGCTACAAAACCGAAGCTTCCGACGTTTAATGAAAAACTGGACCGGATCGACGCATATTTGCATCGGTTCGAGCTACACGCTAAATGCGTCGGATGGCAGCAGGCGATGTACAGTTCATGCCTTTCTAATTTACTAACAGGTAAGGCTCTAGAAGTATTTCATAGCCTCAAAGTAGAGGATGCCAACGACTATGACAAGCTTAAAACAGCACTGCTTAAGCGATTCCAACATACCGAAGATGGCTTTCATCAGAGATTTCGCGCATGTAAACCTGAGCCATCTGAAAATTTCTCAACTTATGTGAATCGGCTGAAACATTACTTAGATCGCTGGATCGAACTCGCGAACGTGACTACCGGAAATTATTTTCAACTTTATGATTTGGTCTTAAAAGACCAAATCTATACGGCATGTCATTCCGATTTGGTTGCCCACCTTAAAGAGAGGGCACCGACATCCTCTGAAGAAATCACATCGTGTGCGGAACGTTATGCGTCCGCCCACCCAAATCGTCCTTTGGCAAAGCCTTCAACTACAGCACCGTGTTATGCCAACGTGGGCAAAGGAGCGCCAACCGGACACGATCGTTCAAGGCCGACTCGGCGTCAGGCCCCAAATCCGCGCTCTCAATCAGAGCCGCCTTTTTTTAGACAGAGGGATTTTCCGAATCGAAGTAATTTATCCCCGCGTCGAGGATACCAGAGCTATTCTCTTTACGAGCCTCGTCCATATTATCGTGGCAACTATCCAGGCCAACAATATAACCGGCCTCAGGGACCGCCGCGACGAGTGCATTTTGATAATAATCATGATTATGATAGACCGCAGAGTCTGCCTTATCGTGGAAACGATCCTCATCGTATTATGTGTTTTAGGTGTAATAGGGTAGGCCACATACAAAAATTTTGTAACGTCAAAATGGAAGCGGCGAATGCCTGCTCTGTTAAATCTACACCTTATGAGACTGACGGTCATTCTGAATCTTCATGACAATCAAAAGCTATTCCAGTCATGTCGGCCCTACATGAACTGGGTGAATTAACATTTTACCAGGGCCGCGTGAACGCGATTCGCGCTTCCGTTCTACGTGACTCCGGATGCACGACTATCGGCGTTCGGCAGTCACTAGTCCGTCCAACACAATTTTTGGATAAGGATGTAACTTGTATTACTTTTGGCGGATCTGTAGAGCGATTCCGTCTTGCAGAAGTTTATATTGATACACCTTTTCTCACAGGTATTGTTACCGCATGTGTACTGCCTAATCCGGTGGCTGATTTAATCATAGGGAATGTACCTCAAGTAATAAAGTTTCCTATCGGTAACTTGGAAATTTGGACTGAGGATGAGAGTGTTGCTTGTGCGACAACACGCCTACAATCGAGTCGACGAGCAGACAGTGCATTGAGTAACCCTACTATTGAATTGAACATAACGTCTAGTGCATTCCATGATGAGCAACAGTCAGACCCCACATTGAAACATTTGTTTACTAAAGTTGATCCTACAGCGCCGGATACCTCTAAGTTTCTTATTAAAGATGACTTATTATATCGTAATTTTCGGAATAAGCGAGAGGCCGTTATGCAGCTTGTAGTACCAAGATCTTTTCGTCGCGACATTATTCGTCTCGCGCATGACACTTCCTTGGCGGGTCACCAAGGAAAGGCCAGAACTAAGTCTCGAATACTATCGCAATTTTTTTGGCCCAGTATTTACGCAGATGTAAACCGGTTCGTATCAACATGTGACGTATGTCAGAGACGTACTCCTAAAGGGAGAGCATCGCGGGCTCCTCTGCAGGAGATGCCAATGGTCTCCAGACCATTTGAACGCGTTGCCGTAGATATAGTTGGCCCTCTACACAAGTCAGACAGAGGACATCGCTTCATACTTTCTGTCATTGACTACGCAACCCGTTGGCCAGAGGCCATTCCACTAAAAGACATTTCAGCCGATCATGTGGCCGAAGCCCTTATTACTATTTTTTCGCGTCTTGGATTTCCGGTTGAAATTTTATCGGACAGAGGTCCACAGTTTACCTCTGAGCTTTTTAAGAAAGTCTTGGAATTGGTAGGGATTAAACAAAGATTGACATCTCCATACCACCCACAGTCTAATGGCTGCTGTGAACGATGGAATGCTACCATGAAAGCTATGCTTGCGCGGGTTTCGGCCGACAAGCCGAGTGATTGGGATCGACAACTCCCCGCTATTCTCTTTGCATACCGAGAACTACCGAACGCATCGACGGGTTTTTCCCCCTTCGAATTATTGTATGGTCGCAAGCCGCGTGGTCCAATGGCCATACTCCGTGATTTATTCGCCGGATCAGACACCGACGACAACGATACGCGGTCTGCATATCAATACGTTGTAGACTTGCGACATCGAATTCTTAACGCATGTCAGCTCGCACAAAAATCTTCGGCTGCGCATGCGAGTCTTTATAAACTATATCGTGATCAGGGTAGCCGATTGCGAACCTTGGCCGTCGGAGACCAAACTCTTGTTCTCTTTCCGGAGACGAAAAATAAACTCCTTCTTACATGGAAGGGACCTTTTAAAGTCCTAAAGAGACTTTCTCGAGTAAATTATCTTATCAAGATTCGGGGACAGGACAAAGTCTTCCATATAAATATGTTAAAGCAGTACCTGTCCGACGATGATAATCGTCAGAATAATCGCCGAAATGTGGTTGCTCAGGCCAATGCGGCCTTAGTTTCAGTTGACGATGATGATCCTATTAAGATAGAGCATTCAATCCCCGCACTTCAATCTTCTGAAAACACTTCGGATGTACATATAAATCCAGATCTGTCTGAATCGCAAAGACAAGATATAAGAGATTTGCTTAACGAGTTTACTACGGTCTTTACTGATCTACCAGGTAATACTTCATTGGTACAGCATGTTATAAGATTAAAGACGGATATACCCGTCTTTGTTAAACCATACCCGCGTCCGCTGCACGCACAGGAGACTATAATAACCGAGGTACGTAACATGTTTCACCTGGGAGTGATAGAGCGATCGACGAGCCCATATAACTCACCCATCGTCTTAGTGAAAAAAAAAGATGATACAGTGCGTTTTTGTATTGACTATCGTAAACTTAATGAGGTTACGATATATGACGCTGAACCGATTCCCAACCAGGAGAATCTTTTTGCGCAGTTAGCGAGGGCAACGATTTTTTCTAAAATTGACCTTTCGAAAGGCTATTGGCAAATTCCGCTTGATGAAAATAGCAAGCAATATACCGCTTTTCAGACCCCGTTGGGTCTTATGCAGTGGCGCTATATGCCTTTCGGATTAGTTACAGCCCCTGCCACTTTCGCGCGTATGATGACAATATTGCTCCAGAGTATGGATTCCGTGTTGTCGTATTTTGACGACATTTGTATTTATGAAACCGATTGGTCGGGCCACCTCGCAGCCCTACGTCAAGTTTATTTTGCACTTCGTCGAGCTGGCCTTACGGCGAAACCCAGTAAAGTGTTTTTAGGATATAATGAAATTAATTTTCTGGGCCATACAATTGCCCACGGCGTTCAGACCCCTGATGACAAGAAAATAACTACCATCTTAAAGCTCCAAGCCCCTCGAACTAAGAAAGAAGTTCGTAGTTTATTGGGCTTTCTTAATTATTATAGGAAGTTCATTCCAAATTTTTCTTCGCTTACAGCTCCGTTGTCGGACCTCACAAGAAAGAATTTTCCTAATAAAGTGAAATGGACAACCGAATGTACGGATACACTTCGTACCGTTCAACGATTGTTTTCGACTTCCCCCATTCTCATACTGCCAGATATAAACCAAATATTTATTGTCGATGCGTCGGACAAGGGATTAGGAGCTGTGTTGTTACAGGAACGAGACGATACCTTGCGGCCATGTCTATACGCCAGCCGCAAGTTGCTAGATAGGGAATGCCGCTATGCAATTATCGAGCGAGAGTGCCTCGCTATCATTTTTGCTGTAAACGCATTTTCGCGATATCTACTCATGTCCGAGTTTATAATTGAAACGGACCATCGTCCGTTGTTATTCTTGAAGGCTAACAGGGCTAAAAATGCTCGATTAACGAGGTGGAGTCTTGCACTCCAGGAATACCGGTTTGTTATCCGGGCTATCTCTGGCGGTGACAATTCCCAAGCTGATGTTTTGTCACGTCTAATTTAGTTCCCTATTAAAGAGTGTTGTGTCTTGTATTGGGGTTGGATAGTACTTTTCCCCCTCAATTCTAGACGGTGGATGGATTCACATTTATCTTGTTCATTACTTTATGAACCAGTTTTACAATCCTTTTTTGTGAATATCCTCTTTCCACCAGCGTCATTCCGGACTGTGACCTGAACTTCTGACAAACCTGACGCCCTTGTCAGCGGGTCAATGAGATGGAGACATGGCAAACCAAGCTACCAGAGCTACTGCTGCCATTGGATACCACAGTATTTTAATTAACAATATATTGTTTGTGAATGTGTATATAAGCAGCAATTATGTGTGTTGACGAGATAATTATGAGCCTATTCCTTCAGTAAGGCCTGATTGTTTGATTGTAGTTATACTTTAATTCAGCAGTATACAGTGATATAGTCATTGTTATTATAAATGTTCGTGAGAAGTTTGATTGTGTGGAGTGAGAATGTTTCGATAGACTAGATTCTACAGAACGTGGCATCAATAATTGTATGCTTTTTGTCCATCCAATATGCACGTTCTTAGTTAAATTTTTGTTCTCAAGCTTAAGGCTGGCCTTTCTACAATAGTACTTAAACCCCCACCACAATAACTTTGTGGTTTCTTGGATCCTATCGTGTAAATTTTTCTTAAAATTTCCACTGGGGTGGGGGATGTCAGGGTTTAAGTAATATAAATGCCGTGCTGGGTCACGACTTGCAAGGACTTGATTTTTCACGGTCTCGTTGATTATAACCAGCGTAAATTGTCCTTGAACTGTTCTCGTGAACAGTTTGTTTTTGAAACACTTTTTCTTAGAGATGGAAAGAAAGTGGGGCGAGATAGAATAAATGGATAAGTTAGGAGTGACAGTGCAATTCTCGACCCCGTGATTTTGATGAACACTTGGAAGGGAAGAGAAGGGGTGAATAAGGATAGATAGTTTAAGACGCTTAGTCGCGTTCAGAAATTCGTACATAAAATGTAGAAAGCACGAGGGTTTAAAGATTTCAGTAATTGTTTTGACATTTTAAATTGACCTTGTCTGTTTTTAGTACAAGGCCGTGACCAACTCCCACGTAGAATCTATTAATACTGCGAGATGAGCTCGCATGGATGCACCAATCAAATCTAGGCATTTGGACGGTAATTTGCAGGTGGCTGCACAGTATAAAAGCGTAGCCATACCTATGTCCATTACTCCATACAGAAAATTCCAATCTGTGCAGGCGTCGGCACGATTCTGCCTGAAGAATCATAAGACTGTTGAGTCATGTCTAGTCCACTATAGACATTGAGATGAAGCCATATGCTTGAATGAGATATGCCCACTGCTATTGTCTACTGTTCCCTGGTTTTCCTATACCAGGGACCAAGTGTAAGTGTTTGTCCTTTGATGATTCAACAATGAACGAGGAGCTGAACATAATTTATCCAGTAGGACAGGATTGCCGCATATGCTAGGAGTGCTACCCAAGAATGCAAGACAAAGAATTATATTGACTTGCAACGAGTAGGAATGTTTGACATACACATCTGTGAATTGGGATTGATTTGTCTGGATGAGGCTGGGGATTGCCAGCCCATCCTAGAGTAGATCCAATAGACTTAACTACGTCAGTTTATATTGACGAGCTTGATCCATTATAAGCGGTAGGCACAAATAGCTGAGAGGACATCGTCGCCAGAGACATTAGTAGATTGCTTGATAGATAGTAGGCAGACTATATCTGAGAGATATATAACTAGTACTTAAATTGTTAGTGAGTCAGAATGATCTTAATCTTATAGGAATCTAGAGGAGACTTCTAGTGACATATTATTGAATTTTCATTTGATGCTGCTGATGTTGTCTTTTAGTATGTAAGAGATCTAGACAAAATTGTTAGGAAATTTAATGTAATTAAATTTGTGGCCCTGCAGGTCTGTTTATGAAACTTATTCAGATTGTTCTTAGTGTGTGGCATGGTACGAAAGAGTAAATAATAAATACCTCTCGATTTAAAATGCAGTCATAATACCCACTCTGTAACACTGTACTGTAAATCTACTCTATCCTGTATTGTAAATCTACTCTATCCTGTATTGTAAATCTACTCTATCTTGTACTGTAAATCAATTCTATCCTGTACAGTAAATCTACTCTATCCTGTACTGTAAATCTACTCTATCCTGTACTGTAAATCAACTCTATCCTGTACAGTAAATCTACTCTATCCTGTACTGTAAATCAACTCTATCCTGTACAGTAAATCTACTCTATCCTGTACTGTAAATCTACTCTATCCTGTACTGTAAATCAACTCTATCCTGTACAGTAAATCTACTCTATCCTGTACTGTAAATCAACTCTATCCTGTACAGTAAATCTACTCTATCCTGTACTGTAAATCTACTCTATCCTGTACTGTAAATCTACTCTATCCTGTACTGTAAATCAACTCTATCCTGTACAGTAAATCTACTCTATCCTGTACTGTAAATCTACTCTATCCTGTATTGTAAATCTACTCTATCCTGTATTGTAAATCTACTCTATCCTGTACTGTAAATCTACTCTATCTTGTACTGTAAATCTACAGCTATAGCACCGGCTACACCACCAGCCATAGCACCAACTAGAGCTACAGCTATAGCACCAGCTACAGCTACAGCACCAGTTACAGCCATAGCACCGGCTACAGCTACAGCCATAGCACCAGCTACAGCATCAATACAGCACCAGCTGACACCTCCTCAAACCTCACAACTTTCTACTTTCTCTTTTGCCTATTTTCCTTTCTGCATGTGTCATAAATAGTTTTGTTTACAAGTCCAAAGGTCAAATCCGTTCAAATCGTTTATAATGACTTTTTTCTGATTGTTTTGGTTCATCTTCGCGCTGGCTGTTCAGACTGTGACGTATGGGTTGTTAAATGTACAAAAATATTTTCCACTGTTTCGGGGGCCGTCTAGGGGACAGTGACGTCATGTCCGTCACAAACAGAAACCCGGCCACTATACGCAGGTAACAGATTCTTGATCTATACTTACTATCCACTCGTCAAAATTTTGTTTTAATGTATACATTAATTTTCTTTTTTGGCGTTTCCAGATCTGATATTGGTTTCTTGTTCAACAATCAACTGACACTCCACTTGATATAAAATGGTCGGTATATTTTTATGCGCATCCTAAATAGGCTGCAATAAACTGTCGCTAGGAGCTAGCTATGGCATTCTGTACTTGGCCAAGCCGCCTGTCCCCATTAGATAGACTATGAATAAATGGATATTAACCGAGTATTACAACGCGGAACCCGGAGAGAGGTGGTGTACTATCTAATCTAGAGTGTCCCAGCACTAATCTCCCAGAGTCATTGTGTTGACTGTGTTGACTGTGCAAACAGCCCAGAGATTGCTGTCACGTTAGGGAACCATAAAATAATTCTTATATGAGCTTTTTTTCCTCAAGAGTGCTTGGGTGGGGCCGGGGAAAGAAATGGGAGGAGGAGGGGGGGGGGGGTAATCTGACACGTCACAGGACCTGATCTGATCTGGATATGTTCTTGTTGTTGTCGATGATGATGTTGTTGTTGTTGTTGTTGTTGTTGCTGCTGCTGCAGTGTTAAGACCTGTTCGCGCGTAGACGTATTTTGTACGTGCCTGCTTTGTCGGTGCGCCTTTTACAGGCGAGTGTTTATATTTTGGAAGTACGCGCAGATTACTGTTTACATGGATCGCGTTATGTAGGTGTCGCGATGTGGGTTACATGGGGATATTTCGACTGACACTCTTTCGAGGTCCGCTCCCACAATCGACGAACACACAAAAATAAATACTTGCACTCTAAAAACTAAATAAATCAATTGCTTTCAATTTTAGCAGAACTGTAGGGCAGTTTAATTACAGGAATTAATGTAACAAATATAATTATAAATATAAATATCAATTCAAAGGCAACTGAATCTAACTAATGGAACTACAGCTTTTATAAAGACTAACGAATTCAATCTAACTACTTGCAGGTCATATGAGTTATATGGCAAAAAGAATCCGCGCACGTGGCGACGGATCTAACAGTTTAAATTCTATTAATTCAATGAGACATGTTAGGATATGGACAATTCCTCTCGACACGCCATGGAGAATGCTTGTACAACCATGCGTTGTCTGGCGGTAGCTCTGAAACTGTCTTCAAAAGTAAGTAGAACGGTTCACTTTCATCATTACAAATTAGTATGGACTCTCACCATGCGGCCCTCACTGGGAGTGAGAGCGCTGGATGTAAACGCTGTGGGTTTATATCAAACCAAGTAGCTTAGGCTCTGGAGCTTTAAATCAGGCTCCTCACAAAATGGACTGCTCAACTGCGTCTCTATGTCTCTCATCTGGCTGAGGACTATCGCCGACCACCTCGTAAATGGATTTTCTACATGTGGCCTTAAATACTGGACTGCATCTGCAGCTTACCGTCTAATTCCTGGCTTGTGATTGGTGCAACCACTTCTAGCTCAGCTGCCGAACTGAGTTATTTTAAGTAACAGCCCTACGCAACGACCTTGGGTCGACATCAAAGGTCGAATTACTTCAATACAATATAATGTAAACTTTATAGCAATAAATTCTTAACATGTTCAAAACCCCGAGCTTTTACTCTGGATCACGGTTTTTCTGTACGTCAACAGACGTCTCAATAACATTTAATTCCTACTCACCCCTTCCCTCTTTACTAAACCTAGTTCAAAACACGAGATACAACAAGTGCTCAGTCATGCACACCTACGCTGTCCGTCTATCCTTCCCCACATCTTCTGTCTATCTATTATTAAAAAAACTGTTCAAAACAACTTGTTTACGAGACCAAGTTATGCTGGCTCGCACAATAATTACGTTTGTAAAAATTACTCACTGCTCTCTCACAAAAATTTAGTCAGTGGAAACATTTATGAATTAAATCTGTTCTTGACAGTAGGCAGTTTTTATATACGGTGTTTTTGCCACTATGTTGTACTTCAGTGCACAACTTGCCTGCTAACAGCAATAGTAATGTTTTGAATATTGAATAAACCATACCCACATGTCATGGAATCCTCCCCCATCTGTTGGGAGATATTTTTACCGTAGGTATTTTGCCTGAGCAGCATGTCTTGTTGTGGAACACTGCTGTTCATACAAGCACGGGTTGCTCCGTGCTAGTTCTATAAGTTTCTCATAAACTTGCGAAGGGTACTTCATGTTGTGGATACACGAACTAGACCTAGATGCAAAATTGTCCTGATGCACAATGTACCCGGTATTTGTGGTATTTAAACTTTCTATTGTGCATCAACACAAGCTTGCATCTAATTATTCTATCCCAGGGTCACACTTGACAACAAAGATGAAGTTCCCATATTTTGTCTCAGACACAAATCTTGGCCATCAGCTAGATAATTTCTGTGTCTCTGAGCCCCTCAAATCTTTACATGACAGTCCCGGGGTGGAGGGAGTGAGGGCGGCGGGGCTGTCTCTCAGATCTTTACATGACATTCCAGGAGTGGAGGGGGTGAGGGCGGCGGGGCTGTCTCTCAGATCTTTACATGACATTCCAGGAGTGGAGGGAGTGAGGGCGGCGGGGCTGTCTCTCAGATCTTTACATGACATTCCAGGAGTGGAGGGAGTGAGGGCGGCGGGGCTGTCTCTCAGATCTTTACATGACATTCCAGGAGTGGAGGGAGTGGGGGCGGCGGGGCTGTCTCTCAGATCTTTACATGACATTCCAGGAGTGGAGGGAGTGAGGGCAGCGGGTCTGTCTCTCAGATCTTTACATGACATTCCAGGAGTGGAGGGAGTGGGGGCGGCGGGGCTGTCTCTCAGATCTTTACATGACATTCCAGGAGTGGAGGGGGTGAGGGCAGCGGGTCTGTCTCTCAGATCTTTACATGACATTCCAGGGGTGGAGGGGGTGAGGGCGGTGGGGCGGCTGTCTCTCAGATCTTTACATGACATTCCAGGGGAAGTACTTATGGATGGGGGCGTGGTGGTGGTGGTGGTGTTAACGATGGTAGGGATGCAGTAGGGATGGTGGTGGGGGCACTACATCTGATACAGGTAATCAAAACTGGGCTATCTCGATATCGTGTTAGCACGAAAAAGTACACTATGTACTTGTGTTCACCAGCTTAAGGTGATACATTTCTAACATCAACTAACCATGTTTATAAGTGAACTTTAGAAAGACCCTCGGCCTAGTTCCCCTCACCACCTCCTCGATACGGATTTACCAGTGTGATATCAGTACTTAAGTCTCGACCTTTTTGCTCGAGTCATACGATAACAATTATATTTTGTGTTGACCAAATCGAAGGTGAACAGACGAGAGCGTCTGCAAGTCCTACTGGCGGGTTGATTTGTTTTTTTGTTGTTGTTTTTTTTTTGGGGGGGGGGGGGTTTCCTCTGCTGATATTTGTCGACGATGGGGGGGGGGGGGGATGAAATAAAGTGCAGAACTGTTCCCACTGAGAAAAAGACTATAAATTTGTCATATTGCCTGCAAGGCTTGCAGTGAATTGAATGCACAAAATATGAAATGTGGACTGATTTTTAACCACAGGTAGTCAAGAATTGCGTGACAGATTGAATGACTGACAGACTGAATGAATGACACAGTGAATGAATGACAGACTGAATGAATGACAGATTGAATGAGTGACGGAATGAATGAATGACAGACTGAATGAATGTTAGAGTGAATGAATGACAGACTGAGTGAATGACACAGTGAATGAATGACAGACTGAATGAATGACAGATTGAATGAGTGACGGAATGAATGAATGACAGACTGAATGAATGTCAAGAGTGAATGATTGACAGTCTAAATGAATGACAAAGTGAATGAGTGACCGAGTGAATGAATGACAGACTGAGTGAATGTCAGAGTGAATGAATGACAGACTGAGTGAATGTCAGAGTGAATGAATGACAGACTAAGTGAATGTCAGAGTGAATGAATGACAGACTGAGTGAATGTCAGAGTGAATGAATGACAGACTGAGTGAATGTCAGAGTGAATGAATGACAGACTGAGTGAATGTCAGAGTGAATGAATGACAGACTGAGTGAATGTCAGAGTGAATGAATGACAGACTGAGTGAATGTCAGAGTGAATGAATGACAGACTGAGTGAATGACAGAGTGAATGAATGACAGACTGAGTGAATGACAGAGTGAATGAATGACAGACTGAGTGAATGACAGAGTGAATGAATGACAGACTGAGTGAATGACAGAGTGAATGAATGACAGACTGAGTGAATGAATGACAGACTGAGTGAATGACAGAGTGAATGAATGACAGACTGAGTGAATGTCAGAGTGAATGAATGAAAGACTGAGTGAATGTCATAGTGAATGACAGTGAATGAATGACACACTGAGTGAATGACAGAGTGAATGAATGATAGACTAAATGAGGATAGTCATACCAGAAGCGCCTTGGGAAGAAAAATGTTTTAAATACATAAATGCCCTTTATCGCCATTTTGCCTGTCAAGATTATGATGTTTACAGTACACAAAAGCAGATTTAACGGCCTGGCCTCCAATCTTCACGGACAATGGAACGTTCTTGCTTGGAGTCTCCTTCCCTCCTCCGCTCCACCCCCACCCCCGTCACGGGACAATGTCCTAGAGATACGTACATCTCGCGTTGATTGGGGAAAACCCAGACCTAATCTGTTTGCAGTCACCAGTGAGACTTTGTCGTGTCGTGATACCTGCATGACTTGTGAGCATTGCTATAGTGTACATTCAATGAGTGTGACTTTAAAACGTTTTTGTTACTTGGTCTGGCCTAAACAGTTGGGAGAGGAGGGGGTGGTGAAGCGAGACAATAACTACCATAGATATAATACACAGTGTATTATATCTACGATAACAGCACACATGCTAAGTTTATAACTATGTTTATGCCAAGTCCGCATGAAATGATAACAGTCGTTTTACATATGCTGGACTGTTTGAGTTTGAGTTTGGGTTTAACGGCACGTCGGGATGACAACGGCCACATTGCGCCATCCACGTTTCTTCCGTTATCTCGCTTTGGGCTAGCTCTCAGCCCTCAGATGCATAGAAGTAAGATCAAATAAAAGTGAAGGTAAAAATATAACGGGAAAAGGCCCGTAGTGTAAAGTATGACAATATGAGTCTTGTAAAATATGATAAAAAATCTGTTAAATCAACTTGTTGAGTTCGGCTTCCTTCAGAAACGGCAAGATGCACTGGGGGTTCATGTCACAAAATAATTATTTCATGGATCCGCAGGCATGATGCCTTCTTGGGATATGCGTGAAATCCACACATTCTGTTAAGATATGGCAGACAGCTGGCAGCCACATGCCGTACATTCGGGGGGAGATGCTGGACAATCAATGGCTGTGAGTTACAGCAAAGGATGTAAAGGAGTATTCCTTCTGTTTCTTTGGTTACAGGCTCTCGGTATCAACTGGAGCCGGGTGGGAGGGTGTGGGTGAGACATCGCCAACTGTTGTTAACGTTCGTGACATAAAACACTTGTCTGCAGGACATGCATTTGAAATCTCCAGTCTCACTGTCCGCAATAGAAACTGAACCATTAATTTCTGCCAGATTTTCATTCACTAGACCAGTGGTTCTCAAGGTGTGCCATATCCCCCCCCCCCCCCACCCCCGAGGGGGAGGGTGGGAGGAGGGCGATTTTGATTTCCAGGGGGACAAAAATGACGAAAAGGGCGACAAGCGAGATATAACGATGAAGAGGGGCGATACGGAGGAGGGGGGAACATGAATAGAAGACAATTTGGGGGGAAATAGAGGGCAGCCATTGCCTTGTTCAACACCACATCAAGATGTGTTTTATGAACAGAAAAGGCCTATTTTCTTGTGCCATATAAGGAACGCTTTCTGTTCTGTGGTGGATAATCCACACGCCTGTTGCCATTAAAAGGGCTTTGAAAAACTGAACATCATAATTTATGATTGTGTAGTCTGTTTTCGTGTGGAATGTATCTGTTGGGTTTGAGTAGGGGGGAGGGGGGTGGGACAGGAAACAGAAAATCTGGAGCCTGGGGGTTGGGGGGGGGGGCGCTGGCCTGAAAAGGTCGAGAGGTTGAGAAGCACTGCTCTAGACTGCATCAGAAAATGTTATGGACCAAACTGAAGTCCTCAGACTTCAACAATAGTGTGTAGCACATTTGTCCGTGAACCCCCCCCCCCCCCACTCGCCGCCCCTTTTCCAGGAACTTCGATGTACAACATTCCATAAAAGTAGATGCACCTATGCCCCCCTCCCACCCCTCCCATTAGAAATGAATGAAAAGGGCAAAGTTGGTGATATGGAAGACTGAAGGTGCCGCCGCCAGTCAGCCAGGACACACAGACAGATATCGCACGGCTCAGATAACGGTAACAAAAGCCAAACTGGCACAGCCCAGACGGAACCCAAAGAATTAGATAAAGTATCTGCGTAGAAATAATATAATAATTATAATGGACGTTGTACATGCATGCAGTGTCTGCGTTCTCTCAGGGGGGGGGGGGGGGAGGGGGTGTTAGTGGAAGGACAAAAATAATTGGAGGATGAAAACTATGAAAACTCATCTCATGACATCCTCTATGATCACAGGTACACTCTCTCATGACATCCTCTATGATCACAGGTACACTCTCTCATGGCATCCTCTACGACCACAGGTACACTCTCTCATGACATCCTCTACGACCACAGGTACACTCTCTCATGACATCCTCTACGACCACAGGTACACTCTCTCATGACATCCTCTACGACCACAGGTACACTCTCTCATGACATCCTCTACGACCACAGGTACACTCTCTCATGACATCCTCTACGACCACAGGTACACTCTCTCATGACATCCTCTATGACCGCAGGTACACTTTCTCATGACATCCTCTATGACCACAGGTACACTTTCTCATGACATCCTCTACGACCACAGGTACACTCTCTCATGACATCCTCTATGACCACAGGTACACTTTCTCATGACATCCTCTATGACCACAGGTACACTTTCTCATGACATCCTCTATGACCACAGGTACACTCTCTCATGACATCCTCTACGACCACAGGTACACTTTCTCATGACATCCTCTATGACCACAGGTACACTTTCTCATGACATCCTCTATGACCACAGGTACACTTTCTCATGACATCCTCTATGACCACAGGTACACTCTCTCATGACATCCTCTATGACCACAGGTACACTTTCTCATGACATCCTCTATGACCACAGGTACACTTTCTCATGACATCCTCTATGACCACAGGTACACTCTCTCAGACTCTCTGGGCCCGCGGAGAAATTCCCCTTTAAAATTCTCCATACACCCGCCGGGCGTGAAGACAATCAACTCAATGACAGTTTCACAAACAGAGAACTGAAATATTTCTTCATCATTTTGTGGGCCAGACAGTCAGGCTGAGGGAGGTCAATCAGGTCACTGACTTGCACTGATAAAGGGACGTAACAAATCATCTCTCTTTGTTTTTTTTTTATCTTTCTTCTTTCATTTTTTCTTTCTTATATCTAGGAGAAAGAAAAAAAAAGGGGGGGGGGGTCGCCAAGTCTGTTATTTACTTGTTTACAATTCCTCCAATGTCATCCTCTGGCCAGTGTTTACCACACGGGAATGAAAACCAAGGGCATCAGGCCTAAAACAAAGCCAAACAACCCCCCCCCCCCCCCAAATGTGTTTTTCTGCCAGGAAATGTAAAAGTCTCGACATGGCTGTCTTCCATAATGAGGTCATGGAATGAGCAGCTTCAGTGGCTGGCCAGCTGCGGTGGTTGAGAACGGAGGGGGTAGGAATGGATTGAACTTTGGTATATTGTCATGGTGCTAAGTCAGACTTCGGCCAAAACAGAATGTACCTGTTACGTCATTGCCCTATCCATGGTGCATCTATTAATGTAAAAATCATTCAAAAGTGCCAAGCCATTATCCTGAAAATAAAACTTTCTGTAATGGCCTAACTCATTCATAGACGTAGGCCATTTTGGTTCTGGGGTTGTTTCAGCCCAATGTGGATGATGGCCACTTTTACCTAGAGTCATTTTGGCCTGTCTGACTGCATTGCAAAAGAATAAATAAGTTTTCTGCGATTTTCTCAGAAGTGCAAAAAATGACTTAGGCCAAAAGGTCAGCACCATGACGATACAGTATGTATAATATTCATTTTACTGATATGAGTATTTTGTCCATTTTCACTTGCGTTTCCACTCCTCACTAGGAGCAAATGTTTCAGAACTAAGTGTAAGATTTAGTTAGTTACCATACCATTGTACGCAGCCCGTCAGGTGTGGAAGCCTCAGTGAGAGAAACCACCCACCCCACCCTTACCCCTCACCCACAATCAAATCTGACCTTTTCCTGGGCCATCCATTTTGCCTGGGGTCATGACACGGGTGGGTTGCTGGATTGTTGTCTCTCTCTCTCTTTCTTTCTCTGTGTGTCCTGTATGTATGTGATAGTGCTAGGCCCCTTTTGCTGTGCCTGTAGCTCACAACTGTTCATCCGCCTGGACGTGTATTTGTCAGTCTGTGTAGTTCTCCAACTTTTCTGCCCATCCAAAGCTTTCAGCCATGACCTACATGCGTTGTCTTTTCCTAGGAGATCTAGAACGTGAGTGGTGTGGCCAGCGTCAATGGACATTTTGTTCCCTTTCCTTCATTTCTTATACATGACTGATTTATTTGTATCACTCGGACTTTATTTCTCTCTTTCTCTCTCTCTCTCTCTCAGACACACACACACACACGTCGATGTACATTTTATTCTCTTTCCTTCATTTCTTATACATGACTGATTTATTTGTATCATTCGGATTTTGTTCTCTCTCTCTCTCTCTCTCTCTCTCTCTCTCTCTCTCTCTCTCTCTCTCTCTCTCTCTCTCTCTCTCTCTCTCACTCACACACACACACACACTCTCTCTCTCACACACACACAAAACAGCTATTATGTGCTATCTCGTCGGGCTGGAATGACAGGAGACAAAAACTGACTTGACTATGAGTTCAGGTCAATAGAACGTTGTCCGCCCATACACACATGGGCGTGGCACTTTGTCTCTCCTACATTAACCGAACTGCTGGTCGGGTCTTAATTACTTGTTTACCTGTTGCCTCGTAGACACCCCCCTCCCTCCTTGTCTACCTTCAATATCCTGGCTGGTCCTGAATTTTTTGTCTACCAGACAAAATCAGGATTGGGGGGGGGGGGGGGGTGGACTTCTTGATGATTTAACATGTGAATAAATTAACGGCTTTTTGAACATAGAATAGACAGAGAGATAAATGCATGACCCCAAACTGTCTTGGATCTTTGTGCGATCTCTTCTGCGACCCCACCCCATCCCCTCCCCGGCGGTAGACTTACAGAGGATCGATTCGACATGAATGAAATCCTCTAGCCCATGGTCGTTCATTATTTGGTCAGCCGGACGGTTGATCGGTCAGCCAAATTATGTAGTGTAATCACCGCCACTCCTGATCCATTCCACACGTCCGCTGATTCTCTGGCAGAGCCTAGAGAGGGACTCTTGTCTTTCTAAGTTAACCTTTGTCTACTGACCCTGTGAAAGGTAGATTTTCTCAAATCCAGCTCATGTTGAGATCCACGTATTTCAGTTATTTTGAATGGTAAATACGAATCTAAATCAGGTTGTTGGCCTGTATTTAAAAGCTAGTAATGAAGAAAAAACCTAAACCTGAAACTGGTGGAGCAGCAAGGAGTTAACAGTGATGCTGTTTCAGTATTGAAAGGGCTAAGGAGTAAATGTGGAGGTTTGGCAACCACAATACCGGTAGTTATCTCCTACAGGCCTTGTCCATTGTGCGTCAAAATATCAAGCGGATTCGGTGTATAATTTGTAAATGTTACTAAACAGAAAATAAGTCGCATCTCTAAAAAGCTTTGAGCACATGAAACTTCAGTCATCAATTTCTCAAAAGTTGACGGAAGGGAGTCAGAACTTTGTCATTCTCAGTGGACGCCTTGCTGGATGTCATCTGTCATTTATTTGGTTCCACCTCGTTTGAGATAACTATTTGTGTGTATATACAATGTACAATAATTTGTCATCGTGAGGAGTGGATGCCCTCATTGTCAATTCTACACTTTAATACGTATGCATTAGATGATGTTAGTACGGTAATCAACTTTTGTACCAGACAAATCAATAACTTGACACTTCGCCAATCAGTAACTCTGAAATTGTTATCTAACATCCCATTTTCTATGACAAGCTCGCTCGCTCAGTGATGCATCCATTCATTTATCCACTCGTTCATTCTTTACAACATTATTCCACCTTTGGCAGTAAATTATCACCTCTATAATACAAGCTGTCACAATTTTAGGGCCACATTGTGAGATGTGAAATTCCTCTATTCTCCCCGTGATGACATCAGCGATGTGCCCAGTGAAGGGGTGACCGAGTGCCGGCCGAGTGACGTCATACCTTCACTTCTCCATGACTCATAGTCTCTCAATTATACAGCCCCTTTTGGAGGGTTACATCGCTCAGGGATAAGGTCAAAGGTTACAGTGTTCAGCCGTGTACATCTAGGGCGTGTACTGATGTATGCCATGAGATAGCTCACGGATGCGCGGTATGGACACAAACTAACTAATCCCAAAGCCTGTCATCTGGAAATGTCTTACGTCATCAGAATTTAGAGACAGTAGATTTTTATTTATTTTTGGGGGCATTTTTCTGAAAAACCTTGGTAGATTTAAGTTTCAAACAAATGCATGAAACACACTACATATTTTCTGTTCTAGAAAAACGCCTGTAAATTCTTCTAAAATGCCATGGAAAAGTTTGCCTATCGTTTCAAAACATGACAAAAAAGTTATTTGTTTTCTTCAATAATTCTGGATTTTTTAAATTTTTTAGATGTAAATCTTATTAAAGTCCCATTAATTTATGATGTGGTGTTTAGATCAACGGCTCACGTCTCCATGGCTGTACTGCCAGACAGGACCGTCCCCTGCCCGCTTCTAGTCGCTATCTAATCATTCTGGTGGCGCCGCCACACAATTCCTGCGTTTCTGGAGACTCCAGGAAAAATAAAGGAAGTGTATATCCGTACAACACGTTGTGTGGATATGGACAGTGCATTTCCGTACAACATGTTTACCAAAAGCGCGACTGGTGAAGGTTTGCTGAAACAAAACTTGGTATGGTGTTCACGAATTCAAAGTGACAACACATGAAATAGACAGATGGACCTGGAGGCGTGAGGGTCTAGTCAGTTTGTATCAATGGGCGGTAGTCAGATTGACTAATCAGGCGAAAAGGGGCAGGGGTAGCCATTGGTGATCGACGTACACTCAAGTATATTATTACTAGCGCAGATCACGCAATCTCCGAGCATCTGAAGTCGGATTGTTTTGCTACTAAGTCAAACTATGCAAATTAACAAGGTCAGTACTTTAAGTCATTGGTGCTGACTGTGAGTCTTCCGATATGTGTTCTACGTCATTGAATTGTGTGCGTTGTCCGGATATGCACTGTCCATATGCGCTTCCAAAAATAAAAGTGAAAATCAAAACTGCTGATGGTGAGGGCTAGAGATGTAGTACTGTAGCTCATCTATGGTGAGGGCTATAGATGTAGTACTGTAGCTCATCTATGGTGAGGGCTATAGATGTGGTACTGTAGCTCATCTATGGTGAGGGCTATAGATGTGGTACTGTAGCTCATCTATGGTGAGGGCTATAGATGTAGTACTGTAGCTCATCTAGGGTGAGAGCTATAGATGTAGTACTGTAGCTCATCTAGGGTGAGGGCTATAGATGTGGTACTGTAGCTCATCTATGGTGAGGGCTATAAATGTAGTACTGTAGCTCATCTAGGGTGAGAGCTATAGATGTGGTACTGTAGCTCATCTATGGTGAGGGCTATAGATGTAGTACTGTAGCTCATCTAGGGTGAGAGCTATAGATGTGGTACTGTAGCTCATCTATGGTGAGGGCTATAGATGTGGTACTGTAGCTCATCTATGGTGAGGGCTATAGATGTAGTACTGTAGCTCATCTAGGGTGAGAGCTATAGATGTAGTACTGTAGCTCATCTAGGGTGAGGGCTATAGATGTGGTACTGTAGCTCATCTATGGTGAGGGCTATAGATGTAGTACTGTAGCTCATCTAGGGTGAGAGCTATAGATGTGGTACTGTAACTCATCTATGGTGAGGGCTATAGATGTAGTACTGTAGCTCATCTAGGGTGAGAGCTATAGATGTGGTACTGTAGCTCATCTATGGTGAAGGATAGAGATGTAGTACTGTAGCTCATCTATGGTGAGAGCTATAGATGTAGTACTGTAGCTCATCTAAGGTGAGAGCTATAGATGTGGTACTGTAGCTCATCTATGGTGAAGGATAGAGATGTAGTACTGTAGCTCATCTATGGTGAGAGCTATAGATGTAGTACTGTAGCTCATCTAAGGTGAGAGCTATAGATTTGGTACTGTAGCTCATCTATGGTGGTGGCTAGAGATGTAGCACTGTAGTACATCTATGGTGAGGGCTTGAGATGTAGTACTGTAGCACATCTGTGTTGAGGGCTGCAGTGTGTCAGACCGCCATGAAACTGTCAACGCAGTTTCTGAAGCTTTACATCGCACGGGCATTGTCTTGCTCAAAGCCTTGGTACAAAAAAAAAATCAGGTAACTTATCCGATTTCCAATGCCCCAATAAATTCTGAATGTCCTTCCCGGCAAAGTTCGTGGTTTTGTGGTCTAGGTTTGCACTACAAAGCGAAGATATCCTGGCAGGCTACATCTGCTTTTGATAGCCATAGCCACCTTACACCAACATTCCAAGACCTTCCACTGCTCCCGACCCAGGAAGCCAGATGTTTTCTGACCCAATTGTTTCAGATATCTCCAACTCCAACTCATTCTCTGCATGGATTAGAATAAAGCAATTTTAACTAACAGAGTGTACTCAATTCTCCCGCCACAGTGAAAAAAAAAAACGACTTCAATTTCAAGAAGGCAATAACTGTGTGATTTCACAAATATTTTTGGTGTTTGTTGTTTAGCCCAATGTTTACACACTTGTTTCACTCCGATTCTCCGGCATGTTCAGCCAGTGCTGTCTCTGGTGTAGATCAAAGTGCCCTTTAGGATTTCCAGCTGTCTCTGATAACTTGACTCCGATGCAGCCACAGCCACCCCGCTCTGTAACACCCAACATTCATCTCGATACATACATGTGCATTTTGTTTCCCTTGTACACAAGTCATGTGAACCCCAACCCCCACCCCAATGGTGCGTATATGCAGTGAATTTTAGAAGGAGGTTAGATCAAGTAAAAACAATCTCCTGATCCCAAGACGACTCGAAACTTGGATTTCTCCTCTCTCTGAAAGTCATATCAGACCACAGACCCTCTACTCGCACACCACAGGCCCTCTATTGGCACACAAGAGACCCTCTGCTCGCACACAAGTGACCCTCTACTCGCACACAAGTTACCCTCTATTCGCACACCAGAGACCTTCTGCTCGCACACCAGAACTCTCTGCTCGCACGCCACAGACCCTCTACCCTCACACAAGAGACCTTCTACTCGCACACCAGAGACCCTCTACTCTCACACAAGAGACCCTCTACTCGCACACCAGAGACCCTCTGCTCGCACACAAGTGACCCTCTACATTACATACATTAAAACTAGACACAATATGGCGTCTGTTGGTTGCAGTAAATACTCCCTTTCTGAAATGATTTTGAATTAGCCGAAGAAGAAGAGAGGAGGAGAAAAATACTTTAAAAGTTGGCAGACCAGGAAATTTCCAGAAGATTCCCGTCCCTGGGGATATATTATTTGCCTTACATGGGCATAAAGGGGTCAGAAACCTAAACACTGTACCACGTGACATAATACTTGTCAGTCAAGATATTCTTTTACTACATGTGCTCGTAAAAACAAAACATCACCCGAAAGATTATTTTTAATTGAAAATTATTTTGCGTTCTCAACAGCGGCAGCGACAACCAGAAGAACTAGAGTGAAACTGAAACATCAGACAGAAATCACACCAACGCCCTGTGCGTGGTCACTCCTGGACAGTCACACTGACCACTTGTACGTCACAGATTACTAGCAATCTGTGGTCTCCCTCTCTCTCTCTCTCTATCTCATTCCGTCCTCTCTCTCTCTCTCTCTCTCTGTCATTCCTTCCGCTCTCTCTCTCTATCTCTCTATCATTCCGTCCTCTCTCTCTCTCTCTCTGTCATTCCTTCCCCTCTTTCTCTCTCTCTCTCTCTCTCTATCATTCCGTCCTCTCTCTCTCTCTCTCTCTCTCTGTCATTCCTTCCCCTCTCTCTTTCTTTCTCTCTCTCTCTATCATTCCGTCCTCTCTCTCTCTCTGTCACTCTGCCCCCCCTCTCTCTCATTCTTTCTCCCATACGCCCACAACATAATTATACACACACGCGCGCACACGTACGCACTTTCACCTAAGCGCAAACCTGCCCGTCTGTCTATCTATTCAGTCTGCCTTCTGCACTGTTCACTTCTCCTACTCCAGTTTTTGTAGACAGAGAAGACAGCAGTCTCCGATGACATCAGACAGACACAATTCACCCACAGTGACAGTCCCTGCCACAGAGCCCAAGTTTGGGACTCCGGTACAATAACGTCATTAAGACAAGTATTTGACCAGTAAACCGGACTGTCGCATACCAAACCAAGGTGGTCTCACCAATGTCCCTCCTGCCCCCCCCCCCCGTTTTCAGACTACCCACAAGCTTAGCCCCACACAGTGCAGGACAAGACCCCTCCCTCCTCCCCCTTTCGACCTCTCCACCGCCCCCACTCACTGTCGTCTCATTCCCTCACGAAGGCAGTTAACTTGCCCATTCACATAAAATGTTGCCACCATATATACCTGCTGCCGCTAACTGGTCAGCTCTCACTGACAGCTCTCATAGCTCATAGCCAGGTCACAGCGTCAACACCTTCAGTCTAGGTAAAAACCATTCATTTCTACAGTCTGACCATGGGAGTGGAGAGGGGGGGGGGGGGAGGTAATGGGAGAGGTTCAGTGACAGCGAACTGCAAAATAGAACAGGGAATGGCGGAAATGGGTTGTCTGACACCCCCCCCCCCCTCCCTCGACCATTTTAAGCGTGTATACCACAATGTTTTAGAGAAGCTATTGAAGTTCACTGCACTGCAATTTACAGATATTCGATGTGCGTAACTGCATTTGCAGACATCTTGCCTCACTCATTCACTCAATGTGACTGCCCACTGATAGTTGAACAAAACGGTCTTAACAAAGCGATGCAGATTAAATATTTGTCCAACTAACATAGCAAGATCACTATCTTGCCAACTCCATACCTTACCAAGTGAAGAAATGATGCAGCTTTATCAATATAATCAGTACTATAATTATTTCAGGACAGGCCGATACTTGGCACAGGGTTCATACAAAGTCTTGAAAACTTATTTTAAGGAGTTTTTAAGGACTTCCTAAGGACTCACAATATACAAATTAAGGACCTGTGTGCCTGTGACCAAGAAATATTACAACTACATAAGTGGTGTGCAGCACTCACCGAAACGGAGTGTTTCCATATCCAGAGTTCAAACAGTAAATTCACTCTGAAAAGTTCGGTTACATGTATTTCAAAGTACCAGTTATCCAGTGTGCAATTGGAAGATTTGAATCTCAATTGTTTCATCTGAAACACAAATTTTAAGGACTTTTTAAGGACTTTGGTATCATTTTCAGAATTTAAGGACTTTTTGAGTACTTATTTTTTCTTTTATGAAAATTAAGGACTTTAAGGACTTTTAAGGACCTGTGTGAACCCTGTTGGCACCAGCTACTGATTCAACCGCTAACATGTCAAGTTTCAGCGTTTTCTGTTCAGGTTAACATTTGATACTCATATCATAACGCGACCGTTGTCGGCGACTTAACCAATGCGTCTATTTTGCACAAAACGTATTTTTCCATTTATCTGGTCCTGGCATGGTGTTCTCTTTCGGTTTCTATGGTTTTCATGTCTATGCATACATAAAATACCTCAGTCTACACAGATATATGGCATGCCTATACACAGAAATACGTCAAATCTGCACACAGAAAACACGTCATGTCTGTATAATATACAGAAATACGTCATGTCTGTATAATATACAGAAATACGTCATGTCTGTACACAAAAATACGTCATGTCTGTACACAGAAATACGCAGACCATACACAGAGAAATATGTCATGTCTAAACACAGAAATACGTCATGTCTAAACACAGAAATACGTCATGACTGCACACAGAAATACGTCATGTCTATTCAAGGAAACAATATGTCACGTCTACACACAGAAATACCTCATGTCTATTCAAGGAAACAATATGTCACGTCTACACACAGAAATACCTCATGTCTATACAAGGAAACAATATGTCACGTCTACACACAGAAATACGTCACGTCTATACAAGGAAACAATATATCACGTCTACACACAGAAATACGTCATGTCTGTACAAGGAAACAATATGTCACGTCTACACACAGAAATATGTCATGTCTATACAAGGAAACAATATGTCACGTCTAAACACAGAAATACGTCATGTCTATTCACAGAAATACGTCGTCACTATATGTCATGTCTATACACAGAAATAGTTCATGTCTATACAAGGAAATCTGTCATGTCTGTAGACAGAAATACTTCATGTCTTTACACAGAAATATGGCATGTCTATAGACAGAAATTCGTCAGGTCTATACAAAAAAATATCATATTAAATATGTCATGTGCACACACAGAAATACGTCATGTTTATACACAGAAAAACGTCATGTCTAGCTGTACACAAACATACGTCATGTCTAGCTATACACAAACATACGTCATATCTATACACAGAAAAACGTTATGTCTATACACAGACATACGTCATGTCCAGTTCGTCAAGCAGAAATTCTCCCAAATCTTGGCATTAGAAAAACCCAAAAACGATTCACACTAAATTTTTGTTGTTGTTTTTTTTTTTATCTCAAAGATTTTCTGTTATAGTACATCTGTGGTTTGGGCGCCGTTTTTTTTTTTTTTAACCCACATTTGTGGTCGCCAAACATTGCACCAGTCTCCTCCTCTCCCACCCCCTCCCCAGGTTTGAAGAACTCAACAAAGAAAGTTGATGATGTAGCAGAATGTAGGGCAGCGTAATGGCTACAGATCGTGCATGTTCATACTGGCAGGTGAAGGGACGCGCAAGGAGTTGCGGAAGATGGAGGAGACAATAGAGACAAGACATCATGGTGAATAGTTTATCTATATGAAAATATTCCACAGACATCACCAATTTGACAATTATCTGAGAACGGACTCAGAAAAATGTCAAAATATCTTGTTGGTCTTCTTCAATCTTCAACACAGTCCGCTTTTGGGGGGTGGGGGGTGGGGGGAGTGCGGGGGGGGGGATTAGGGTACCATATTAATTTTGATATTTTTACTTGTCACCTGCAGCGGTGATGATGTCATGACACCGCTGTTGTTGTTGTTGTTGTTGTTTTTTCTGTACCTGTACATTAATAGTTCAATGTTCATGGAAATGTATTCAAGTTTTCGTGGGTAGGTGAAATTCAAGCTTTAGACTGTCTGCTATGCTTTCTCTGATCAGCGTAAACACAGGCAAATTTTGATAAAGCGCGCGCGCACATACACACAGACATACACACACAAGATAGAAGAGATGTGGTAGTAGACTTTATCTAAAATGAAAAAAAAAAATGGACTGGACAGTTTGGGGCCTACCTGTATCCATCTCTCTGTTTCATGAACGGCCAGTTCTGTGAAAAATTCAAGTTCTTCTTCCTCTCTGAATTTGATAGCATAGTCCGTCTCTCCATCCTGTCCTTCCTCAGCCATGATTCTCACTATGAGGACAAAACAAGGAACTCTTTTCAGTCTCTGACTGACAAGTTAACTTCAGTCAACCCAAGACACACAAAAGTTGAATCTCGTGAATGTAGCCATGCCTGTTAGCTGGGCGCTGTCGAGGTCTGTTCTGGACTTACACAACACTAGTCAACGCTCTTTCCTTCTTTCTAGAAATAGTAAAACACACGCTTTGTAAATAACACTAAATTTCCATTCCATCCCATAATCTAAGGTCAGCTGACACCGGTTCTATGACAGCACTAACTTCACGTAATAGACACGTTATGTAACAATGGTGAATGTAACACGTCTGAACTTGATCTGTCTATAAAATATTTAGCACAATCTTTCCATTCCTTCTGTTAGATAACACTAGCCAGTCTTAACACACACAAGATTATATAAACCTAAAAGGAACATTATCATTTAAGTCCGAAATTCGCTGCATGGAGAAAGTCAAAAGTTACCGAGACTAACAATGACTAGATCACCAAACCGCGACTTCATCTAGCTATTTATCTGGTATAATGGCGGACAGTTGCGCGCGCTAGACTCGTGCAAATGTCAGGTTTGATGGGGAAAGATAAGCACGTGGAAACGCATCAGCCTTTCATCAATATAACGCTTCAAAGCGCTAGCAAAATCCGATCTATGTTGCTGAAAAATGTATGCTAGGCTAGACTACTACTGTTGCCTGTCACGGTATAGATCTATAGAAAACTTTGATCCATGAGGCAATATCACAATATGACATAAATGCTATTTGCCGACATGTGGGTGACATCTGCGCCTTCAATAAATTGTTCAACAGTTTCAAGGCATTGCCCGACACACCAGCTCACCAGTAGCCACGAGCCTTTGCTGCGTGCCTGAGAATTTGGCATCGCGAACCACTGTTTGAGTCAAAAGGTATACATATAATGTGTCCAATCTGGCAGAAAGCGGAATGACCGCACTGTAATACCGTTATCTAGGCTAACTTTGGCCATTGACTGGTCCTGCTGACCCTCCAGTTGTTCTGCAAAAAGATGGTTAAAACAAATCTCGGCCGACGATGTCAGAAAATGTTACATTTCAATGTGACAGGGGCGACAAACGTTCGGCTCAATAAAGTTATTTTCTCCTGCATTTTTCTGGATAACGGGAATTTGGACGAACTGGCGTACTGATCTACATCAGCATGTTGGATTATTTAGGCATTTCACATTGCCACAACAACAGCCTTTAACTATTTTTTAATGGAAGTTACCATGGCGATAGTCGCTGACCAAACCAAGTACATGTATTGAGTCACTGACAGAACCGAGTCATGACCGAACCAAGGACTGAGACAGTGACAGAACCAAGTATTGAGCCACTAGCAGAACCAAGTGTTGAGTCACTGACACAACCAAGTATTGAGTCACTGACAGAACTAAGTATTGAGCCACTAGCAGAACCAAGTATTGAGTCAGTGACCGAACCAAGGACTGAGACAGTGACAGAACCAAGTATTGGGCCACTAGCAGAACCAAGTGTTGAGCCACTGACAAAACCAAGTATTGAGTCACTGACAGAACTAAGTATTGAGCCACTAGCAGAACCAAGTATTGAGTCACTGACAAAACCAAGTATTGAACCACTGACAGAACCAAGTATTGAGTCACTGACAAAACCAAGTATTGAATCACTGACAAAACCAAATATTGAGTCACTGACGGGTCCAAGTACATGTATTGGACTAATGGCGCTAAAACAGGTCTAGTAATCACTGATATCGCAAATTCTCTTACACATTCAATCTAGCTGCAATTTTTTTTCCAATGTCTAGCTGATCTATTTCACTTGGAACCCAGATTAGGTGAAGGCGTGCATTTAAATTTCAATGAATTACCATATTGTTTAGTTCGATCAACAATGAATTTTCATGCATTGAAAGCATTAAAATAATTACATTTATGAAGTCCCCAACATCTCTGATTACTACTCTTAACCACGTTCAATGGTCTGTGATTGAATATTGAACAAACCTTGACTTGCTCCACCCCTCTACCCCAAGTCCTGACCCTGGAGTGCGTGCAGCAATAAACACTGTAAGTCACATCTTCCCCTGTGCCCCCCCCCCTTCCCCCATTCAAAAGTTTTAACACCAAACAATATTGACCTACATCTGACAATCTGAGTTTGAGCCTTGAGAAAGCACGTTGACAGGATAAGGGTGACAGTTGTGCTGGGAAGAAACAGGATAATAGACAGAATAACGTCATGGTGCTGACCTTTAGGCCGAAGTCATTTTTTGCATTTCTGAGAAAATCGCAGAAAACTTATTTATTCTTTTGCAATGCAGTCAGACTTAGGCCAAAATGACTCTAGCTAGGTAAAAGTGGCCTTCATCCACATTGGGCTGAAACAACCCCAGAACCAAAATGGCTTACGACTATGAATGAGTTAGATCCAGGCCATTACAGAAAGTTTTATTTCCAGGATAATGGCTTGGCACTTTTGAATGATTTTTACATTAATAGATGCACTATGGATAGGGCAATGACGTAACAGGTACATTCTGTTTTGGCCTAAGTCTGACTTAGGCCAAAAGGTTAGCACCATGACGATATAACAGAAGGAGACCCGAACAGAAGCGTCTATCGACAACCCGCCCCACCTGACAATAACAAAGTCGTCGATGAGCAAAACTATCTGGGCCAGTTGACAAATGTGGGTGTGCATGAGAAAACCCGGCATAAATCGGCAGAGCTGATTTTGAGAAAAACGGCTTTGAAGTGAAAATATGGGTCCGACACAAACTTCCAGCTTGGCTGTTGTTTAGAGGACCGTGGCATGTTACAGGGTAAACTGTAGATGAGCAGTGAACACTACTCACTATGATCTCTACAACGGCTCTATAATTAGACTACGGTCTCCTAACAAGATAAAAAAACTTCCGACTTGGCTGTTGTTTAGGGGACCATGGCATGTTACAGGGTAAACTGTAGATGAGCAGTGAACACTACTCACTATGATCTCTATAACGGCTCTATAATTAGACTACGGTCTCCTAACAAGATAAAAAAAACTTCCGACTTGGCTGTTGTTTAGGCGACCGTGGCATGTTACAGGGTAAACTGTAGATGAGCAGTGAACACAACTCACTATGATCTCTGTAACGGCTTATTTATTAGACTACGGTCTCCTAACAGCAATCACTCCAATATCACTTGGTCAATTAGCTATTGCCACTTATAGGGTTAAATGCCGTTTTCTCAAAATCTTGTTTTAGGGGTGTCACTGACTTCAATTTATCAGAAATGTCTTGTCTTTTATTGTATGTACAGAACTCAAAATGTCATGTTGCCAACTTAAGCCTGGTTTTCTCATGCACACTCACATATGTTCACTCTCAAGTCCCCACCAGTGTAACAGGGTGACAGATTGGCAAGGTATAAATAGCGTGGGAAGATAGTTGACGGCGGGGAGACAGAGTTATTGTATGCCAGAGGGGGAAAGTAGGGAATGTTTACTTGACCGCCGTACTTGACGATCAGATCACCTGGGAATTGCTTGGGGAGTAGAGATGCTTCAATAGTATTTGACGTGGAGTCGACGGGGGTGGCTATTAGGATAACTAATGTACACTCGGTGAGCGTCTTGGGACGCTACCCGACTGGGTATAAATCCCCGAACGCTCCTTCCAACTTCAGACCGCTGAGAGCACTCACCAGCTTCGTGCCGAAGAGGAGACCACCACTGCAACTGTAACTTCGTACTAGTCTTGTGAGTGGGGAGGGTCAGGGAACCCGCAAACATCCTTTGTCAGAGCGTGGTATCTTTGGTATCTTGTCGGCATTTGAGCTGTTGCTGAGTGGTAAGTTAATTGTACGATGTATGTGTAATTTTACTTAATGTTCATAATTGTAGAACCTAAATCTAGGGGGTTTACTTTGGTATAACTACTGCCTCTGAGAGAGTCACGGAAACGCCGTTATATATATGTTACGAAACCTTATAAGATGGGGTCTGTTAGAGAGAGCGTTATTCTTCGTGGGGAACGTGTAAATATCATTAAAACTGTATTGATCGTTTATTCTATTGCCTATATGGGAGCCTATGGAGTATGGGAGCTGCAGCCTGACTTACAACAGTGTCAGCGGTTAAAAGTATTGATGATGAATATCCGTCATGGAGTAAGTATGGAAGTCATGCCTTCCAGCAGTAGATTAGGAAGTTGCGATTGTTTTTCTACAGAGGAGGAAGAACAACACCTTCTTGGCTTCTCAACTTCTTGTACTTTGATTACCGACATCGTGGCTTCTTGGCTTCCCGACCTATTGGTACCTGCCGATATCTGTTGATCTAACTGCGCAGTCAAGCCAGAGTAGAGAGGAAGAACCAGTGCCCAGATAGCGCCATACACCCCAAAAGGAGAGGTTTCCTTAAGCTGAATGTACCCGTGTGTTTATAAAATGTGCTAGAAATTGAATATTACGAAGACTTTTAATTATCATGTACTGATTTGCATCAATTTCATTCCATCGAAATTCACATGAAATTGTATGACCTATGTTCCTATTATTATTGAATGAATTAATAATTATTGTATATATATAAGCAATACAGATATCGTTCGTTATAACTTATAGAAGAGAGATAGTCGATTATTTAGTGTGTTTGTGCCGTGCCCATCACGGCTGGTGTCAGAAGAAAGTTAGTGAGAGAAAGTGGAAACATCACAACCAGGTAAAACAGGAAGAGTTTTTATTAAATGTCCGTGACGTCAGCCTGGGACAACATCTGTTTCTCTATCACTATAATAATATCTGTGATCACTTAGCCTGACTGAAACATTATTTCATCCCCCACCCACAGTGACTGCTGACCAACGACCGAATCCAATCTACTGCAAGAAAGCACTATACACAACACAGCACCAGGTCTAGCCTAGCCCAGGCACTTACTGTCACCTGATAGCTCGTCAGCTCCTCAGGGGTAGACACAACAACAAAAAAATTCACCTAAATTCTACTCTCTAAAGTCTGAAGCAGGCGTGAAAAAGTACGGGCCAACAAGGTGACGACCAGCGGCGGCACATAGGGAGGGAGGCGGAAACTTTTTTTCTTATCTGTGACAATGGATACAAAATAGGGCACAGCTCTTTCCTCCTACACCACTCCCCCTCACCCCACGCCCCCACCCCCTCCCCGGCCTTGACAAAAGCTGCATCCGTGTGAAATTCTGCACTATGGTAGGCACAGTTTCCACATAAAGAGCAAGTAATTTTGACAGTTCCGGGTCAAAGTTGGTATGTCATCTACCCACGCACAAAGTCAGACCGAAAAAAAAAGTGACAAAAAAATTCTCAGATGGATGAAATTCTAGGGGAAGGGAAAAAACAACAAACATTTACTCATTCTGTCTGTTGTTCTTAGTTCCCTCCATTGACATGTCTAAGGCGACACTTTTTCAATACCTGGTCCAGAATTTGTCAATTCCTTAGGGGACGTTCAAATATAATCTTACACCTTTTTTTGGACTTTTTGACCCCCCCCCCCCTTCTTACACTTTTCTTACATTTGCTTCTCCCCCCCCCCCCCACCCGTAATATTACAATAATACATGTAATAATTATACATTGCACACGTACTCTTTCTTACAAATGAGGGAAAAATGAGACTCATGTCAAAGTCAATGTCAAAATTGCCTTAAATTAGAGAAGAATACCATAAGTTATCTCTCTTTTTATGTTATTTGTTTATTATGTTGTCTAATTTTTTATTCCTTTTTATATTCTCACCTCACAAAAGTGTAATATTACATTGGTTCAAGACCCCCCCCCCCCTTTCTTACACTTTTCTTACAGGAGCTAAACACCCCCCCCCCCCCACCCCCCGAGGCGTAAGATTATATTTGAACGTCCCCTTACAAAATTTCCACAGCTTTGCCTCCACTGCCAAAGCATTACGAGATACGAGAACATTCCCGGCATTCCCTCCTCCCCCCCCCCCTCCGATGTTTTCTCAGTAGAAGAAATGAATGATTGGCATATTTTGTTATGTTTATAATTGTTGTGTTACATTAGGGGGCCACCAGAACACGCTCGGCAAAGGTATATTATTTTATTTGTGGTCCATGTCACGTCCAGGAAATGTTAACATGTACCGGTATCTCGCCCGACGTGACCTGAAAATCCCATTCATAGCGAATGTTGGAGATTAGAGTTGATGTCAGCGTGAAGCAGATGACGGCCCGGATAGCTGAAGCGCAAACTGCAGGCGTAGGACGGAATGCCAATGGTTTAGTTAGTGTATGGCAGGGATTACCCAGACCCCCCCCCCCCAAAAAAACAGCATCAGTAAAATGAATGACAAGGAAGATTTGCCTGCTATGTGAATACACCACCACCACACACCCACCTCCTCAACCCGGGAAGTAAACACGTCAAGAATGTCGAGTTGAAGAGTTCCCAATGTGTTCATGAATGGATGTCACTTTTGACTGTCTCAGTGTCATCTCTTGCCCGCCCCTACACTCCTCGCCACAGCCAGTGGTAACACGATCAGCGCTTGCATGTTTGCTTGTATTTGGACGGCAATAGAAACTGATATCTAATGACTCACACAGCTGGCGTGACAGCTAGGAAAAACCAGCAACTTGAGTCTTGACGGAACGCGAAATTCCAGGTTTTCAATAACCAAATTTTCAACATCTGAAATTTATAAACTCAACACTATCTGCAAATCTCTTCCATAGATAAGTTTTCTCGATTTTCTGCCAGCCGGTGTTTCCATACCTCTCTAAATCACACAATTTCTGCAGCAGAAATCATTACTCATAACAATTCTTGTACTTTGCATGTCCCTCAGGAAAAAAAAAGGGGGATGAGTTCCATTTGAGTTCCATTGTGAGGCAATTACTACGACGCGACTTAAGAGCGTCCGTGAGCGGAGGGGAGGGGAGGGGGGCAGATGTCGCACGGAGTTAAGTCTTCTAAGCGGATGTTTTTATAGTAAATGCATAATTATCACCCTTCAGCAGTGTTTATCTATGTATGCACCCGACTAAAGTTGTATAACTCATATGGTAGGCTACTCCTTCAAAAAAACAAAAAACACGAATAGTTAAAATGTTTATTTTTTTCACGTGACAAAATGCTTCAAAGTCCCGAACTGATTGAGAGAATGAGTAAGAGATAAAACCTGTGGAGCGTTGGATGAAAAGTGTTTCACGATTGTAGGCCTGCTGACAATACAGCGAGTCAGACCAAAGGACCACAATGAGAGCTCCCGTGAACCTTGTCCTGTGCCCTGGAAGTATTCAGTATCAAATCCAATCTGTATGGACGTACGTAGAATTGGCGGAAATCACAACACACAACGCGTCCCTCCCACGCTTGATATATGTAATACAATAACTTACACCAGGAACTGTGAACAGTTATAGTAAGCGGTCACAAAAGGTTTTGACACTAAGCAAAGGTTGAAGACTGTCTACTACAACCGCCAGTAACATCCACACTGTTTTCCTTCACTGGCCTGAAGGTTTATGTTTACACTAGCCCGCGTGTTCCCCTCTCACCTTTACCACTAGCGTGTCACGTGACTGACCCTCGCTGTCGCTCGTCGGCTCTTGGACCGGACACACAAAAAAACAAACTACTGTAGCAGGGGCGGGTCCACACTTCAAGGGGGAAGGGGAGAGGGGTGAGATGAACCTTCCCAGGTCCTTTAGTCACAGGTGTGCTGGCCATCTGTGTGTATATCTGCGTATATGTGTGTGAGAGAGAGAGTGACTGTGCACCTAAGGTAAGTGGGGAGGGAGGGGGTCATGTCATCGTGCGTCGTTTAGCGAGTAGGAAAGTCTGTGTTTGCATGTGTGTTTTTGTGTGCTGTAATAAGCTGGAGCGTGTGCGTGTGTGTATTGTCATTAAAATTATTAATTATCAGAAAATATCAGATGTGAAAACCCGGGGGGGGGGGGGGGGGTTGAACTTCCGAGATGTCACTGTCAAATGATTTTGTTGACTCTGGAAGTTACTGGTGGAGCGGGAAGGGGGCTGTGGGAGGGGGGAGTGTGTTGTAGTACTTTTTTTTTCTTACCCATTTTTATTCAGAGATAGAATTTACTGGCCACTGATTGGCTTGCCATTTTACTGGGACATGAGATTTTGTGATAACCTATTTTGTGGGAGTACTCCTGTGTGTGTGTGTGTATGTATGTGTGTATACTAGTGCAGCAGTCTGTGCATTTATGATGAGTTGATTCGATAGAACGGCAATGATTGATTATCCACCAGTTTGAGTTTGTGTTGTATTCATGTCACGTGATGTGTCATATCAGACACTGATGATCTGGAGAGGTCAGAAAATATCACACTGGCATATCACACATCGTTTACACACAGTATCACAATACACATTACGTGGTTGTTGTTAGTTTTATTGTGTGCCTATATTGATTACGAACTGACTACCAGTAGTATGAAAGCGATATATGTATTATTTATCGGCGTGTCATCAGTGAAATCCGGGCCGCCTATGAAGAAATATGCTGATAATCGAAGGCAAAGACTGAACTACCGCAGGAAAAAATTTTATAACTGCAAATGGTACAGAATATTGCAGCACGATTAATCCTTAAGATAAGGAATAGAGCTCATGCATCACCTCTACTGCGGAGCTTGCACTGGCTACCGGTAGAAAAACGAAGAGTGTATACGCTGGTTACTTGGATCACAAAGTTTAATGTGTGTACAAAAACGCACCAGCTTATTTAACTGATCTTTTGACTCCCTATGTGCCATCGGTGAAGGATCTGTTTCTTTTCAAGAGTCTCAGATGTGTAATTCTCTGCCTCTGTCTTTGAGAGAGACTAAAGATTTTATGACTTTTAAACATCAGCTGAAGAGTCATCTTTTTACACTCTGAATGTCCGTCAAGTTTTTGTTTTTTCTTAGGCCCGGCGCGCACTATGATAAAATTAACAATGCAAGCAATCTTTCGCGTGGCGTGCAGCACAGTAAACCCCTTTGCCCTTTGCACAGTAAACCCCTTTGCCAAAAATCTGCTTTGCACGCCGTGCAGCAGGCAAAACGGGATAGTGCGCACCGGGCCTTAGTATGCCAGTGTATTGTGTGTTGTGATTTACATGATATAAATATTGTAAAGCGCTTGGTTGTTAACGGAATGAAGAGCTATAATTATATAAATGCTATGCATTGTTATTATTATTATTACTATTATTACCATTAAAGACTCGAATTCTGCATTACGCAAATTCTTTTATTTAGAGTAACCAACAACTTGGTGGAGATAACTGGTTTATAGAACAGGCATTGCACTTACACGGACAGAATTATACCCACCAAAGTCATCAAGCCTGGTCCCAAGTCAAACACCAGAATCAGCACAACTGAATTTGTAACACGTAAATGCACAGCAAGAAAAAAATATGTCCTTCTGTATGTGCGTCCTGAGAAAATGTTGAAACAAATTCTGGAGAATATGACGATGAACGTGGATTGTAAAAACGATGAAGTGAAATTATGCCCCTGTCTGTTGTTGTTGTTGTTTGCTGTTTCTGTTATTGTTATTTTTGTTGTTGTTATGGTTGTTGTTGTTGTTATTGTTGTCGGTTCGCTCACAATTTAAGACTCACTACTTCTATACTGCAGACTGGACCTTCCACAGGCCGCCGGCCTAGCGGATTTCTGACTGAATTTGTCCAGCGAACGGTTGTGTTTTTGAACACTTGCCACAGTGCCCCCAGGCTGGCTATGACTACAGAACGAAACTTCACTTTTCATCGCGCAAATATAAAACTGAATGCGGAAGTAAATTGTTTGACTATTGTGTCTTGAATCACTGAGGAATGTTACTGATTTATAAAACCTTGTGGGGCGAAAAAGCGACACTGTTCCACCTTCAAACAACAAGTTCATGTTCCACCTTCTAACTGCAAGCTCACGTTCCACTTTCTAACTACAACTTCATGTTCCACTTTCCTACTACAAGTTCATGTTCTACCTTCTAACTACAAGTTCATGTTCCACCTTCTAACTGCAAGCTCACGTTCCACTTTCTAACTACAACTTCATGTTCCACTTTCTTACTACAAGTTTATGTTCCACCTTCAAACTACATGTTCATGTTCAACCTTCTAACTGCAAGCTCACGTTCCACTTTCTAACTACAACTTCATGTTCCACTTTCTTACTACAAGTTCATGTTCCACTTTCTAACTACAACTTCATGTTCCACTTTCTTACTACAAGTTCATGTTCCACTTTCTAACTACAACTTCATGTTCCACTTTCTTACTACAAGTTCATGTTCCACTTTCTAACTACAACTTCATGTTCCACTTTCTAACTACAAGTTTGTGTTCCACTTTCTAACTACAAGTTCATGTTCTACCTTCTAACTACAAGTTCATGTTCTACCTTCTAACTACAAGTTCATGTTCTACCTTCTAACTACAACTTCATGTTCTACCTTCTAACTACAACTTCATGTTCTACCTTCTAACCGCAAGTTCATGTTCTACCTTCTAACTACAAGTTCATGTTCTACCTTCTAACTACAAGTTCATGTTCTACCTTCTAACCGCAAGTTCATGTTCCACCTTCTAACTACAATTTCATGCCAAGTCAGGGTAGAAGTACCAATGGATTCAATAGGGGAACGAAGAAGAGCGGAATATGAATGTTAGACAAAATGTATGGCAAACTAGACAGCACTGTGTGTGTGAGTGGGTATGTATGTGTGTGAGTGAGCTGGTGTGTGTGTGTGTGTGTATGTGAGTACTCTATTCTCTCTATCCCAGGGACTAGTGAGTGTAGTTTACCCTGACTACATCCCATATGTGGCGGTGTTGCCTCTAGCCAAACAACTGAGCTAGAAGGTTCTGGATGTTTAAATCATTTCCACTGACATCATCAGACTGTCCGTGCTATCAACCACCAATCAATACAGACAGTTTTTTATTGAAATTATTTTTGCCAACGATATCATCATAACTGACAACCAAAGGCGTGGCTGGCAGCTGTTGCGTTGTTATGATGTCTCCCCTACACCAGCTGGAGACTGCCTCATTTCTGCATTTGACACACATACGTATTCGCAGCGCCGATGTCATCGGTGGGACAGGATGGCTGCAGCTGTATCATCAAGTGAAATCGATACGGGGAGGGACTTCCAGGTAAAAGCCCTGAAGTTTGTTAAGAATCTGATTACTGGGTCATTCTGAATTGTTGATGTATGACAGAGATCAAATAACGGGATTTGGGTGTCAATTAAATGTTATTGCTGGTGTTGCTGTTGGTGATGGTGATGCTCATAGAAGCCACTTTGTTTACAGCCATAATGGTGATGATGATGACGTACGGCACTAGGTGGTCGTGGTGATGATGATGGCGGTACCAGGTGATGGCCACTGTCAGTGGAAACATAGTCAGCGGGGACAAAAGTCAGAAATAAATTGCCATGACTAGACCCAGGGGTGATTTCTACTTAGGTGAGCTTGAGAGATCGAGGACAAAGAACATAGCTGGACATTGTGAAAGGTCAGTTTTCATAGAGCTAGAACAACGCTGATGCAAGACCACGCCACTCCAACCTGTGCAGGATTCAACACTTGGACACAGTCCCTTTGTCACTTTGTCACTTGATATATTTTGTCGTATTTCTTTAATTCTTCACACTTTTGCAGCGAAGAGGACAGATTTCTCTCCAACAGTGAGTGCCAGTACATTATTAATTTATTATTGAACTCTCTGGCGAGAGGTCCGGCCAGAAGGGGCACAACTGTGACTAAACAATCTGTAACCAGTTCTACAGGAGTTAGTTACCCTGAGGTGTGCATTGGATATGATTGAAGTACATGACTATTATTATCATTGTTGTTCGTGCGGTTGATGCAGTTTGGATCGGTAGTGCCAGCCTTGCCGTGCACGATCTGATCACTCAACTGTGGGAAGATCTGCTGAGTTGCTCCTCAGTGTCGAGTTTAGTTTTGTGTATGATGACGCAAGTTATTTGTGTGGACTGTCCATCAGCGAAATGTGACACTGAGATACACAGAGTTGGTCAGTTGTCAGGAAAGGTACACGTGTAACATTTATGTTTACATCTCTGTAACGTTTATATGTTCACACCTATAAAGTTTATGTTTATATGTCTATAACATTTATGTTTGCACATCTATAACTTTTTTTTATATAGATAAAACAATAGTTTGCATATCTATACCGTTTACGTTTATATCTCTATAAGATTAATAATCATGATTATGTTTGCATATCTATAACGTTTATGTATTATTATCTCTGTAACAGTTATGTTTCTATATCTATAACGTTTATGTTTATATCTCTATAACAATTATGTTTGCATATGTCTATAACGTGTAGGTTTATATCTCTATAACAATTATGTTTGCATATAACGTGTAGGTTTATGTCTCTATAACAATTATGTTTGCATATCTATAACATTTATGTATTATTATCTTTATAACAATTATCTTTGCATATCTATAACGTTTATGTTTATATCTCTATAACAATTATGTTTGCATACCTATAACGTTTATGTATTATTATCTCTATAACAATTATGTTTGCATATCTGTAACGTTTACGTTTATATCTCTATAACAATTATGTTTGCATATCTGTAACGTTTACGTTTATATCTCTATAACAATAATGTTTGCATATCTGTAACGTTTACGTTTATATCTCTATAACAATTATGTTTGCATATCTGTAACGTTTACGTTTATATCTCTATAACAATTATGTTTGCATCTATACGTTGTTGTTTTATGATGATGATAATACTGAAATCGGATGTTGTTCAAACTTAGCGAGAAACACGACAGCTGTCACAAAAGCTGACCAGTGGTCATTCAAACCGTCACTTTTCACAGTAAATGAAGAAACCAGGAAAAACAAAAATCAACGAGCCACGAGCCATTACAGAGAAGATTTTTAAAAAGTGTTTTATTAAGAAAATTGAAAGATGACAGAAGAAAAATTTAAATCTGTCTGTAAAGCAAAAGTTCCATCTTGAATTGCCGTCTGGGAAATAACTGATAGCTCCATGGAAAAACTGACGGCAGGTTTAGCAGTGTGTGTGTATGTGTGTGTGTGAGAGAGAGAGAGAGAGAGAGATCTTTCTCCTCTCAACTACGTTTACTTGTGTGTGTGTATGTGTGTATAAAATGTGTGTCCCTGTACAACACTCGCGAGTTTGAGTCCTCACCAGATCAGGGGTAGGTGTATGTGTGTGTGTGTGTGTGCCTGTACGTCTGTGCATGTGTGTAAATGTTGTTTGTGTTTATAATACACACGTGTGTGGATGGGTGTATGTGTGTGTCCCTGCATATCACTCGGGAGTCTGTGTGTTCACACTGTCAGGGTAGGTGGTGTTTGTGTATATGGGCGTGTGTGTGTACGTGTGTGTTTGTGTGTTGATACTGTGAGGAAGGTGAAAAACAGCATATTTGATAAATTGGAAAAGATGCCACAACATTAAATCAGTGTGTCAAATCTGACTCCTGGTAAAAACAAACACAATATCACGCCAGGCTGTCTCTCTGGTGACTTGTCAAGCAATTTGACAGGTCGGGTGGAAGCGGGCCAGTCCCGCCCTGACGCTGGAGTAGAGCGAGGTCAGATCCAAGACCAGTAACCCGCCAAACACTAACGACATCATAGCGATACCCAACGCGCCCATACCTGCAACATACACACAATGGAAACTGTATGAGTGGAAAAACGAGTGATCATTAAAAATTTGCTTCAAGTCGTCACTCTGCACCGATAGCTTATAAAACAATAGTAGAAACCAAGATTTTGGGGGAAAACGCAGCTGGTTGAATGTAGGTCAGCCATCAAAAAGAGTGGTGAGTGGAGAAGGTTAGGCAAACAACTGGCTATGAGTAAAGCTCAGACAACTCATATCAACTGACTAGTATGAAAGGCAATGTTTGTCTCACTTAAGAGCAAGGTTAAGGTCACAGAATTTGGACATTTTGGGTAAAATTGGTGAAGCTGCAAGTTTACTACAAAGGATAGAAAAAGGTTGGGCGGGGGGGGGGGGAGGCGTTAAAGACTCGTTTATTGTGTGGCGTACATTAGTCAACTTGGCAGCCAATACCTGGCACAAATTTATGGTATAAAAGCTACACCACTTCCCTACCGAGACAGAGTTTGTGGGATTCACGAGATAAGGTAACACGCTTTAATTGGTGACCCTGACGTGATCACGTACTCACGTACACACGGCGGCCATGTTGCAGGACGAAACTCAAGCGGGACAAAGTGCGTCGGTTGACACAGAGGCTAATATTTTTCCTCAAATTACAGCAGTGTCCGTCAAATTACCACCCTACTGGACACAGGACCCGCAGGTATGGTTTGCACAAGTGGAGAGTCAATTTTCGACGAGAAACATTTCCAAGGAACAAACGAAATATGACTACGTAGTAGCCGCGTTGCCGCAAGAAATAGCAATGGAAGTCAGGGACGTGATCATAAACCCTCCGCAAGACCACCCGTACGCCAAATTGAAGGAAAAGTTGCTCGATAGAACAACCGTGTCAGAGCAGAAACGGCTGCAAACACTGCTCACTACAATAGAGCTAGGAGACAGGAAACCGACACAGCTGTTGCGGGAAATGCAACGACTACTTGGCACAACAGTCGGGCAGATAGATCAAGCCTTAGTGAGAGAGCTGTTTCTGCAGCGGATGCCGCAGTCCATTAGGCTCATCCTAGCTTCCACGGGAGCGACGGTATCACTCGAAACACAGGCCAGTTTGGCTGATAAAATGATGGAGGTTTCTCCTGGCTCATCGATCAACAGTGTATCGGAGACATCTGCTTCTACCACTTCCGAAAACTACGTTTCTATCCAGAAACTGGAGCGAGATATGAGACAACTTTCCAATGCGGTAGCTAAACTTTCTACTAAGGTAGATGAACTGATCAAATACCAGAAACACGTCCGTGCTCAATCAGATCGCAGGAGTAGGGAGAGATCTGGTAGTCACAATCGCGCCATCAACGCCGACAGAGACAAACAACCCTACAAGAATGGGCTCTGCTACTACCACTACAAATTCGGACAACAGGCCAACAAGTGCCAAGGCCCATGTGAGTTCATGGAGCCGTTAAAAGACCAGGCCAGTTACTAGCGGCCAGTAACGCAGGCCAAATTCAGAAGAGCCGCCTATTATTCGTATTCGACCAGAACACAAATCGAAAATTTCTTGTGGACACCGGAGCTGAAGTAAGCGTAATCCCCCCAACGCACCTAGAAAAACGTTTACAACAAGTCAGGACACTACAGGCGGCAAACCATTCAACCATTGCAACTTTCGGCGAAAAATCGCTAACCCTGACGTTAGGCCTTCGCCGGAATTTTTCTTGGATCTTCACCATCGCAGACACAAAACATCCAATTTTGGGAGCCGATTTCTTGACACATTATAATCTATTGGTTGATGTCACACGTCAGAAGTTAATCGATGGAACTACCAAACTTTCCACCACTGGTTCTTCGGTCATGGGTTCATCTCTCCAGCTCTCATTTTTCTGCAAAGCTTCCCAAGATAAGTATCAAAAGCTAATACAACAGCACCCATCACTGGTGAATAACAAATCATTTGAACTTTCAAATCATTCTGTGACACATAGGATTCAGACAGTAGGTCCACCTGTCAGCGCTCGCCCATGTAGATTAGCTCCAGAAAAGTTCAAAGCAGCTAAGAACGAGTTTGATCACATGTTACAAATGGGTATCATTAGACCTTCTTCTAGTAGTTGGGCTTCCCCACTACACATGGTCAAGAAGGGTTCCACCGATTGGAGACCCACTGGTGACTACAGACAATTAAATGCAATCACAGTCCCGGACAGTTACCCAATACCACATATACAGGACTTTACTAGAAATCTAGAAGGAAAGACATTTTCTCTAAGATTGATTTACAACGTGCGTATCATCAGATACCAGTGGAAGAAGAAGACATCTCAAAAACAGCAATAACAACCCCATTTGGACTGTTCGAATTTCTAAAAATGCCATTTGGTTTACGAAATGCAGCTCAAAGTTTCCAACGTTTCATAAACCATGTCACAAGGGACCTACCGTTTGTCTTCAGCTATATTGACGACATCCTAGTTGCGAGCAAGGACGAAGTAGAACACCTTAAACAATTGGAGCTACTTTTTACAAAGTTAGAAAGTTTCAACTTGATCATCAATGTCAACAAATGTCAGTTCGGACAAGCAGAACTAATTTTCCTGGGACATCACGTTTCTAGAGAAGGTATCCGACCAACAGAAGAAAAGGTCAAAGCCATCAAGGACATGAAACTCCCAACAAGTCAGACGGAACTAAAACGGTTCCTAGGGATGGTAAATTACTATCATCGTTTCGTTCCTCACATGGCTGACATCCTGAAACCCCTGAACGACAAGTTGGACCAGAAAGAAAAGACGCTGTCCATGGATACCACAGCCCTCGAGGCTTTCGCTAAAGTGAAAGAAGAGCTTGCTGACGCCACCCTGTTGATTCACCCGCAGATAGATGCACCAACAAACATCGTCACGGACGCATCAGAATCGGCAGTAGGTGCGGTGCTACAGCAGTTCATCGACGGAAAATGGAAACCACTGGCTTTCTTTTCCAGGAAGCTGAAACCAGCCGAAACCAGATACAGCGCATTTGACAGAACTTCTTGCCATCTACCTGGCTATCAAACATTTCCTTTACTTCATAGAAGGTCGGAGGTTCTATGTTCTCACAGATCATCGCCCTCTCACGTTTGCCATCAAGAAAAAAGATACTTCAAAATCACCACGTCAAACCCGACACCTCTCCTTCATTAGCGAATTCTGTACGGACATTCGTTATATCAGGGGATCAGAAAACACCGTGGCAGACACGCTTTCACGCACTTCTGTTTCATCGCTTTCCATCGGCTCGTCTGTTAATTTGCCAGACATGGCGAAAGCACAAGACACGGACCCCGAACTGCAAGTTTTTAAAGATGCACACACAGACACTGCCTTGAAACTGAAGTCTGTCATCATGCCAGATGGAACATCAATCTACTGTGACATTTCGACAGGAACTACAAGACCATTCGTTCCAGAAGAGTACCGCCGTCAAGTATTCCAGGCACTACATTCCTTGTCGCACCCCGGCATACGTGCAACGCAGAAACTCGTTACATCACGCTACGTTTGGCCTTCGGTCAACACAAATATAAGAACATGGACAAGAGCTTGTCCCCAGTGCCAGAAAAATAAGACGCATAGACACAACAAAGCTACTTTCCAACCTTTTGAGAATCCAGACGTTCGCTTTAGTTGGGTACATATCGACCTGGTGGGACCCCTACCCACTTCGGACTCGTGTACTTACCTCCTTACCTGCATAGACAGATTCACAAGATGGCCAGAGGCTATTCCAATCACGAACATCACTGCAGAGACGGTAGCCAAAGCCTTTGTGCAGGGATGGGTATCGCGCTTCGGAGTACCACATACGATCACAACCGATCAAGGACGGCAATTCGAATCGAATCTCTGGTACAGTCTGATGAAAATTCTTGGCACTCATAGACTTCGTACCTCCAGCTATCACCCCATTTCAAATGGCATTATCGAACGGTTTCACCGTCACCTCAAAGGAGCACTCAAGTGCCATGAAACTGACAAATGGACCGAAACTCTCCCACTCGTCCTACTTGGAATCCGAACCACCCTAAAGGAAGACCTACAATGTTCTGCAGCGGAGTTGGTTTATGGTTCTACACTGAGAGTCCCCGGAGATTTCGTTCAGACATCTCCAGAACCAGTTGAAGACCCAACATCATATGTTAGCAGACTGCGACAACACATGAACCGCATCACTGCCACCCCCACTAGAGTACAACAGCGCAACAGTCATATTGACTACAGCCTGCCGCAAGCAACACATGTCTACGTAAGGCACGACGCTGTAAGAAAACCTCTTCAACCCACCTACGACGGTCCGTTTCTCGTACTATCGAGAAATAAGAAATGTTATAAACTTTCTCGAAATGGACGCGCAGAGTTCGTTTCCATTGACCGACTCAAAGCCGCTTACACAGAGCGACAGCAACCCCTAGCGGAAACCAAACGTTTCACGCACGCTAGTGGCCACCCACAACAACCAGCATCAAGTACAATATGTACCGACAAAAACATTCAACAGCAGCAAAACGTCACACAGCGAGGACGACAAGTCCGCTTTCCCAAACGACTCCTGCAAGATTACGTTATTCCATAACTAGAGGGGGAGTATTGTGGCGTACATTAGTCAACTTGGCAGCCAATACCTGGCACAAATTTATGGTATAAAAGCTACACCACTACCCCCCCCCCCCCCCCGCCAGAACAAGAAATAATAAAACAAGTAAAGTGAGGTGTAAATGCCAAGGGCAGCGAACCTCCTAATATAAAGACCTCAAATCATACCGAGACAGAGTTTGTGGGATTCACGAGATAAGGTAACACGCTTTAATTGTTTTGATTTGTTGTGGGTAGTGGTTTTTTTTCAGGTTCACATGAACAGGCAATTTTTGTAGATAAGCCATTTCCACAGAGCTTGTTAGATTAAAACTCTGTCAGCAAATTGACCCGAAACGTATCAAAACTCCACAGACCAGTGGAGAACTGACCTTAACCCAGACTAGTGGAGAACTGACCTTAACCCAGACCAGTGAACTGACCTTAAACCAGACTAGTGGAGAACTGACCTTAACCCAGTCTAGTGGAGAACTGACCTTAACCCAGACCAGTGGAGAACTGACCTTAAACCAGACTAGTGGAGAACTGACCTTAACCCAGACTAGTGGAGAACTGACCTTAACCCAGACTAGTGGAGAACTTACCTTAACCCAGACTAGTGGAGAACTGACCTTAACCCAGACTAGTGGAGAACTGACCTTAAACCAGGCTAGTTGATAATTGACTTAACCCAGGCTAGTGGAGGACTGACCTTAACCCAGTTTAGTGGAGAACTGATCTTAACCCAGGCTAGTGAACTGACCATAACCCAGATTAGTGGAGAACTGACCTTAGCCCAGTCTAGTGGAGAACTGACCTTAAACCAGACTAGTGGAGAACTGACCTTAAACCAGACTAGTTGAGAACTGGCCTTAACCCAGACTAGTGGAGAACTGACCTTAACCTGAATCTGCTTGTGGTAGTTGCAGTGACAGTTTCTTCTGTATCTGGTCATTTCATTGTTAGTCTAGTGGGAGGAGGAGGTGGGTATTTTTGTTGTTTTTGGTAGTTCCACGTTTCCTCTCTCTGTTGAAAAGATTTTGATTTCGTTCCCAGCGCAGGCGGCGAGGTCACAGTGACTTACCCGTTGATGATCCTCTCTCGTCTTTGGCGCTATTTTTTTTCCGGATGGTGGCGGAGAGGTTCTGGGTGGGCACAGACAACTCTTTCTTTGTTTTTTCACTGACTTCTTCCACAAATTCTTGCAGTTCTTCCGGCGTCTGTGGGATGACAATGGCTGGTCGCTGGGTGTCACATTTACACAACACACTACACGTGTTCTCCGGGAAGGTTGTCACTGTATGGGGCACAAAGCAGTACAAGTGGCAGTGGCGACGTCATGAAAAGTGTCCATCACAAACTTCAGTGATTACCACACATCAATATAGCAACAATAACAGTTGGCTTACATTCCCTTAGTTTCTATTAGTTTTCTATGAATGTTCAATTTTTTAATGACTTACCAATACACGAGTGAACAAAACTGGAATAATGGGTGTATTACCGGGCGTTTCAAAAGTCCATCATTTTTAAAAATTTATTAAACTAGCAATTACAAGAGGAACAAAATGACACTCTGGTTGCCGTGTCTGCAATTCAAGAGAATTTTGGTGGCATCAAACTTGGTTTCATAAGTCACCCAGAAAGTCACTGTGACATCTCAAACATGGGCACCACCTTTTTCGAAACAATCAAGCCACCGTTTTACGCATTCTTGGCCGACGTTGAACAACATTTTGGGTGTAAAAGAAGCACACACATTCCTGTTCCGTTCTTCCCGTGTGGAGAGGTCTCGCGGCTTGGTGGCGTACACTTTGCTCTTAATGCAATCCCACAAAAAGAAATCGCATGGTGTAAGAGCTTCGTCTCTGTACCACACGTGCTCCAGGATCGATTTGTCTGTTTCGGAGCGACGCATCACTGTCTCACTCATCTCCATCCGTCAATCGTGATCTTGAATTTCCAGCTTCTGAACCACCTGGATATTGTACAGATACAGATTGAGATCACACCGCAAAATTCGTTGGATAGTAGAAGTCCTGTTGATGCTCAGCTGCTCGCCGAACGGACTTTGCTTGGCTCTGAACAAACTTCTCACGGACAGTTTCGACATTCTACTCACTCCGCCCACTTCGAGGTCTTCCTGATTGGGTTTGTCCTTTACGGATCCGGTTTCCATAAACTTCCGGGGGGGGGGGGGGGTGGGTGGCGTCGTTGATGTTCCTATCCGGTGCTTGATGCTGTCCGTGGTAGACTGCGGGCAATCGTCGCTGCATTCCGACCACAGATTGAAAAACCTCATGCTGTGCAGCCATTTTACATCTCTGCTCTAGAGTCAGCATGGTAGCAGAAGAAAACAGTGCAAAATTTCAAGTGTAGACAAAAAAAAAAAGTATCAGCTACTGAGTAAGAGTTTACCACAAAACGGACGTTCGTCGATCATCAGGAAAGAAAACTGAACATCAGATTAGTGAGGGACTTTTGAAACACCCAATGTATATAATATAAACCGTTTGTCTGAGTAATTAGTTTTAAGATATTACCGTATTCAACAAAAAAGAGACATTTCTAGCATGTTCTCTCATGTTTTCTGGTCAGTATTAAGGAAGTCTGACCAGTTTCTGGCTATCGTTTACAATTTTGTTCCTCGACCGAACTTATAGCCTACTTACTCTTTCCCATTTCCACACAGTGAAAACTGGCACTGAATGCCGAACGTGGCTGCAAGTCATGTCAAACATTGCCAAATGTTCATAAGGTAGTTTGCTGGGTTGTTGTTTTTTTATCTGACAACAGCTACAAAATGTGATGTAAACTTACAAAAAAAAAAACATTCTCGACATTCTAAAGTGGAATTTGATGTAATGCTCGGAATTTATCCACTCTCCGATTGAGTGAAACATTAGTGAAATTTTCAACTATCAGGCTTATCCGCTTGCGTGATTTTTTTTCCGTACGAGCTTTAGCAAATTCAGGAGCGGGGCAGCAACACACCCCCAAACACTGGACAGCTCCAACACATCCCAGGGATTTTCGGTGTCGTTCAGAGTCATATCAGGCACAGTCCAGAGATTGCAGCACCCATGGCAGTGTTCGACAGGACGAGAAATCCCTTAGCCGATGACCTGTCTTTGGGGGGGGGGGGGGGGCGCTGATCCATCCCGCCATGCAACACCAGTGAGAAGCTGAGAAGTGTCACAGGTGAAATAACCAAAGTTAAAGGTTTACAGACTGAATTTACTGCACCGTCCTGGGGACTCATGTGATGTAGAGTAAAATATTTTCAGAGTTTTGACATTAGCTTTAAGAGTTCTGGTCATTTGGAGAAGTACAGGTCAGATTTAAAGTGTCTGTGTGGAGATCCCTTCTGTCAGGTAATGGAATGGACCGCCGCCCAGGGCAGGGAATGGAAGCTGTTGATGGCAGGGTGTGATCTATCATTGTGATACATGGACTTTGAAATAGCAAGATGTGTATTCCCATGTTGTGTGTGGTTAAGACTGGTGGTGAACAAAGTTTCGTAGATTGCACTTACGTTGTTTTTCGTAGACTGTACTTACGTTGTTTACACTGTTTCAGCAAGGCCGATCTTCCATAGGCAGAAGTGGTAGGTGGGACCACAGCTGGTTTTGTGGAACTTCTCAACATGATACAACGTCCTTGCACAGTGAAGGAATGATAATTATGGGAAAGAGAGAGCATAGGCGTGGCCTGAGTTGGCCAATTAATGAGGTCCCCCCAACCTCCCTTTCCCCACCTTAATTCATCAAGCGAAACAAGAATTCAGAGTTCACCCTTGCTATGATTGGAATAGATGGATCCATACCTCAGAATTCTGTACTCAGTGTGTGTTAACCTCCTCAAATATAATTATGTCTCGCACACAGGTAATTTTTTTTTTTTTTTTGGCTTTTACATCTTTTTAACTGAACCCTTTACAAAGTTTCAGAGCTTGAATGACTTTTATGTGACGGCTCCTCAGATCAGACGAGTGTCAACATGATGTGCATGAAATTGGAAAACCTAAAAAATTAAGGGTTAAGCTGCTATGGAATCGGTATGGAAAAGGTATACTACCCGATATTTTACCTTAGCGGAGATATCTGACCTTCAATTTACCTGAGACTGAAGATATTCCGCTGCCCAGCAGGTGACGTCGCCATTGGACTGGTTGGCCGGTTTAGCACAGAGATTCACACACTCCTCAATGGATACGCCAACTAAATAGACAGAAATCAGTTTTGTTACTATGTGCATTGTGTTTACTGAGGGGATTTTACGTAGTGAAATACTTCAAATAGTGCTCACGACAAATTTGATAACGCATAGTGTTATCAGAGAGTATAGATGTATAGAGAGATCTCACTTCCTCCAAATTGCGAAAATCGCTGCGGTAAACAAGAAATTGAAAAACTTAAATAGACCGCCTTCACCAAAGATAGTGTGTATACATGTATCTGCTTACTGTGGTTTGTTCATATGTTTGGACTGATTAAAACTATTTAGAGCCGTGTGTAAGCTCTTACGCCACCTGGAAATGGTCAAACGGGTATTGTTTACCACAGCGACCTACTTTCCGCTCCATGCTAACAATGGTTTCGCGGAGTCTCCCCTGTCTCGCAGTGCAAATCCACCAATAGTGAAACCTCTCTATACATCTATACTCTCTGGTGCTCTCGCAATCACACTTTACACAAAACTCCGATTTTGCTTGAGATCTCAATTTTAAAGTACACATGTGTCGCAGTAGACGATAACTTAATCCTAATCCTAACTTCTTGGCTTGCGCGAGTTTTGCCGCCCGTGTCACTGAGCAGGGTGAACGCCGGGGGCAAATGATTTACTTGCGACCCTAAAAAAGAAATATTCGTCGTCAAAATAAAAAGTGACTTTTGTATCACAAAGACGAGACTGAAGCCGGCGTAAGACAGCGCGTATGGGCTGACAGAGATGACAGGGTTGTGGTGACAATATCAAGGAATGTTCGGGAAACGCCGGAAAGCGCTGACAACACATACACCGGCTCTACCTGCGTTTTCAATGACGCCCTTCCATATGCCTGTAAAACGTGTGTTTTGCGTTTGATCCATACCGCATACTGTACCTATGGAGACATCAAACAGTTAGAATGATCACAGATGTCGAAATGACATAGTTATATGCACAATCAAGAGCGTTAACTGCAGACAATCTTTCCAAAAGTACCAGAATAATTCACGATGCTCGATTGACTTTATATAATGTTTGAGATTCACTTGATGGATAACTATAAGGCCTGTTTACACTGGTAGGTTTTAGGAATAGAAAAAAAGGAATGGGGGATTGTGTGGGAAGAATTCTCCTGGCTTTCCGATTTCTCCCTTCGAAATATGACCAAAACAAACGATGCGCATAGTTTCTCATTGAGAAAACAGACCAGTGTAAACAAACAGCGTTTCGAGGGGGAAATCGGAAAACAAAAGACGGAATGCCAGGAGAGTTCTTCCCACACAGTCCCCAATTCCTTTTTTCTATTCCTAAAACCTACCAGTGTAAACAGCAGGCCTTTACTATTGCACTGACTGAAAATAGAAAATACAACACCAGTATAAAAACACTTTGAAAAGTAGGTCAGATGTCTCACATAATAAGTAGGTCAGATGTCTAACTTAATTAGGTCAGTTGTCTAACATAATTATCGTACATTATCTATGTCTTGCTATAGATAAGTAAAAATGTGGCAAAAATAAAAAGACAAAAGTTTATGTAGCAAAGCCTCGAATAAGAAATACGTGTAGTACAGAAACTATACCACAATGGCTGCCCAATACTCTGCTGAACGAAGTTGAACTCATTATTATACTTTTTTGTATAGGACGAGGGGGGGCGCAAACTAACTCTCTCTCTCTCTCTCTCTCTCTCTCTCCCTCTCCTCTCTCTCTCTCTCTCTTTCTCTGTGTTTCTCTGTCTGTCACTCTCTCTCTGTATGTATGTCTCTGTCGCTCTCTCCTCTGTCTCTCTCTCTCTGTCTATCTGTCTCTCTTTCTCTCCTTGTCTGTCTTTGTGTGTGTGTGTCTCTCTCTCTCTCTCTCTCTTTCTCTCTCTCTCTCTCTGTCTGGATGTTTGTGTTTAGGTGTCGTTCTCCCCCTCTTTCTTTCTCTATGTCCCTTTCTGTCTGACTGTCTCTCGCTCTCTCTCTCTCTCTCTCTCTCTCTCTCCTTTTCTCTCTGTATCTCTCTGTCTCTTGCTATCTTTTTCTGTGTGTGTGTGTGTCTTCCCCCTCTCTCTCTCTCTCCCCTCTCCATTTTCCTCTCTCTCTCGCTATGTCTCTCTTCCTCTGTCTCTTCCCATTTCTCCGTCTATGCGTGTGTGCTCTTTCTCTTTCTCTCTCTCTCTCTCTTCATCACTCTCTCTCTCTTCATCACTCTCTCTCTCTCTGTTTCTCCCTCTGTCTTTCTCTCTCTCTTTCCCTCTCTCTCTCTCCGTCTGCTCTCTCCCCGCCTCTCTCTCTTTATTTTTCTCTCTCTTTCTCAATCTGTGGTTGTCTTATTCTCTCTCTGTCTCTTTTCCTCACGCTCTCTCTCTCTCTGTCTCTCTCTCTGTCCTCTGTCTCTGTCTCTCTCTCTCTGTCTCTCTCTCTCTCTCTCTGTCTCTGTCTCTCTGTCTCTCTCTCTGTCTCTGTCTCTCTGTCTCTCTCTCTGTCTCTGTCTCTCTGTCTCTCTCTCTCTGTCTCTGTCTCTCTCTCTCTCTGTCTCTGTCTCTCTCCCTCTGTCTCTCTCTCTCCCTCTGTCTCTCACTCTCTCTGTCTCTCTCTCCAGGTATGTTTCGCTCTTTGTCTTTGTGTGCGTGTCCCCCTTTCTCTGTCTCTCATTGTCCCTCTCTGTCTCTGACTCTCCTCTTTATCTCCCTCTCCCTGTTTCTCTCTCTCTCTCTTTTGTTTTCTCTCGATCTGCGTGTTTCTGTCTTCTCTGTTCTCTTCTCTCTCTTTCTTGCTCTCCCTTCGTCTCTCCCTCTCTCTCTCTTCGTCTCTGTCTCTCCTCTGTATAGGTGTGTGTATGTGTGTATGTGTGTATGTATGTCTATCTCTGACTCTTTATTTTTCTTTGTCTCTGTTTCCTCTCTCTCTCTCTCTCTCTCTCTCTCTCTCTCTCTCTCTCTCTCTCTCTCTCTCTCTCTCTCTCTCTCTCTCTCTCTCTCTCTCTCTCTCTCTCTCTCTCTCTCTCTCTCTCTCTCTCTCTCTCTTATTTCTCCTTTCCCGCTCACAATTCACTCTTTCCCTGTATTTGAAATCAGTGCATAAGGTTTCTCCACCCAAACCATCTTATCGAATATTTATTATATCTCAAGAATGAGTAAGTGAATGTGAATGAATACAAAACATTTTCCCTCTGTGTTACGGGCTGGGGACCGTCACCTTAACACTAACCCTACCCCTAACCCTAACCCGCCACATATTATAAACTATTTTTCAATAGTTATTTTATATGTCGAGAAGGAGAAATATACTCGAGTATCAACCAACATGGTATATCGATACTTGGGTGGAGAAACCTGGATTCAGTATTTCAACATTTCAGCTGTTACGTCACGGGTGGAGAAACCTTGAGACCCCTTTGAAATAACCATATTTAATTTACATTGTTTCCTTGCTTCAAAAGAATTCATCTAATGTTGCCCTCTCCCAGCATCTACATTCTATTTTAACTCAAACTCACGCGTGGTGACGGCTGTCTGACACACAAACGCATTTGCGTCCGAACAAAAAGAGGGAATAAAGAATGGTTCCCAGGGGTTCCACAAGGCGCAGTCGTAATAGGGCTGGTTTTGTCCCCGGGAGGTGGGGTACTCTCTCAAGGTCAAGGTCTGGCTGGAGGTCATGTCCACGGGATGGCCGTTGGAGTGTCGCCAGACACCGTCAGATGTGCTGGAGATGGCCACGGAGACGTAAGTGCTCATCAAGTTGGTGTCGCTGGAGGCACCGGCGAATGTGGGGTATGGAGAGGGATTTTGGTTGAACAAAGGGGGGGGGGGGGGAAGGGAGGGGGAATTATGAAATAATAGTTGTATAATGATCTTGAGTCAGTGGAAAAGATTGGTCTCATATGAACTGTGTAAAACATTAAAGAACAAATTTTGCAGTTTGAGTCCAATCGTTATTTTTTTCTGATTTCCCAACCTGGGTGGTGGCTGTTTGACACCATGACGTCACGCCAACACTGACTTTTGATAGGTAGGTGTAGGTCGAGGCTTTTGACTCTTTCAAACCGTCCAGGTAACAACACAAATGTAACTATGTCAACCCGAGTGACAATCATAAAAACAGCAGTGTTCACATTACTCGCGTTGATCATTTTGATCATTATAGGAGCGCGAGCTGTCGTCATGACGCAAACTTTGATGATTGGACAAAACACCACGTCAGTTCGCCAAGTGATTTTCGAGACTTCAAAATGTTGACCGGACAAACTACAAACGTTAAAGATTGCCAACTGTTGGGACTGTCATTATGAAAACGAACTTCATTCTCTGACACTCGTTTAACTCTTTGAGTGCCGGCTCAGTAAAATGTGAACAACTTCGTATGTAGGTCACTGTAAATAGCATTTTTCTGCAGATCATTTTTACATTACAACAGTTATTTACTAGTTCAAGTTATATCCTGTGCATGAAAAGGTGGCACTTAGTTTCTGCGCATTACCAAAACAACAAAAGATATATACAATTATATTTTTTTAATTCAGTTTTACAGCATTGGTAATCAAAGGGTTAAATTGTGGACAAGTTTTGTAATGTGAACATTAAGGAAAGTCATTCAAAATATCTGCAATCAACTCATATCAAAGGGTCAACAATATATGAACCAAGTTAGCAGCACTGCTCGTGTATCAGCACCAGATGGCTGGTGTATGGCGTAGGCAACATCAAATTTGTGTACAAAGTATAAAAACTGACCATTCACCCAGATCAATCAGACTAAAAACTTACTCCAGACCAGCGGTGACCAGGTAACTGTCCCAGTCATCCAAGTCTACGTCACTTCCTCCAGCAAGTTGTCCCCCCCTCACTCTGCAAGTCTCCTGGGCCGTGTTGAGGTTGCCCACGTGGACATTGGTGAAATATTCCAGTGCAACCAGTCGGTCCCCATCAGTTGTCCCTAGACAATGCAAACATCATTCTGTAGGTGTCACCGGATGAAAACACAATACTCATTTTCTACTATAGCCTACGAAAACCAGTGCAGAACTGGCCAGAACGTCTTGTTTTTTGTTTTAGAGAGTCTCAAATCCCCTACAAGTTCTATTTATTTATCATGAATACAATCATTGAGACAGCTCAGCAAAGTAACACCCCCCCCCCCTCAAACATCCCCCTCTCCCCTCTGATATAATACACTGACAGTCGGAAAGGGGAGTGGGTGGGCGGGGGGTGGGGGAGGGGGGGTCTGCAGGAAAGAGGTCCTGAAATAATTATGTTAATTAAGTTATGTAGAATAGATTTTTTTTTTTTTTTTTAATGAAGCCACTGAAGGAAGTATCCGATTTGCTGGCAAATAATTATAAAGGATAATTTATCCATAACAAAGTAAATTGTGCACTGAAATACAATTAAATTTAAGTTAGGATGTAAATTATATTTCTAAGCTAGCCCAGAATATTGAGAGAGTGAAAACCAACTGACCATCGACCGCAGAAAGCCAACAGATGATGACCACAGCCAGGTACAGCAACTGACAGATCAAAACAAAACAAGAAATCAGTGTTGTTACTGGATCGAATTATCTTGGACACATACGTCTTTCTTCAGTGGACGTGCCTTGTGGGGACGGGGGGGGCGGTTGGGGGGGGGGAGAGTATGTGAGGTTTTTTTTTGTGTGTGTGCGTGTGTGAGATATGTTGTTGGCTGTTTCGTTTTGTGGGTGTGTTTTGTTTTGTTTCTTTGTTCCGTTTTTGTTTTCCCACAATTGTTCATGTTTTCTTCTTTGCCCACATTTTGCCTCCTTCCAGAGAGTATAGATGTATAGAGAGGTTTCCCTATTGGTCGATTTGCACTGCGAGACAAGGGAGGCTCTGCGAAACCACTGTTAGCATATAGCGGAAAGTAGGTCGCTGTGGTAAACAATACCTGTTTGTGCATTTCCACGGGGTGTAAGAGCTTACAAACGGCTCTAAATATTTTCAATCAGCCCCAAAAATATGAACAAATAACAGTGAACAGATATGCACACTATCTGTAATGAAGACGGTGTCTTTCAGTTCTTCATTTTCTTGTTTACCGCAGCGACCTAGTTTCGCGATTTGGCGGAAGTGAGATCTCTCTGTACATCTATACTCTCTGCTCCTTCTTCTTTTTCTTCCGTTTTGCCGTGACAGAGCGACTCTTGTTAGGGGCGTGTAGTATTTTACATAATAAGCCATTGCTGAACAGTGAACACAAATCGGTTTTTTCTCTGTTTGGTAATTAGAATGATTAAGACGTGGTGAGGGAAGGATATAATGCGACAAGGCCAGAAGAACCCGAGAAATATGGAACCAGCTGGTCACTGGCACCTCAAGTAGGAAAACCCTCGAGTTGATTTTGGAGCGGGGGGGGGGGGGTAGCACTTGGATGCCGGTATGCCAGGATTCTGGTTCCTGTCAAGTGTCACCAAACAACAGACCAAACCAAACTACACGCAGATACACCATTCTGACAGAATTCCCATGATTTCTGATTTTCTCCCCCGCACCCCCAGGGCACACTCGTTTTTTGAGCAAAGACCGTCTTATAATCTGACCAAGAATCAGTGAGACTCATGAGCGTGTGCATTTTTTTTACTTTGAACTCATGTATGGATGTGTTCTTTTCGAACATAAAGTTATACTTATTGAAAACCTCCCTCGTGCCTGATACAAAAAACTAGAATAATTGATTGGCGTGATCGATGTCAAATCATTAAATTCACACGGTATACGATTTTTTTTTTTTTTATTAAAAAAGTTGAGTATTAGTACTTAGGATGTCCTGATGATCCATACCAATCACAAATTTCTCGCCCAGCAATAGAAGTTACTGACAGTGAAATTTTGCCAAGTTTGAAACTGTATTTGAAAAAAGGGAAATGGTAAAATAATTTCCACTTTTTAAGTAATTTCCCCACCCCCACCCACCCCCCCCCCCTTTCAACTTAGAAAGGTATATTACTTGTGTCAAATGGAATTTATCTGCGAATGTTTACCAAGTGAAAGCTAAAAAAAATGATCGGTCCGACTATTGTATCTAGAATCTTTAGTCCGATTAAACGCGCGAGACTTCAGTACGGTAGGTCAAACATCAGTGACACCCTTGGCGTCTGCCCAGTAGGCTATCTCAGATCAGTTGTGGAAGAAGAAAATATTTTATTGGATTTCCTGACTTCGATAATGATAACTAATATATACAAAACATAGATCCACCTTTCGTTCCATCAGTATCTGCCGCACACTTTTTAGAGAGATGATAAGTTCACGTCCAATCCTTGTCATATGAAACGAATTGAACCCAAAACGAAAAAAAAAAGAAAACCAAATGTCCAGGACTATTGGTGACATTCATACCATACGCTACTAAATCGATATTCATCAAGAATTCTTACAGCAGAATAATAAATACTAATCTTTCTTGGCAGTCGATTCTTGCATTCATGTTTTGCTGTTTTTATGTGTTCGAAACGAAATCTAAAATTGTTTTTTTATCTATGACTACTGAAAATGAAGTTTATGATAAAAAATAACTTTTTACAATATCAAATACGCGAAAACAATCTAGTGTTAGACAATGCACATTAGATTAGCATCTTCATTTCTTCGACCTTTTTTCATTAAATTCCATGGAAATTAATGACCACCCTTGCTTGTGCTGTTCACGCCAGATGTAGTGGTTAGGAAATCTGGTCATGTATGGATTTGTTCTTCACATACGGTTTCTTCTCAAACCTAAAGTTATGTTTGATGACATTGTTTTCCATGACATGACACGTTGAAATTTTAAGATCAGGTAAAATGTCTGTAAACATAAATATAATTATTTATAAATGTTGGATGAACTACGAGTGGCTAATGTGGTTACTGCGTGGGTTCAATAGTAACTCCCTTAAGGATACACAGGATTAACAAACACAGGGTTCTGCTGGCAATCTTATTTATTCAAAAAGCCTAACAAAGGTATCACTACCAAACAAAAAGCCCAACCAGCCATAAGCCAAAGTCTTTCTGCTACTGGCGCAACTGGACTAGGCCATGTTTTGGGCGAGGCGCGCCACGGCAGGCCGCCGCCGATCTATTGTACTGCAAGGCCCACTTGTGCTTCCTATCGTTGCGGCGTCTTTGATGGAGTCTGCTTGACCACTCTAACTGGCCTCATCTTTATGAGCCAGCGCGGACGTCCGAGAGGGCTAGTACGTAGTCCAGTGTTGGACAAGTGAAAGGCTCGGACATTGAGTCCAGCCGAACAACATAACCGGTTAGGGTCCTAACACAATCGAATTTACAGTACGGTTAAAAGGGTGCACACAAAAGTCAATTAGGTATCCCAGTAAACTGCAGAAATTACTCTAACGTCCCCTCCAGCAATAATTGAATAAATTTGCCCCAGGTTGGAATTATCGGGGATAACATGCGTCTAACTCGTGGTTTACTTTAAATCCGAGATCCTCTTATTAATTATTTCAATAGGATATGTGCATCAAAGTACAACGAAATTAGTACCATTATAAAGTAGAAACTTGCTGCTAAAATTCTAACTGACTACTTTTACCAGAAACCCGGTAATAGTTTTAATATAAATTTTCAAAGTGTCAGGACTAACAACATTGGACAAATTTGTGCGGGATACTTTCGTCCATTTATACCACGTATCTCCATTGATACCAAACGTTATCATGAGTACTATTTTGTACCGATAGGGTATGGCCTACTCTCAACAATGAATTCGGGTTCCCGTCTTTCTGTCGGTGGATAACAACGAAGGAGCGAGTTGTAAGAACTTAAAGCCATGATATAAGAGTTGGAAGCCTGGTGGTCAACATTTCCAACTGACCAATCAAAATGCGCGCTTTTCACCGTGATGTGAATAACGGGTTCCGCGCTAGTATCACAAGGGAAATAATCCAATTAATGGTACTCGGCCAAGTGTCCATAAACTACTATGAGTGGCCGTCCCTCACTCACGCACTAGAGTTACCATGAAAGCACATTAAAAATAGAAAGTCGTTCATCCTCTCACAGTATATTCAAATATTATTTGAGTTGTGAGTTGTGAACTGCGCCTGACAGGCTGCGTTACAATTTGCTCTGAGATAGAGAGAGGTAGAGAGAGAGAGAGTGAGCGAGACAGAGAGAGAGAAAGAAGCAGTGTTGTGTGTTGAGCGCTTCGCCGGCGCTCCATTCTGCTCTGTGGTTGACATGTTGTTTCTGTAAAGCGCATAGAGCATTTTAAAAATGGATATATGCTCTATATAAATGCCATCCATTATTATTATTATTATTTCTGGGCAAACACTGAATAGTTTAAACCGGACTGTGTGTGTTTGTTATGCAATATGTTTGTCAAGAGCAGATTTAATTCATAAGAGTAAATTTTTGCGAGAGCAGTAAGTAATTTTTAGAAACGTAATTATTGTACGAGCCAGCATAACTTGGCCTAGAGCTGGTCTCGTAAACAATGTGTTTTGAACAGTTTTTTCCCTGATAGATAGACAGAAGGTGGGGAAGGATAGAGGGACAGCGTAGGTGTGCATGACTGAGCACTTGTTGTATCTCGTGTTTTGAACTAGGGGTAGTAAAGAGGGAAGGGGTGAGTAGGAATTAAATGTTATTGAGACGTCTGTTGACGTACAGAAAAACCGTGATCCAGAGTAAAAGCTCGGGGTTTTGAACATGTTAAGAATTTATTGCTATAAAATTTATATTATATTGTATTGAAGTAATTCGACCTTTGATGTCGACCCAAGGTCGTTGCGTAGGGCTGTTACTTAAAATAACTCAGTTCGGCAGCTGAGCTAGAAGTGGTTGCACCAATCACAATCCAGGAATTAGACGGTAAGCTGCAGATGCAGTCCAGTATTTAAGGCCATACAGAACTTAGTTCTGGGCCACATGTAGAAAATCCATTTACGAGGTGGACGGCGATAGTCCTCAGCCAGATGAGAGACATAGAGACGCAGTTGAGCAGTCCAGTGTGAGGGGCCTGATTTAAAGCTCCAGAGCCTAAGCTACTTGGTTTGATATAAACCCACAGCGTTTACATCCAGCGCTCTCACTCCCAGTGAGGGCCGCATGGTGAGAGTCTATACTAATTTGTAATGATGAAAGTGAACCGTTCTACTTACTTTTGAAGACAGTTTCAGAGCTACCGCCAGACAACGCATGGTTGTACAAGCATTCTCCATGGCGTGTCTAGAGGAAATGTCCACATCATAACATGTCTCATTGAATTAATAGAATTTAAACTGTTATATCCGTCGCCACGTGCGCGGATTCTATTTGCCATATAACTCATATGACCTGCAAGTAGTTAGATTGAATTCGTTAGTCTTTATAAAAGCTGTAGTTCCATTAGTTAGATTCAGTTGCCCTTGAATTGATATATATATTTATAATTATATTTGTTACATTAATTCCTGTAATTAAACTGCTCTACAGTTCTGCTAAAATTGAAAGCAATTGATTTATTTAGTTTCTAGAGTGCAAGTATTTATTTTTGTGTGTTCGTCGATTGTGGGAGCGGACCTCGAAAGAGTGTCAGTCGAAATATCCCCATGTAACCCACATCGCGACACTGGAGGGGACACTACACACCATTGTTTAGTTTATAGTTTATTTAGATTAGAGTATATCGTTTTTCTCTTTGATTAACTTTTGTTTTTTTTTCAGTTTCAGTGCTCACGTGGTCTTCACGTTGAGCTACTTTAATTACTTCATTATATTTAGTTTTGTATACTGCTTTCTTTCATTATTTGTTCCACATATTTCCGGCTCTCCCATTGACCCGAGGATCGAGGCCAAGGAGACTTCAACATAACTAAACGAAGAAAGACAAAGACTGACTGTGGTGTACGCAAGGGCTAAAGGAATCTCCACCAGTTCCTTGAGTTAAGTGATTCCATCCTTAATATCGTCTGCGTTAAGGAGTTGAATGTTCCTCCTTCTGTTTTACAGGCTCATTTTACTTTTTCTCTGTGTTTAGGAACCCACGGGCGGTGGCGAGGGCGTTCTTACGTGTGCGTGTCCTCTGTGCCAAAGTGGTGGCTTGGTCGCCGATTTTGCCGTTTCGACGACAACGTCTGCGGTCTCGCAACAACCAGTGGTGATTAAAACAGTGAGGATTCGCATTCGTGAGAATAGACTTTGATAGGGATCTGTACATTTTGTTTAGATTGTAGCGTTTCTATCTTCCTCGTTGTTTTAGGAAGACGTCTCTCTTGTCCTCTTCTTAATCCTATCTGTAAATATGTTCAGACTGTAGAGTTTGTTATTGTCCGTCTTTTCTTGTTAGTCTAGCGTCGAGTTTCGTGTTGTTTTTTTTTATTACACCTTACGTACATTGTAATTATACATTCCTTTTCTTAAATATATTGCCTGTGTGAATCATGCGTCAATGTTGACGCATTGATTATATTCTCTGGTTGTTGTGACGAGTAAGGCTCATAGGCCGGAAGTTAAATATATTGTTGGGAATAGAGATTCCCCATTCAAGCGCAGTTGTGCACCTGCCTTGAATCTTCAGTAACTAAGTACTGAAATAGTAGTTCTTAAAAAGAACTTCAGGTAATAGAATTTACCTCGGAATTTAAAATATACGATAGCTATATAAAGATAGCTGTAATTTTAATCAACGAAATAAAATTGTCGTTGATTTATACGTCATAAACATTAGTTACGCAGTGATAACAGTAAGGACACTGCAAGTTGTATAACGAAGGAACAGTGTTGGTAATTCGTCGTTCTTAGTAGCGGCCACCCGACGAGGTCAATTGGCCTCAGGGATAATTAATAACTTCAGGTTAATAATTAAGATTGTTATTTTAATCGGATAATCGTAAAGAATACAGTGCTAACATAGTTCACTGTACGCAGGTTATCGCGTGAAGGATCCGGATACCTGACCTTTATCAATACTAGATCTCATATAGAGACCTATTCGGAGTCTTAACCATAATGACTGATTACTCTGCCTATATTAACGCGGCGAAGCTGTTGGGCGTCCCCGATGATCAGCTACCCGCTTGGTGCGAAAGGAAACAAAAGGAAGACCAAGAGCTGGCTCGAGAGGAGCGCGCCGCAGAACGAGCTGAGAAGGCCGAGGAACGCGAACGAGAAAGAGAAAAAGAACGACACGAAAGAGAAAAAGAAGAACGAGAAAGAGAAAAAGAAGAACGAGAAAGAGAAAAAGAAGAACGAAAAAGAGCTGAGAACGCGGCTCAAAGAGAGCATGAAATTTTTCTAAAGAAACTAGAATTGCAGGCCATCCAGCCCACCGCGGCTCCTCTAGCATCCGCGAATAATGTTAAAACTAAGCCGAAGCTACCGACCTACAATGATAAGATCGACCACATCGATTCTTACATCCATCGCTTTGAGCTCCACGCTGTAGCCGCCGGTTGGGACCGCACGGAATGGACTTCGTGCCTTGCAAATTTATTGACTGGTCGTGCGCTTGAGGTATTTCATGGCCTCAATATTGAAGATTCTAAAAACTATGATGTCCTTAAAAAGGCTCTTCTCAAAAGATTTCAACATACAGAGGACGGGTTTCACCAACGATTCCGGACGTGTAAACCGGACCCATCCGAAAACTTCTCTACGTACGTTGATCGATTAAAGCACTACCTCGACCGCTGGATTCAGTTAGCCGGCATCGCTGACGGTAGCTTTCAAGGGCTGTACGAGCTAATATTAAAGGACCAAATTTATAACGCGTGTCACCCTGATCTGGTGTCCCACCTTAAAGAGTGGGCACCGAAAACATTAATAGAAACCACGTCGTTGGCGGAGCAGTACGCTTCTGCCCATCCCAATCGTTCGCTGGCGAAACCAAAAACAAGCGAACCCTTTTATGCCGGAGTCAGTGGTGCTCCACCTGCGGGAAGTAGAAATTCCCGTCCTACTAATCGCCAGACACCGTCTCCGAGGGCATACTCCCAACCGCCACCGAATCGATCGCGCGGTTTTCCGCGACGTGCTGGACCACCCACTGGACCACAAGCGCAAAATTTTTCTGGTCCACCGCGTCGGGATAATTGCAAGGGCTTCCAGCATCAAGGCCCACCATGCCCACCTCCTTGGGCATATTTTACTACTCCATATAACGCGCCTCCAATGCCACCCCAACGTAACGTGAATATTATCAGGTGCTATCGGTGCAATAGACCTGGGCATATATCAAAGGATTGTAAAGTAAAATTCGAGGCTGCGAATGCTTGCACTGTCGTAGTTCCGGCTGCACAGAATGTCAGCCCCGTCGAACTCACGTCGCCCATGACGGGCGCCGTCCCGGTGATGTCGGCCCTTCATCGGCACGGGTCATTGACATTATATAAAGGTCATGTAAATGCCATACCCGCGTCCGTGTTACGGGATACAGGATGCACCACCATAGGTGTCCGGGAGTCTTTGGTTCGACCGACCCAACTTATTGAACAAGAGGCAACATGTATTACTTTTGGGGGCTCCGTCGAGCGTTTCCGACTCGCGGAGGTCTACGTCGCCACGCCATTTATTACCGGTGTCGTAACGGCGTGTGTTTTACCGAATCCGGTTGCCGATTTAATAATCGGTAACTTACCACAGGTGAACGATACACCTGACGGCGACTTGAACATCTGGACAGAAGAAGTTGCGTGTGTAATCACCCGACAACAGTCAAAGCGTCCACCGGATAGTAATTTAGCGACCCCCGTTTTTGATTTCAATGTCACGCCTTCCATTTTTTACAGAGAACAACAAAACGACTCTTCACTTCAACCGCTGTTCGCGAGGGTTCAACCTCAGAATGGAAATGCCTCTCCATTCCTTATTAAGAATAAATTACTTTATAGAAATTTCAGAAATAAACGCGACGCCGTCGAACAGCTGGTAGTTCCTAAGTCGTTCCGTCGTGATATTTTGCGTCTCGCGCACGACACTTCCTTTTCAGGCCACCAAGGTTCAGCCAGAACCAAGTCACGAATATTGGCACATTTTTTTTGGCCTGGAGTATACGCGGACGTCAACCGTTTTGTGGCGCGCTGCGATGTGTGTCAAAAACGTACACCCAAAGGTAAGGCATCGCGCGCGCCCCTACAGGAAATGCCTCCAGTCTCAATCCCATTTCAGCGGGTCGCGATTGACTTGGTGGGCCCTCTTACTAAATCAGATAGGGGCCACCGTTTTATTCTTTCGGTCATCGACTACGCGACGCGCTGGCCTGAGGCTATTCCCTTGAAAGACATTACGGCTGACCATATCGCTGAAGCGCTTATGACTATTTTCTCGCGAGTCGGATTTCCCGGCGAGATTCTTTCCGACAGAGGTCCACAATTCACCTCTGAACTATACAAAAAGGTGCTGGAGTTAGCGGGCATTAGGCAGAAATTAACGTCCCCCTATCATCCGCAATCAAACGGTTGTTGCGAGCGGTGGAACGCGAGCATGAAGGCAATGTTAGCCCGCGTATCTGCCGATAGACCAGGAGACTGGGACCGTCAGCTCCCCGCTATTCTTTTCGCCTATAGGGAACTCCCCAACGCGTCCACGGGTTTCTCCCCATTTGAACTATTATACGGACGTAAACCACGTGGCCCGATGGCCATTCTTAGTCAATTGTTCACCGGTTCGGAAACCGATGATTATGATACGCGCTCCGCGTATCAATATGTTGTCGATCTCCGACAACGAATTATTAATGCATGCAAAACCGCTCTGCAATTTGCATGCGCTAGAGCGAGTTCTTCAAAATTTTATCGCGATCAGGGCACCCAAATGCGCGCCTTGTCCGTCGGAGATCTGACACTTGTTCTTTTGCCGCAAACGCAAAACAAACTCCTTCTAACTTGGAAGGGACCATACAGAGTCCTTAAGAGACTCTCCAGAGTGAATTATTTGATAGATATTCGTGGGCAGAGGAAAATATTTCATATTAATATGCTGAAAAAGTACCTGCCTAGCGATGATCGTCGTCGAGGCGACTCCGTTCATGTCATCGCAAGGGCCAACGCGGCTTTAGTTACTGTCGACGACGAGGACCCTTTGAGTATCGACAAATCGTTGCCCATATTACAAGCCTCCGAGAGCATCAGTGATATTAATATCAGTGATGAGCTTACGCCGTCTCAAAAACAGGACCTTACGGACCTGCTCCAAGAATTTGCGACAGTGTTCACTGACCTGCCCGGTTCTACGTCTTTAGTCCAACATGTAATACGACTTCAGACAGACGTACCAGTGTTTGTTAAACCGTACCCGCGCCCGCTGCACGCTCACGAAACGATAATTACAGAAGTACGTGCCATGCTACGGCTAGGCGTCATAGAGCGATCAACAAGTCCGTATTGCTCGCCGATTGTCTTGGTCAAGAAGAAAGACGATACCGTGCGCTTCTGCATTGACTATAGAAAGCTCAATGCTATTACCATCTATGATGCGGAACCCATTCCCAATCAGGAGGACCTTTTCGCGCGGTTATCTAACGCCACTATCTTCTCTAAAATAGACTTATCCAAAGGATATTGGCAGATTCCTCTCGAAGAGGATAGTAAACAGTATACAGCCTTTCAAACCCCTTTGGGTTTAATGCAATGGAAATATATGCCTTTTGGACTGGTTACTGCACCAGCAACTTTCGCGCGCATGATGAACATCTTATTAAATGAACTGCGCTGCGTGTTATCCTACTTCGATGATATATGTATTTTTCAGACCGATTGGGCTGGCCACTTGATGGCCCTTCGTGAAGTCTTTGCCACTCTTCGCCGAGCTGGCCTTACCGCGAGGCCCAGTAAGGTCTTCTTGGGCTATTCCCACATAAACTTCTTGGGTCATACCATAACCCGCGGGGTTCAGACTCCAGACAATCGCAAAATATCCACTATTTTGAAACTTCAACCCCCTAAAACTAAAAAACAAGTCCGTAGCTTGTTGGGACTTTTGAATTACTACAGGAAGTTCATACCAAACTTTTCTTCCCTTTCAGCCCCGTTATCTGATCTAACGAGGAAGAATTTTCCAAATAAAGTCGTCTGGACGCCTCAGTGCGCTGATGCCCTTCAGACTATTCAGAATTTATTTTCTACTTTCCCCCTGCTTGTTTTACCAGATATTCGCCAGACCTTCGTCGTCCGTACAGATGCGTCGGATAAAGGTATCGGCGCCGTGTTGCTCCAAGAGCATGAAGGTTCCTTACGTCCGTGCTTTTACGCAAGCCGGAAGCTACTTGATAGAGAGACTCGATATGCGATTATCGAACGTGAGTGTCTCGCGATTGTTTACGCGGTCGATGCATTTTCTCGATACTTATTAATGTCCGAATTTATAATTGAAACGGATCATCGTCCATTACTATTCCTCAAGTCGAACAGAGCGAGAAATGCGCGACTTACCCGATGGAGCCTTGCGCTCCAGGAATACAAATTTACCATTAGAGCTATACCTGGGAATGATAATCTACAAGCCGATGTGTTGTCCCGGTTAATTTAGTATCATTATATAGTCTGTAAACATTGAGGTTGAGCATTTTTCACCTTATTCGGAGACCGTGGATGGTTTCACATTATTTGTCCTACAAGTTATGGGCATACTTTCTCAAAATTTATGTGATTCCTTTATCCACTAGCGTCCATTCTGACCAAGACCTGAGTTCCAGACAACCTTGACGCCTTTGTCTGCGGGTCAATGAGATGAGGAAATGGCAAACCAAGGGACCAGACCTACTGCTGCCAGGATACCATTACGTTAGATTAACCATTGTTTGTACATGTTATATATGTCATAATTACGCTCAGTGAAGCTATGAGCTAGATGCTCAATATTTTAAGTCTTTACAGTATGTCTTTGTGAAATAGGTTATCACTTTAATTGTAACGATATTGTTACATTACATATATTACACTATACACAATTACCACATATATTATAGAACGTCGCATATGTCCTTCAGAATGCACGTTCTCAACAATTTTTTTCATGACTTTCAGTTAACGCTATAGTTTTTCCATATGACTTCCAAATGTATTCTGACTTAATGACTTTAGTACACATTGTGTCGTTCAAACCCTAAGTTTTCACTGGGGTGGGGGATGTGTCAAGAGCAGATTTAATTCATAAGAGTAAATTTTTGCGAGAGCAGTAAGTAATTTTTAGAAACGTAATTATTGTACGAGCCAGCATAACTTGGCCTAGAGCTGGTCTCGTAAACAATGTGTTTTGAACAGTTTTTTCCCTGATAGATAGACAGAAGGTGGGGAAGGATAGAGGGACAGCGTAGGTGTGCATGACTGAGCACTTGTTGTATCTCGTGTTTTGAACTAGGGGTAGTAAAGAGGGAAGGGGTGAGTAGGAATTAAATGTTATTGAGACGTCTGTTGACGTACAGAAAAACCGTGATCCAGAGTAAAAGCTCGGGGTTTTGAACATGTTAAGAATTTATTGCTATAAAATTTATATTATATTGTATTGAAGTAATTCGACCTTTGATGTCGACCCAAGGTCGTTGCGTAGGGCTGTTACTTAAAATAACTCAGTTCGGCAGCTGAGCTAGAAGTGGTTGCACCAATCACAATCCAGGAATTAGACGGTAAGCTGCAGATGCAGTCCAGTATTTAAGGCCATACAGAACTTAGTTCTGGGCCACATGTAGAAAATCCATTTACGAGGTGGACGGCGATAGTCCTCAGCCAGATGAGAGACATAGAGACGCAGTTGAGCAGTCCAGTGTGAGGGGCCTGATTTAAAGCTCCAGAGCCTAAGCTACTTGGTTTGATATAAACCCACAGCGTTTACATCCAGCGCTCTCACTCCCAGTGAGGGCCGCATGGTGAGAGTCTATACTAATTTGTAATGATGAAAGTGAACCGTTCTACTTACTTTTGAAGACAGTTTCAGAGCTACCGCCAGACAACGCATGGTTGTACAAGCATTCTCCATGGCGTGTCTAGAGGAAATGTCCACATCATAACATGTCTCATTGAATTAATAGAATTTAAACTGTTATATCCGTCGCCACGTGCGCGGATTCTATTTGCCATATAACTCATATGACCTGCAAGTAGTTAGATTGAATTCGTTAGTCTTTATAAAAGCTGTAGTTCCATTAGTTAGATTCAGTTGCCCTTGAATTGATATATATATTTATAATTATATTTGTTACATTAATTCCTGTAATTAAACTGCTCTACAGTTCTGCTAAAATTGAAAGCAATTGATTTATTTAGTTTCTAGAGTGCAAGTATTTATTTTTGTGTGTTCGTCGATTGTGGGAGCGGACCTCGAAAGAGTGTCAGTCGAAATATCCCCATGTAACCCACATCGCGACAATGTTGCTGTCTTACAGTTACAGTGTTCTTCCATTTTGAAGAGATAGGGGTTAGGCCTATTGTTTCCATGTGTTACAACAAAAGGATGATTGGTGAATCAGGTCAGACTATTACACTGTAGCACGTACAAGATGTTTCCAAACATGATTTCTAATTCATAAAATCTAAATTTATAAAGGAAATTCGGTCACTCATCCATGTTACATGTATTTCCCTTACAAATAACAAATATACATGTACTGTACTTATTTGGAGAGAAAACGTGTGAACATTTTAACACAGAAATGATGGGGTTGGAGGGGAGTGTGTGAAGGTGGAATAACTTGGTGCAATGAGGGCCCTTGTATATTACATGCCATGTACTCAAATTCATAGTTGATACACATGTACTACATGAACGTGTACATTGTATTTTAATATGTCATGTCTATATGTGCCAGATACATTCATTAATTAGTTCTTCATTTACAATTAATGAATTAAGATAATTATACTTTCACTTTCAACCAGTTCTCTTGTCTGTCCATATGTCTGTTTGTTGGTGTGCTATTTCATCGATCTTCATTCCCTGATTCCGGCACTTAAGAAGTCATCCATTCATTATACACAGACAGAGGGAGTTTGAGTGAACAAAACAACAAAAAATCTTCAACTACATAATTATTGTTATTTTATTTAGCAGTTGCATGACTGCAGCACAATGGATCTGACATGACACTGAGACATGCACATGTATACATTATATCTAGTGTCTGCAACCTGCAGACTGGAATGTTTTCAGGCATCACAACGAAAATCAGGAAACTCTAATACATCAGGCAAAAAATAAAAAAATACGGGGGGGGGGGGGGGGGGGGGATCTTTTATTCATGAGCAAACAATCTGTGAACACAACCATGAATTTACATCCACTTCTTAACAGAAAATAAGATAGTTCTACTGCAAATTGTTTTAATAATAATAAGTTACAGCATTTTAATGATGCAAAACAAAAAACAATACATGTAATAAAAAACACTTTGAAATCTTATCAGGGAGACAAAAATATTGATTTTTTAATTTTTTTTTCAAATTGAAAAGGGGGTCAACTTCATGTTCTGACGGTATATTTCAACAGAGAAAGATTTGAGCTTTATGTTGATATAAAATTTAGGCCATTTCACACAAACACACGGCCATAGTAGCCTTTAAATGTCAACCAAAAATTATGCAAAAATGAGATTTCATCCCTTTAGCAGGCAGTTTGGACTATCTAATTGGGTTGTGTGTTTAGCCATGTTTTTATTGTACTGTATGTTCAGTTCTTTACAAACATTACATGTGATTGATATTCTCCAGTCTGAAACTACAGAAAACTAGGCATGAAATACCTGTACTGATTCACCATGAACATACTGAGAAATAAAACAAGTTTCGTCTCTGACTTTCAATTCTTCCATTCAATCTCACACTTCACATATGCCCCATGTTGTTTTTTCACTTCCCCTTCAAGTCAGTCACTCATGATTGTACTCAATCCAGTGTTTTCACAGTAGAGTCCATGTACATGATGTATTTCCAACTCGAAGGCTCCAGTTGGTTACATCAGCCGGTCTGTCATGTCTGTCTGCAGGCATTTTGTTCCTCAGAATCCAGTTGTGATTAAAGATGACCACTCCCCAATCCCCCCTCCCCCTTTCAGTAAAAGTGCACAAGGATTTTCAAAGAATGATATGGTAATAATACCTGTCCATTATGTGAATCACCAACATCTTTGAATAAAAAGACGGAACAAGTTAAAGATTTTATTTGTATTGACAAATACTGACATGTTGTGGAACCTGCGTAAACCAAAGGCAGACAAGGAATTTCTCTTTATCCAAAAGATTCCTATAGTCCCACCGTAATCCTTCTTCATCCCCTAAAAGTTTACGCCTCACGTAAAGAAAATCACGCCAATCCCTTTTCACCGAACATTTCTCTTTCACCGACTCAAGCAAAGGGTGCTGTCTTGAAAGTTTGATTCCTTTGATGTGAAATAAAAAAATCCAGACTTGTTAATTTCATGCTCAACTACACAGGGTTACCTGAAGTAGAGGAGGGGGGGGATGACACTGCGTCACTGAACTGACTGACACAGACACAAGACAGAAAGGTCCTGCTGCCGCACGAAGCGTTGTTGTTTTTTTTAACCAGTCATCCTCTGGTCTTCTCACCATTCCGTGGGCCAGTACAAAATAATGTATCATGGGTGTCAAGTCGACTACATAACATTCAATAACAGTACTTATCCAGCAGTTCAAATACATTATACTTGATAGTATTGATACAAATGGTTGATCACCACCCACCGTTCGGTTGTACTTTTAAGCTGCTGTACAGAAAGGCACTTGTCATTCACAATCACATACACATGCACACAAAATGGTGTTTGGTTATTGGATACAGCACACCAAGGGGAGTAATAAAGGAAAATCACCAAGATGTCTTATTACTTCTCTTTAAGAGACTAAAAATGGTGATATCAAAACAGTTATTCTTTAGCCCAATAATACATTTGTCAAAGTAAACAGATGAACAGGCAACATCTGTGTCTACTCATGCATTTCCCTGCTCAAATTAAGATTTGCAGCTGCAGCTGTCATTAACTTGCGAACAGTGTACATCAGTTACAGTGACCAGCGGCCGACCATTGTTTTATCAAGTGATAATCCCCACCAAGCTAGACTATCTGTTGTTCACAGCCCAACTGCCAAGACTGAATGATCTTCCACTTCTATCTACTATGAGGAATTTTGAAATGAATTCCTCACAGAACAGGCAACATCTCAGTCACACTGCACAGTACCATCAATGTGCTATACTGCACTGATCTAGAAGTAGAAATCACAAAAATGTACATGTAGTAGAGACCTTCCAGTAATGTGTATTTGTTAAATATACCAGAGCTGCAGTGAACCAAAGCAAATCAACATAACACTGGAACAAAGATAGCAGAAATATTTAGTTTTACACAGTTTAATTATGCTTCATGAAAACATCAAATCCATTCTTAGTACTCAGTTTATCTCTCTCTTCAGAATTCCTTTCTCTTCATATTCTACGCTACAGACTTTATGATTCTGCTTTTCTCATGTCGAATGTCAAAAATTGCAAAAACCGAAGACGGCCAACTTCCATCGCTGACATGAACTGAGGAGGTTCATAAATAATTTGGGCATTTGACCATTCAAATTTTGTATTGACACATACTGACTGATGACAGCAGGTCATCTCTGAGCTGGGGGTGGTGACACTGGCTGGGTGTGGTGATCCATTCTGTCATAAGTTCTCTGGTAACCTGAAATAAGTTGGACTGACATTGAATTTTATTATCAGTGTGACAAAAAAAAAAAAATCCATGTGTCCTCATTTTGATCAAAGAGTACAACTTTTCATCTTCCATTCAAGCATTATGTTACCTGCCTACTGCGCAAAATTTCAGTGCCATACACAGATACAGTGTATTGTGACATTTCAACAAGCCTGGTGACCAAAATAAATCTGTGAAAGCAGACTTCACTATGATTCACAGAAATTATCAACTATATAAGATTTATTACACACATCAAACAGAGCTGTGAATCTTCACAATTTTGCCATGTAACTTTTGTACAATATCTTCTGTGCCAATTTATTAAAGCTCACAGTGTTTTATAGTTAGATAAGTCAACAAATCTTGGACAGGAAAGAGTCAATAGAAATCTCCTCACAACTGAAAAAAAGAGAGAGAAAGGGACAGCTCAAATGTCTGGTATCTGACAACTGAACCTTCGTCTTTTTCCTCACAACAAACTCTACAGCAAGTTCACTGCCTCAGGTCAGGTTGACCCCCTGACCAGCCTGAATGACATACTGTGTGGAAACACTGAATAAAGGAAGACTTAATGTGAGTAGATTTAATCCTGTGAGATCTATTAGATGGATGAGTTGGAGGAGTGGTTGTTTCATCTTAACATTTTTAAAATAAAGACGGTTTTACTTGAGGCCTTACTTCACTTTATGTTTGCTAGTCTTATTAAATTCATGTAACAAAACTCATCTAGCCACTCCTTTCCTTCCCAAATGATTCCCTACAGCGAACATGGTGGTCTACCACTTCACCAGAAGTTCTGGTACATGACATACTCACCAAATGGAAAATACCGCACTATCATCTCTATGGTTGTGCTGAATTTTAAAACTTTCACAGCCTGTGGAATTCAATGATTGAAGAATTAGATCATTTCATCTCATCACAAACTTTCCACTCAGGCTAAACTGCCAACAAATTGCACATTTGATCTTAATGTCTTAACCCTTTGAGCCCTGACCATCTGATTTTCTCTCTGCCATATCCCTGGTTTCCTGAGCTCAGCTAACAAATGGTAGGACACCTGGCACCACTGTACCTGTGAGTAGGGACATAAACAGCCTTGTGAATCACCAGTATACTGAGGGACACATTGGTCTAGAGACAATTAGGTGCTCGCCTCTCATACCCAAGGCATCGGTTTGATCCCCCGTCGTGCAGGCTTACTGGAATATTTTGGGGAGCAAAATTCCTATCCCTGTCCTATGGTAGGTAGGATCGAGCACCTGGTGTTCTCTGATAAGGACAAAAAACTCAGAGGGCCCGTGTACATGTTGCGCACATTAAAGATACCTTGGCAGTTGAAAGTTGAGAACAGCAGGCTGGACAAGGCCGATGCTCTGGCAAAATTCTAAAAAAAAACTAATCCGTGCCACAAAAACCCACAGTAAACAAGAACAAGAAAAGTGAGGTGTAAATGCCAAGAGAAGCGAAACCTCCTTGTCGCGATGTGGGTTACATGGGGATATTTCGACTGACACTCTTTCGAGGTCCGCTCCCACAATCGACGAACACACAAAAATAAATACTTGCACTCTAGAAACTAAATAAATCAATTGCTTTCAATTTTAGCAGAACTGTAGAGCAGTTTAATTACAGGAATTAATGTAACAAATATAATTATAAATATATATATCAATTCAAAGGCAACTGAATCTAACTAATGGCACTACAGCTTTTATAAAGACTAACGAATTCAATCTAACTACTTGCAGGTCATATGAGTTATATGGCAAATAGAATCCGCGCACGTGGCGACGGATATAACAGTTTAAATTCTATTAATTCAATGAGACATGTTATGATGTGGACATTTCCTCTAGACACGCCATGGAGAATGCTTGTACAACCATGCGTTGTCTGGCGGTAGCTCTGAAACTGTCTTCAAAAGTAAGTAGAACGGTTCACTTTCATCATTACAAATTAGTATAGATTCTCACCATGCGGCCCTCACTGGGAGTGAGAGCGCTGGATGTAAACGCTGTGGGTTTATATCAAACCAAGTAGCTTAGGCTCTGGAGCTTTAAATTAGGCCCCTCACAATGGACTGCTCAACTGCGTCTCTATGTCTCTCATCTGGCTGAGGACTATCGCCGTCCACCTCGTAAATGGATTTGTCTACATGTGGCCCAGAACTAAGTTCTGCATGGCCTTAAATACTGGACTGCATCTGCAGCTTACCGTCTAATTCCTGGATTGTGATTGGTGCAACCACTTCTAGCTCAGCTGCCGAACTGAGTTATTTTAAGTAACAGCCCTACGCAACGACCTTGGGTCGACATCAAAGGTCGAATTACTTCAATACAATATAATATAAATTTTATAGCAATAAATTCTTAACATGTTCAAAACCCCGAGCTTTTACTCTGGATCACGGTTTTTCTGTACGTCAACAGACGTCTCAATAACATTTAATTCCTACTCACCCCTTCCCTCTTTACTAACCCTAGTTCAAAACACGAGATACAACCAGTGCTCAGTCATGCACACCTACGCTGTCCCTCTATCCTTCCCCACCTTCTGTCTATCTATCAGGGAAAAAACTGTTCAAAACACATTGTTTACGAGACCAGCTCAAGGCCAAGTTATGCTGGCTCGCACAACAATTACGTTTCTAAAAATTACTTACTGCTCTCGCAAAAATTTACTCTTATGAATTAAATCTGCTCTTGACACTCCTAATGGCCCCTTTACATGTTCAGTTGGACCAGACGCTGGCCGAACGAAATCTGGCCTTCGACTGTGCCTACGACGAATCGTATCGTGTAATAAGGAAAATAGCTGAAATCATATGGTATGCCTGCCGGTCAACCTCTCGCCCATCAAGTTCCAGTGTCTCCTGATATTTTGTCGTACGGTTTGAGTGAAAACGACATGCTAGCACGAATTTGATATCAAATTCAGAATCAGTGTGTCGAAATTAATATAATAATAACATTGGTCGCGAGTGCTTTGTTTTATTGCTTAATAAAAATAATTTTAAAAATCTATCTTTATAGCCATTGAATTTTTCAAAAGTGGCGGGGTTGTGTGTTCTGTATTCACAGTAGCATGCCTTGTTTCCATCCGGCCTATCGTTCAGTCCATCGTAACGTGTAATCAACCTAGCGGACTACGCTTAGTCGTAAGCACAGCCGAAGGCTAACCTGGTCCGGTCTATCTGAACGTGTAATAGGGGCATAAAATAAAGACCTAAACACACATCAGTAATCTAGGACACAGGATTTATCTGGTTAAACAGAATGACCAGTAAAACCTCTTGACTCTGCCTACAGCTAAATAATAAAGCAAAAAAAAACTTTATTTTCATGATTCTCTTATTCATTATAAGTTTAACTGTGTCTTTGCTAGATTCAAACATTTTCTCTGAATAGATTTATCATATGCTGGCAATGTTGACCAACCTCTGCATGATCCAAAGTATCAAAATCTATGCCATTCACTCGAAGAATCTGATCGCCTTCTTGAATTCCCAGCTTGGAAGCCTCACTATTTGGCATGACCTGGAGTAACAATATGTAGGCAAAGGATGTATAAGTATGTATATTACAATACAAATTTTATACACAGAGCCTCTGACAGAAACACAATTATAAATGGTGAATACCTAACAGTGGCATAGCATGGATTTCCAGTGCCTGGGATAAGGCAATTTTTGCGCCCCCTGATCCATGGCCTTTAGCACTCCCTGAGTCCCTTCCAGTAGTCCTGTATAGAACCAACTACCCCACAAGCACATGTACTTTTGGAAAACACTGATGTCATTAAAGTAAAATGCATTTAATGCTATTTATTTAAAATTGTGCAAAATTTCCAAGAACAATATTGAAATTAATCTCTCTCGACAGTATTGCTGGGTTACTCAGTCTTTCTTGGCTCACTGAAGATCTCTGATATGTTTTGATTAATTTAAGTTTTGAGAAACCTTTCACAACAGATAGCTGAAACAGTGATAGTTCTGAAATTCTGAGCCCCGGGCAAGTACCCCTGAAGCCCCTCCCAAGCCATGCCACTGATTATTCCTAACTAGCTTTTCCAAATCCAAAATGGAATCCCAGACAAAAGTGGAGTATTGATAACCTCCATCAGGTTTAGGATAGAAAATGTAAATAACGAAGATTGTTGCATAAAAACTGCAGTACAACATTTCCCTGTCATAGGTTACTTAAGAGTAACACATCTATTACTGAGAGAAAACAGGACGAAGAAGTGAACACTTGTCCTGTGATTTTGTCATACACGACTGGTGGAGGATAGACAGATCACAAGTAGCCTATGTCTACACAGACTGAGTTGATCAATAGAGTACTTTCTCTCTGCCCCTTATGAAGAACTGGAGACACTGAAAGCACTTGGATCTCATTGAATCTTAAGAATGATATTTCAATAGTCAGAGTATTCTAAACTCAGAAGACAAGTAAATCTTCTCAAACAACTTCTACAGCTCATGTTTCTATTGCTGAACTGACAATGGTCCCCTTCCCCAGCCTACACACAGAAATTCAAATAATGAATGCATTAAGCAGTTCACTTTAAACGGCTATTGTTATTGTACTGTGAAGAAAAGCATACATAAATACCTTTGAGACGTAGAAACCAAAGTTATGCTCTTTCCCACCACGAATGTTGAAGCCAAGCTGCAACGTACAAACACAATACACAAAAATTGTGACATCTGACTTCAGCAAGCAAGCCAGGAGCTCTACATTATCTCATTATATTTAAAAAGCCAAAAACAAAAAAAAAACCGACCCTGAAAAAACTCTGTGGCCCAATTTTTTCTAAAATTGGTACTGAGTTTTTGACTGTGAGTTTTCAAGCCGTGTGTCAAGTGGACTTACTGTTTAAGGCTTAAAGCGACTTCACAGTTTTTCTGTGATTTTTAAAGTATTTCATCATTTTTTCATCAGCCTGTCTGAGCTTTTTTTCATTTGACTGGATTGTTTGTCCATGATCACTTTGTCAACAATGGTCCACGATCACCTTGTACAATTCCACAACGTTCATTGTTTGTCTTATATTTGGTCAGTTGGTTCTCCTTGCATTATTCCTATAAATAGATGTCTCTTTAATTGGCCTGCAATATTTGTTTCTTATGGAGATTGCAGTATTTGTACTTTCTATGATTCCTTAGTGCACCTCACACTTGACGCCATTAATGCACCTCACACTTGATGTCCTTGGCGCATCTCACACTTGAAATCATTAGTGCACCTAACACTTGATATCCATTAGTCTATGATTAGTGCACCTCACACTTCAGGTCATTAGTGCATCTCATACTTGATGCCATTCAGTTCTATAATCATGTTCAAGACACTAGTATAGGATACTGCCACTGCCGTGCAAGACCATAATAATAATAATAGTTCGTCCATCAGGTATGATGATGACCTTAACAACACCAGAGGAATAAAGAACAGAAATTGTTGAGAATTTCAACACATGGACAATAAAGAGAACTAAAGGACACAGAGGACAGAATGGAAAGACTGTTCTTTCATGACTTATGGCTTCTCATGTGACTGATAAGTCCTATTTTTGCCCTGCAGACCCTTCCGCATAAATGACAAGAGTGCTCCGTTGGTTCAGTACCACTGGGCCTTTTCTTGCGCCGTTCTCTTTTTTTGATAGCCTGCTGGACTCTGTCAGCTTCCCATGCTTTGCTGCCTCTGGTAAGGGCCGCCCTCCAATTTGCACGATCAAGCGAGAGCTTTTCCCACTCACTCACATCAATGGCAAAGGCCTTCAGTGATTGCTTGAGAGTGTCTTTGTAACGTCTCTTTGGGGCCCCAACATTCCTCGTTCCATTGGAGAGCTCAGAGAAGAAGATTTGCTTAGGGAGTCTGGAGTCAGGCATTCTGACAACATGTCCTGCCCAACGTAGCTGAATTTTTTTCAGGTGGCAGAAGATGCTCAATTCCTTGGCACGATTGAGGACCTCAGTGTCTGGAATTTTATCCTGCCATTTGATCCTTAGGATCTTTCTAAGGCAGGCCAGATGAAAGTGATTTAGCTTTCTGGCATGCGATTGGTACACTGTCCAGGTTTCAGCCCCATAGAGTAGGGTGGGAAGGACCACAGCATTGTACACTTTCCATAATAAGACCATAATATTTGAAGAACACACAAACTTTTAATTTCTCACTATCACCTCTAAACTCTAGATGTGGTTTACAACTGAATTGCTCTTCACCTCTAAGCCTTCACTGATGCTTCAGTCTGGATTTGATTTAGCCAAAAATTTAACTAAAACACACTGATATACATGTACTACATTATAATGTATATATGTCAAGACTTACAGCATCAGAGGCTTTCATGCGTTTCAATACAACTGTTCTTGGAAGGAACAGGCGAAGATCATTGTTGTAATCTTTGTTGTGGATCCTCTGAAAGATCAGCATGGAAATAAATCCCCCTTTTGCCAGTAACTAGATACGCAAAGCGAGTGACGAGATATGTAAAGAGAGCGACTAGTTATGTATCTTTAATAGTAATAATAAGATAATGAGGCTCCTTCGTATTTTGCTCTTTTGCAGGGATCAAATGGGTTGATAAAAATGTCATGAGCTACCAACAATTCAAACTTTTTCTTAAGTTATCATTTACAGTGGATCATCAGGTACATGTATAACAATAATGATATTAACGAGATCTCGTCAACAGCAAGAAAATTCTTGTTTTCCTGGCTATACAAACTATTCATAATAAATTGTTTGAATAATGACAACTGATATTGATGATCAAAACACCCTCTACAGCGAGGGAATTAATTCGGGGTGTTTGCCGTGAACTGTGGGGGGTGGCCATAGCACAGCCATGAAGGAGTCAGACATGCATTGTGCTTTGTCTATCACTTACACCTCCCTCCACTCCTGCCTGGCATATTGTTGCCCATCTCTCGCTTAGCTTTAGCAATAGCATGCTTTTTCTCTTCCTTACTGACCGCATGCTGTGGCAACACACACTGCCGGCAGTCACTTGAAAGTGATAACTCAGTAAGGACCATTAACATCACTCTACAACTGTGTAGCTTAGACAGACATGCATTGGCACTGTCTTGTCATTACCACTAATTTGCTTAATCGTGAGTTCTCACTGTCTACATTGGGCTTACTGACCACATCGGCACATGCCTAAACTCCCTGCATTGCTATCACGTGGCTGGGCTGTTCATATTCACTGAAGTACATTATAGGAAACCCCTGGAAACATAATCATCTGGGTTTTTTTTGTTTTAATTTGTTGGTTTTTTTTGCATCTGATTCTGATCTCATAATTTGGTAGAAACATGGCTACCATCAGCAAGGGAAAACAAATCAGTATCGATATGAAGACCAGGGTCTGTCAATTTGGTATTATCAGAGAGTATATTATATAGAGAGGGTTCACTATTGGTCGATTTGCACTGCGAGACTCGGCAGGCTCTGCGAAACCGCTGTTAGCATGGAGCGGAAAGTAGGTCGCTGCGGTAAACAATATCCGTTTGTGCATTTCCACGGGGCATAGGAGCTTACAGACGGTTGTAAATAGTTTCAATCAGCTCAAAAATATGAACAAACCACAGTGAACAGATATGTGCACTATATTGGTGAAGAAGGTCTCTTTCAATTCTTCAAATTCTTATTTACCACAACGACCTAGTTTCACGATTTGGTGGAAGCGAACCCTCTCTATACATCTATACTCTCTGGTATTATATTTTCATGTAAATTGAAGTACATTACAGGTCAACAAAAGGAAGGCAACCATACAAATACAAAAAGATGGGCATATTTCTTGCCATGTTATTTGCCCTTGTACCTGGAATAGCAAGACTCTAGGTATAGCCCGACATTTTCAGCAGAAGAAACAACTTTCTTACAAACTCCAGGCAAGTGTACCGGGGGCACGCTACCCTGAGTGATCCTAACACCCTCTAGTGTGTGTTGATAATGCCTACTTTGGTTGCCATGGAGATGTAAAGGGGCCAATCAGTTGTTTGAAGTTAGAAAGAAAATAGAAATTTAACCATTCTCCAGAAGAAATTACGTGAGTGGTCATGCTTCGGTCTAGACAATGGTTGCGTTGGGGTCTGGTAGTCACAAATAATGAAATATGTCCATAATCTAGCTTCGATGTCGTTGCATACATGTGTTGTTCTACAATTGATTGTGGGAGTGTGGCTCTGCAGTATAATATTATCAGTGGATGACCTACATTCACAGTAACCAGCAAAACATAATGTTATCTGAACAATAAGCTAAGCATAGAAAATACAGTGGAGTCCACATAATTCAAAGTGGTCGGGAAATGAATTGGACTTCGATTTACCAAAGTTCCATTTATCCCTGACCAGAGAAATAACCATTATTATGCTGTTTGGCCCATACCTGGCTAAATGTAATCACATTCCTTTCTGCAGATTCCCCCCCCCCCCCCCCTAACAAAACACCAGACAGGCAGCTGTGCGAGATCTATTGATTAATTCTTTTTTCTATAGAAGTGACCTGCTGTGGTGGTAAAACAAGAAAGCAGCACTGAATGGCTTTAAAGCCTAGTAACTTTAGCATATTATATATATTATTAAGTAAATAGCACACATGTACTATAGCAGTAGGCCTACTCGTAAGTGTTTGGTGTGGTGACATAATCAATCAATAAAGACATTCGGTCATGTATGCTGGTCAAATGCAAGACTATGGGCACACTGGTTATCCGCATGTTGGCTGACCTTGCTATTTGTAACAACTTGTACCCCACCACCACCCTCTTCCTAAAACCACCTTCACCCCTGCTCTCTTTTACATTCCCCTAACCCTTCCCTTCCTCTGGATCACTGGTGCTAAAAGTGTTTGAACCAGTGGGGTTGAATTCGAATTATAGGAAAAAGATTAATAGAGATAAAGAAGAAGAAAAATCCAGACTTTGAAATTACTTCAATATGAAAGAAACCTGTACAGCAGTGGACCATCATGTTTAACAACACTGCTAATAACGAGACCTTGTCGACAGCGAGAACATTTTAGTATTTTTACATCCCTGTTTTTTCTGCATGGAGCTATATAATAAAATACTCGAATAACGGTAATCGATAATCAAAGCACCTGCTATGGCGAGAGAATTAATTTTGAGTGCGTACGGCAAATGGTGGGGACAGCCGCAGAACTACCTGTTGGGAGCCAGACAATAACATCATGCATTGTTCTTTCTTTGTTACGACATGCTCACCATGCCTGCCTTGCAAGTTGTGGCCCCACCTGGCCATCTCTCGCTTAGGCCTAGTATGCTTTCTCTCCCTACTGACCATATGCTGTGACAGCACACCACACACATTCAGTTCAAAGTGATGACTAATCACTCACTGAGGCAAATTGTGGGGCAGGTTGTGAAAGCTACAACCGTGTAGCTTCGTCAGACATGTGCACTGTCTGGTCACTACCTACGATGTGCAATAATTATTTCAATGCTGAGCGGTCACTGATCGTCACTTATCGTCGCACAGTGTATGCTCTTTGTCTAGAGCGGACTTCATGAACACATGCCTACACTCCCTGTGTCACAAACATGTGGCCAGTCTGTTCCCATTCTTTGAATAATGCAGCATGAGAAACGACTAGAAACAAACATGATTTCAAACTCTGTCTCTAACTTTTGCATCTGACTCTCTCATAAATTCATCGTAACATGGCTACTGTCAGCATACACACACACAAGAAGTACTGTTAAATCAAGGTCGAGGTCTGCCATCAGTTTGATATTATTTATATATGCGTACAGGACATGCTAACAAGGGAGGTAACCATAAAAAATAGTGTGGTATTATAATCCCTTGCCTTGCTTTTTGTACTCTTTCCTGGAAGACTGAGACCTCAGGTATAACGATACATTTTTGCCCCCCCCCCCCCACCCCCGCCCAAGTGCTCAAAATACTGGGAAAGAGTTCAATACATCCCGCCCATCCAGTCAAGACCACCATATCCCTAAACCTGTCCCTAACTCTGGCCGTTATCCCTAACCCTAAACCTAATCTTATTCCCTGTCCTACCCCTTACCCTTCCAAACAGAAAACAAAACTAACACTAGACTAGTAACAGCACACTGCTCTGCTAGTTCTACCTCGTTTTGCGGAATCCACTTGGGTGGTGACTCGTAGGGAGGAGGTGAACTTGTAACATTATATGAATAATGAGTCATTCTGAAAACGATTAGATCTAGACTAGTATAGCATTAACAATGAGTTCCAGTCCACGGTTGACAAACTTCCAGAGTTAAAAATCCGCAGTATCGCCCACCACAACCCGGAAATCTTGCGAGTTTCAGCTTTAGCAGTAGAAATTCATCGTGAAGTAAAAAATACACAGAGACCGATTTCATTATTCGAATCAATACTTTCTTTCTTAATGATAGATTTATGAATTACATAAGCTTGATAAAGTATTGTGTGCTTGGTAGGTTGTAAAAGTTCAAAATATTTTCATTTCAACTATCAAGCCTTTTATTAAATCGACAGCTCCTAAAATCATATCTTTGAATCGTGCGACGTGCCCTTTGCAAGTTTTACATCCTATTAGTTGATCTTCTCTGTTGGAGTAATAAACCATGAAATTATGTCCACGGTATGAACTAGCAGAGAGTATAGATTAGAAAATAGATCTACTGCTGTTGGGTTCACAGTTTTGCTGGCTTCAGATTTGACCAGATTCACAGGTATTTGGTGGGCATGGAGTCCTTTATTCCTTTCTTAGAGTAGTACTAGATCTAGTAGTAAAGGGAACTTTGAGCATGAAAACTGAATTGTGCAAATAAAAGAGGAAAGCACGAAACTTCTACAGTTGATAGGGGGCCAACAGCACTATGCTGAGGCCCCCGAGAAACAAAAGAACTCATCCGGCTTCTACAGCTGATGTAGTCTAGATCTAGAGTCTAGATCTAGTCTAGTATTAGAGTCTAGGCCTACTTGAGCTTCAAAATTTGATATAGAACTACACTGTGGTGTGTCTAGGAGTGGAGATATTAGCCTTCAAATTTATGAAAAGAGAAAATTTGCTCGGCTCTGTCCAGGGTGTGGTGCCTTCAGTAAGATACGGAACTTTAGTCTTCGGAATGTGTTTGATGTCAGTATTGAATGAAAGGTTGGTTTTAATCTACACAGCAATTACTGGCTGAGCCGGGTGTACCTGTAAAAACATCCCTATGCCTATAGTTATTGTATAAGGACTAACTCGTCAGTACGGCTCTGCCCCTCCTGCAACCCCCATGCACTGCCGTTCCTAATGTAGCGTCTTTGAAGGGATCCATACTCCCACAGTTTGGAATACTTTATTACTGTAGTAAGCAAATCCAGCCTTCGGCGCATTCAGAAGTTAACCCTAAATATTATTATTTTGAAAGAGATAGAGAGAGAGAGAGATCCACACATAATCATGTGTATCCATGTGTTGTGAATTTAAATTCGGAGACATCATGCAAAATTTTATGTCGGCAAAACATCCCTAGCTGTGCATGTGGTAAATTCTCTTACTTTTATCGTGACCTCTCCCCAGCCAGTTTCAAAATGGCGGCTCTTTTTGCATTTTTTTGTCAGTTCAGACTCTTTTTTGGGATTGTACAACATTTATATTTTTCTTGATTTTTATTGTGAATATGAAGTGATAATATTGATCTATAGTATGAAACAGTGCACAACAGTGAACTTTACTTAATGGTGTTAAAAAAGCTGTGTGACACAAATGGAACTCCTTCCATGGAATTTTCACATGTTGACACTTTGTTGGTATGTGTAGGCCTATTGCCTGTTGATGTATCTGACTGTAACAGCTGAGGTTGTTCTAGCACGTTATAGTAGGGGGGAGTTAGTTGATCTAACTACAACCCTTTAGAAAACGAAACTATTACAGCTGTAAAATAAATAAACACGAGATCCGACGATATATTAAATAATACTAAAGTTTAATAACTGTATAGTGAACAATAAATTACTAGGAAGACACCAGCGAAACTAAATATCTGCGCCACACAAAAGGAAACTCACTTACTCACCCCACCAACCACTCACACAGGTCTATATATATAAACATTCCTACAGAAAGTTCCCGAAATAAACGTTACCTTTGCCCTCGCACAAACTAACCAATCACGCATCAATACGTTATCAGGTTACATCACCCAAGGCCAAATCTGGCGTAAACATCCGTCTCCACAATGTTATTGAATGTTCGGGAACATACTAATATTTACTGAACGAGTCAAAACACTGACAACAAGCGAGCGACGAAAAAACTACTCACTAGGAGAAGAAGGTCAGGTCACGGAGTACAGTACACTAGCGGTTGTCAAGAAGAAATGAACACATGCTCACCAGTGTAACAAGAAAACGGGGGAGGGCAAGGGATAGCTTGCAGATGCTACACAACTCCCCAATTTAAGTTGAATATTTTTCAACTCCAAAACATTATTCAGCGTCTGCAATATCTTGAAATAACAATCTTACAGTACTCCCAATCTCACAAAGGTAGTTGCTAATTCTATTACAATTATTAACAATTTCAGTGCCTTCCCAAATTTCATCGCAAATACAATACAATGCAATATCCTTTGCATCACTAATACCATAACTAATACAATACCGTCATTGCTTCCCAATAGTAAACAGTAGGCCTACTAGTCAAAATAGCACAACGCCACCACTGTGGTGAAACAATGGTCAATGATATTATTACAAATCATATAAGGTGAAACGATGGCCCATCGTTTACATAATGCTTCGTGCACGAATCATAGCATATAACTTGTTGTACATAACATGGTTATCTCCAAAAAGTATAACTCATACGTACAATGGCCAAAAATACCAATACATACCGACCACTGATTAGGGTCTTTCTTCATCATATTAGGTCAAAACAAGTTACAACATTGCAATATAACACAAACACTGCTTGCTCGCAGTCCCCATTTGGGTTACATTTTCCAAAAATTACACCAAGTTCCATTGGTAACTAATATGACATAGCATAAAATCAAAATGTGACTAACACATCATGACTCTCTATCAGCCACCAATTCAATATTCAGTCACAGATGAACTACGTCCCCAATTACAGTACAATACTGCCGTCCTAGCAATTCATCTAGTAGGCAAAAGTATGGGTTACAATGCATTTCACTGATAGTGTACTACTTTAAAATACCCTGCTCAGGAAATCGGCACAGACATTTTCTCTGCCTTTTACGTAGTGAATCCTGAATCGATAAGACTGTAAAAATAAACTCCATCGTAATAACTTTGGACTGTCAAACTTGGCAGAGTTCAAAAACTCTAATGACCGATGGTCAGTTTGGAGCACAAACTCCTTTCCATACAAATACAAAGTAAACTTTTTTACAGCCCAAACAATAGCTAAACATTCGCGCTCTGAGACCGAATATTTTGTCTCACGAGGCAATAGCTTACGACTAGCATATGCCACAGGGTACAACTTTCCCTCGTGTTCCTGCATAAGACTAGCGCCTAATCCGCGATCTGATGCATCAGTTGCTAAGACAAACTCTTTGGAAAAATCTGGCAAACATAACACGGGTTTGGAGATAATGACATTCTTCAAAGAGGTGTACGCTTTCTCCTGCGTTTCATCCCACTGAACTATATTGGGCTGACCCTTTCTAAGTAAACCAGACAATGGTGATGCAATCGCTGAAAAGTTAGGAATAAATTCATGGTAATATCCCACTAATCCTAAGAATGCTTTCACTTCCTTCTTAGTGGTGGGTCTGGGTGCGTCTCGTACCTTACATACATTCTCTTCTAACAGGCCAATCATACCTTCTCCCACTAAGTGTCCAACAAAGTCTACTTCAGACGTTCCAATCAGACACTTCGATGGTCTTGCAGTTAATCCAGCTTGGTCCATCCTCTGCAGTAAGTCTTTGAGAGTCTTCACATGCTCGTCGAATGTCTCTGTATGAATCAGCAGGTCGTCCACATATGCTGTCACATTGTTCATTCCACGGATCAATGGCTTTACGATCCTGTTCAGCGTGGCTCCTGAGTTCATCATCCCAAAAGGCATCCGAATGAATTCATAGTGTTCGCCCATGGTGACGAACGCCGTCTTGGGAATGTCTTGCTCTCGAACTTTCACTTGCCAGTATCCCTTGCTCAGGTCAATCCGAGAGAATAATTTTCCTCTCGAGAGACTCTGAAACACTTCTGATGGCGCTGCTGTCGGATGAGGGTCGAATACTGTGATCTTGTTTAACCTCCTGTAGTCGATGCAGACTCGGTTGGATCCGTCCTTCTTCTTGACGACAACAACAGGTGAAGCATAAGCTGATGAGCTCCTTCGAATGATGCCCAGCCGTCCCATGGTGCTAAGCTCCTCCTTCAATGAGTCGCGCATAGCGTAGGGCACCGGGTATGGTCGTTGACGAACTGGTACTTCTGTCGTCAGGTCGATGCGATGTTCACCCAACTGACAGCATCCAGGGAGATTGGTGAAGACGTGCTGGTAATTCTTCACCACATTGCAGAGTTCTTGACGTTGTTCCGATGTCAGTTGCGTTCCATACTGGACATCTCTGTAGCTTTCCTTCTGGTCCCAGCTTCCTAGGTCGGCAAGGTCCTCCGTCGTTCCACCGTTGTCGCCTTCCAGGTCGCAGTCCTCGATGACTGTCATGCTAGCTGACTCCACGGGTTGACTCTTGTCTATCAGGTCGTCCTCTGCCAGTACAGTCTCAGCACTATCACCACCGCCGTCCTTTATGGCGTTGACATGTTCAGGCGTGATATCTCTCCTATTGTTGTCCATCCCACACATCTCGGTCACAATAGGTCTCGGTTCCATTGCCACTGCTGCTGCTTTTGACGTCCTTGGAATGTATCTCTTGAGGAGGTTGGCGTGCAAGGTCTTTTCTTTTGCACCCATCTTGACTCTATAGTCGTTAACACCGACAACTGAGACTACCTTATATGGTCCCTTCCATTGGACTAGGAGCTTGTTAGTGTTCGTCGGCAGTAGCACCAACACTTCATCTCCGGGGCGGAACTTCCTCTCTCGCGCCTTCCGGTCGTAGTAGGTCTTCTGTCTACCTTGAGCCTTGGAGAGTTCTTCCGTCGCTAACTTCCATGTGTCCTCCAGCCTCTCACGTAGTTCCATGACGTACTGGTAACTGGTCTTCGTTTCCGGCTCCTCTACATCCTTGGTCCATAGTTGTCGTAAGATGTACATTGGTCCTCTCACAGTTCTCCCATACAGCAACTCGAATGGGGCAAACTTGGTCGACTCTTGGGGAACTTCACGATATGCGAAGAGCAGCGGGTTGATGTATCTGTGCCACTGCTTGGGTTGCTCTGCGCACAGTCGTCTCAATGTTTTCTTCAGCGTGCCGTTGAATCGCTCCACCAACCCGTTGCACATAGGGTGGTAGACTGTAGTGGTCGACTGTCGAATTCCCAGTAGTCTATTCGTTTCCTTCATGACATCTGACATAAACTGGGTCCCTTGGTCCGACAAGATCTCTTCGGGCACACCCAAACGGCTGTAGATGTTCACTAAGGCTTCTGCTACCGTTTCTGCGTCGATCTTCTTCAAGGGTGTGGCTTCGGGGTAACGAGTAGCGTAGTCTATATACACCAGGATATACCGATGTCCACCTTCACTTGGGGGGTCGATAGGTCCTACTAAGTCCACGGCCACTCGCCTAAATGGTACGTCCACTACTGGCATACTCTGCAGGTGCACCTTTGGGGTCGCTCCTTTGTTCACCGTCCTCTGGCATATGTCGCATGAGCGGCAGTATCTCGCGACGTCACCTTCAATTCCAGGCCAATAAAAATTGCTCATAACTCTGTCTTTGGTTTTCTTCACGCCGAGGTGTCCTCCGACGATCGAGTCGTGGGCTACACTCAGTACATACTCCCTCAGTTTCTCGGGTAGTACCACTTGCCTTATAACCGTCGCCTGTCTCAGGTCCTTGTAGATCCGGTACAGTACTCCTCCATGTTTCTCAAAATGAACAGATTTATTGCCTCTATTAGTTAGGATCTTCTTCTGCTCTAACTTCCTAATGACTTCGTCTTCTTCTTGGAGTCGGATAAGTTCCTCTCTATCCACTCCCGCGTGCCGTTCTGCCCTCGGCACCTTCAGCGACGTAGACTGGTCCTTCCTCTTCTCCTGGGCCCTCGTGGTCACCGCTCCTACCATCACCTCAGTATCAGGGTCGTACGGATCCTTCGCTCCGTCCACGTTCCCGACTACTAGGTCGCAGATGGTCTCCGGGAGACACAGCGCCGTCACTTTGCCCGTCAGGTAAGGCGTCTTCACGTCGATAACGGCTTCCTCCGCCGCTAGCAAGGAGTTATCGATCCTCGCGATAAGTTTCTTCCCACCGGTGAGCTGTCCGTCGTCCACCAGTGCTCGCCGCACCACTACACCTTCACAGCCGGTATCTCTTAGGACATCTACCGCTCGATTCCCAATCAAGCCCTTCATCACTGGTAATTTCAGTTTCTCCACGGTCCTTCCGTCACTGCATCCTCCGCACGTAACAGGCACCGCTAACTGTAGCTTCCCGTCCTTCATTACCGCTTGAACGTTGATGCTGGTGTCAGCCGTCGTCGCATCTTGTCTTGACGACTCGTCCGCCGCTATAACTACGGCCGCCGCCGCCTTGTTCGGCTTGCCTCGTCCCATATCCTTCTGGGCTGGACACATCCTCCGAACGTGGCCTGGTTTTCCACAAAGGTAACATTTCAACTCACCTTTGTCGTTTAACTTTGCACGACACTCCGTCGCCTTGTGTCCCGGCCTCTGGCACCTATGGCAGACCTGTGGGCTTCTGTCTCCGTTGGGCCTCTGTCGCACTGGCCGGCTCTGCAGTCTGGCGCTCCCGCTGAGCGTCCGGTTCCTCGCTACCAGGTACGCCTCCGCTGAATCTGCGATGTCCTGTAGCGTCTTTGGTTTCCTCTCCCTCACATGGGTTGCAAGGTCTGGTGGGCAGGCATCCATGAATTGCTCTCTGACGAACAGATCTCTCACTCCTTCGTAGGTCTCCTCCGTCTTCGACAGCTTTATCCACCTCTCTAGATAGGTCTTGATCCTGGTCAAAAACATTCCAACATCTTCTCCATCTTCAGGCTTACCTTGTCTGAACATGAGTCTGTATCCGTCCTCTGACAGGTTGTACCTCTTCTGCAACGCTTCCTTGACCTTGTCGTAGTCCTTGGCTTCGTCGATCGGTAGTCTGCAGAAGCACTCCAAAGCTCTCCCGGTCAGCAGGGCAGACAGTGATGTCGTCCAGGTGGATCTGGGCCATTCAGCTGTCTCAGCAAACCTCTCAAACCGCAGCAACCAGCTATCCAGATCGTCCTTCTTGTCCTGAAATGCAGGTAGCTTGGGTCTCTTAGAACTGGCGTGGTCGCTGGTCCCCTGCGTCGACTCGCCTCCACCCTGATGGCGGATCCTCTCCATCTCCAGCTCGTGGTTCATCTCCTTCTCCCGAGCCTGTCGTTCAGCCTCCTTCTCCCGAGCCTGTCGTTCAGCCTCCTTCTCCTGTCGTTGAGCCTCCTTCTCCCGAGCCTGTCGTTCAGCCTCCTTCTCCTGTCGTTGAGCCTCCAGCTGTCTTTCTCTTTCTAGGCCTTCACGGAGGTAGTCCCGTCTCTCCTGCCCAGTGAGCTCCATAGCGTCCGCTTCCTGGCTAAGCCTTCCAATAACCTCCGACATGTTGTAGATAGCTTGTCGATGATATTCTACTGTAAACTATGTAAATAAATCTAGTAATTTAGATCTGGTCCGTTCGAATATGGTCGCATCCCGGACGAGCCCCCAATATGTAACAGCTGAGGTTGTTCTGGCACGTTATAGTAGGGGGGAGTTAGTTGATCTAACTACAACCCTTTAGAAAACGAAACTATTACAGCTGTAAAATAAATAAACACGAGATCCGACGATATATTAAATAATACTAAAGTTTAATAACTGTATAGTGAACAATAAATTACTAGGAAGACACCAGCGAAACTAAATATCTGCGCCACACAAAAGGAAACTCACTTACTCACCCCACCAACCACTCACACAGGTCTATATATATAAACATTCCTACAGAAAGTTCCCGAAATAAACGTTACCTTTGCCCTCGCACAAACTAACCAATCACGCATCAATACGTTATCAGGTTACATCACCCAAGGCCAAATCTGGCGTAAACATCCGTCTCCACAATGTTATCGAATGTTCGGGAACATACTAATATTTACTGAACGAGTCAAAACACTGACAACAAGCGAGCGAGGAAAAAACTACTCACTAGGAGAAGAAGGTCAGGTCACGGAGTACAGTACACTCTAGCGGTTGTCAAGAAGAAATGAACACATGCTCACCAGTGTAACAAGAAAACGGGGGAGGGCAAGGGATAGCTTGCAGATGCTACACTGACATATTAGACGATATCACTTCATCAGTTCATAAATTATCTGAATAAATTTTTTATTTGATACTGATGGTCTGATCAGTCAATAATCTGTAAAGAACTATTCTGTATTGACCTGCAGCCAGATTATAATGGACAGTGAATATCAGAGAGATGGCAGACTGATGGACATGATTGATGAAAAATGGAGGGCTGACCAGTTGCCAAAGGAAGATATTCAGGTACATTCATCCGTCACTTGTCAGTGTCTTTGTTACAGTATACACCAATAGCTGACCATCAACGGTGTTTTGGCTTTGAATAACCGTAGGGTGCAACTTAGCATTGCCTACGCCCGCTATCATAATTATACAGTGCACGTTATACATTCTTCACGCAGAAATTTGACTGCTCAGATACTGTATTTTAATTATGATTGCTTCATCTGAAAAGGATAAAGAAAACGACTTCTGTATTGCTGATAATGAAGTTTTCTCCATGTATGAAATACCAGCATTACAAGAAAGTATCAGATATAAAAAAATCTGACTGTCAAGTGTCATCAGTACATGTATGTACTAGCTTGTCCAGTGATTTAATATTGTGTCATGTTGAACATGCATACAAGTTTCTCTCACACTCACAGGACATTGCCTTGATGGACAGATCTCTATTTAATGATGGTCAAGGGTTTGAACCACTCAACATGTTGTAATTTTTTTTAAAAGTTTTTATGACAAATTTTGCGCAAGTCCCCGTAATTTTTTCGTGAAGGTCTTTTGGTTTTTGCTTTTCAAATGGCATAGTGCACTGAAGCAGAGTTGGTAGAGTTTAGGGTAATTTTCTCTTTAATTAGAATTTGTATGAAATCTTTTTATAAAAATAATTCTGTTCTCTCTACATACATTTGCCTATAATTGAATTTGAAACTTTGAAGGAAGCAAGAAAGTAACTGTCGTTGTTTTCTTTTTTGTTTCTTGTAAGTGGTTTTCTTGTCCCTTCTAAGGTGCCTTTGACTGCACGTCCAGAACCTGAGCAAGACAATGGACCAAGTGCAGAAAGTTTGCAGGAACAAGACCAGAAGTGGCTGGATTTGGCCTTGTCTTCATTGAACAACATGCCTCCCACATCAACCCAAAGCTGACAGAGGAGCATCATTTTTCAGTTACTACAACTATATATTTACAAGTCCTGCCATGTGTAAGGAAAGAGAGGACTTCAAATCCTGTGTGCAACAGTTGTGAAGTTTGTTGTGCAGCCATATACATGTAATATAATAACAATGTTGATAGATATGAAAAATAACTGAAGATGTTTGAAATTTTCAGCATTAAATATGATTACGGCCCTGCCAAGTTAGGAATTGAGAATGACCATTGGTAACTTTAAATAATTCAATGTTTAAAAATATTCATCATTCCGACAAGGCAGACTGGCAGCTATTTCACTAATCATAGCTGCCTCAAGGAGTAGTTATGCTTGTGGAAGAGTTTATGATCAAACTGAATTTTTCTTTGAAGACTCATGAGGAATGTGTCAATAATACCACCATCACCACCACTATCTACAATCAGCAGCCAATAGAGCACTGAGGTCACTGCCAGGACCTGTATCACAACTTGCCTTTTAGTCTTTCAAGATGGGGACAAGGTGGTCTAGAGGCAAGGTGCTCGCCTCTCATGCCAAGGGTCCCGGGTTCTAAACCCGGGCAGTGCAGGCATGTTGGAAATTTGATTTTTCTCATATTTTCAAGTCCCTGGTCCTATTGGGGGGTAGGATCGAGTACCTAGTCTTCTCAGATAAGGACGAAAAAATTCGGAGGGCCCGTGTGCACGTTGCGCACGTTAAAGATACCTTGGCAGTTGGAAATCGTAAAGAGCAGGCCGAAAGGCCGCTGCCCGTGCAAAATTGAAATTGAAATTAATAGATTAAAATTTATCCATATCATCCCCCCTCCCCCACCAGCAACAACAAAAATTTATTATTATTCATTATTAAATATATATTGTTATTAATAAATTTTCAAATATTATGTGAGTTGTAAACTGATGTGAGTTGTGAACTGCTGTGAGTTGTGAACTGTTGTGAATTGTGATCTGCGCCTAACAGGCTTCGTTACAATTTGCTCCAAGATAGAGAGAGAGAGTGAGTGAGACAGGGAGAGAGAAAGAAGCAGTGCAGTGTGTTTAGCGCCTCGCAGGCAGCTCCATTCTGCTCTGTGGTTGACATGAGATTGTGTGCATATTATGTACAATTAGAATGTGGGAGTGAATGCGTTTGTAAAGTAGTAAATAAGTTCTGTAAAGCGCTTAGAGCCTGTGGAACAGGGTTAAGCGCTATATAAATGCCATTTATTATTATTATTATTATGAAATACTAGTTAGTCAAGTCAGGCATGTTCTATCTGGCTAATTCACTTTTTAGGCCAACTTGTATACATGTACATCAAATATTGTTTTGCATGGGATACGTTTGGAAAGGAAAATGTGGCAACAATGAAAACAATAAAAAAAGAAACATGTATAGATCCCCAGGGGTGTAAATCTTTCAGATTTTTTCATTTTGTTGAATTTTGAGGGTAAATTCCTAGATCTAGAGCTAAATCTATCCTTATTTTTAGTTATTTCAGGTTGTTTTTGTTTTCTTTATTCACTCACTGATAATATATTTTTTCAACAGTAACAAATTGAAACCTAAAAACTACAAATAAAAACAGTTAATTTCACAACTACATTAATACTATTGTCACGACATTGGTTTGCTATTTGTACGACGAATTTTGAGAGAAAAATTCTCTGACGGACGAGTTTCCTTCACTATCGTTAGTCTGAGAATCTCTGAGGTTTCAGAGAAAAATTCTCTGACCTACGAAAATAGCCTAGGCCTAGCCAAGCGTGGAAAGAGATGCAAGGCAAGGGAAGTAACTCTTATTGTTTTTAGTTGTAAACAACATCATGGTGACGTGTTCACGAAGATTTCCCAAGTTTGTTGAACAAGATACAGCAGTTATGCGATTGATATAGAGTGTAGGAATAAGTTTAGATGGGATTGGTTGTTGTTGAAAGATGACAACAGCGATTATTTTTCAGATTACTTCATTTTCAGAGAATTTTTTCAAATGTCATTTACACCCCTGGATACAGTGGACATTGCGGGCAAGGGACATAAAGTTTAACATCATACTATCCGTTAAATCATCTTAAGCATTTATTGAATTATCTATCTTAAATAAAGTATGTTGATAAAGGATGGAAGCAGTATTGTTATGTAGGTGACCTTTGGTTGTTTTTTTTTTCTAAGGGGGGGGGGGGGGGGGGGTATTTTTTGTGTGTAGGCCTATGTGCATTAGGGGATATTGTTTTTAAAAAAATATATTCACCCAAAGCGATGGTATCTGAACCAAAGGGCAAAAATTAGCACACTATATTGCCTGTCAATTAACTTAACATTATGTTGTTATATGACTGTCAGCATGCAAGATACGCCAACCAAACAAACAAAGCTTGCATTTTCCTATATTATTTAAATGTGAATATCATACAAGACCCTCCCGCTGGCCACACTCGCATCATGCAGCACTGAGCCTAAACTAACACAATAAACATCGCCCATCTGCGGTGACCGAGTGAGCATGGTATTTGACACCTTCGTGGATTTGTTGGCGCCGGCTGTCTTTGCTCCGTGTCCCGTGAAAACGATTGAATCTCTATTGAGTAGTTTAAAAAAAAAAGGAAACGCGTGTTACGGTAGCTCCACGTGGGTAACCCATTGCTCTTTCTCCCTATCGTAACCTCCGCTCTCAATGCCTGAGTAAAATCAGTGGCCCTGTGAATCTTACGACATCTGATGCATCATTAACTATTCCATTGCATTATCGATCCACCTGATGAATAACACATGGCAACATATTTGAGCTCGCATGAGCGCGAGGGATCGGTGATGCCAGCAGAAAAAATTTTTTTAAATTCTACACTCATGGACAAAGCGACCACATCCAGTCGTATGCATGGCGCCTCGGGCGCACGCTGGGTAGGTGACATAACAGGTGTCAGCATGGCGAACAATAGCAGGTACAAGCTGTAGCGAAACGACGATTACGAAAGATGCATGTATTTTGATCATGACACGGTTTAGGAAAATCATACTAAGCATTTTTATTCCTCTTTGGGAGTTCAAAATGAGATCATGCAAAGAGTAAAACTGGATAGAAAGATGTCATACTAAGCGTTTTTTTTTCCACGGAAATGAGGCTTTGGGGAAGGGATAAAAGAAAAACAACATACAAAAAGAAGATCACATTTTTAAGCGACTTCATTTTAAGTGGAGTCGACTGCATCAAGTTTTGACCTTACTGGAAAGGAAAAAGTGGCTACAATGAAAACAATGAAAAACATGTTTATCACGTATCCTTACACCTTGTTTCCCCCTAGACATGGCAGAGTTGCAGATTTGAAAAAAAAACAGTTTGAACTGGTCATGCAATGTGTGGCATTTCTAGCAGTACCACCAAACACCTGAATTTGGATTTATAAAAGGGTTCTTCAGACAGATGTTTTGTGGCCTTACAAGTTTTGATTGTCTCCAAGTTTCCCTGCTACATACATGTGTACAGAACTTTATGAATTTGTAAATAAAAACTGATGAAAAATGGTACATATGGTGTGTATTTGGTGTTAAATGTTAGCAAAATATCATCTTGAAAATTCCTGCTTTTCTCTGCACTTGTAATTAATGTATGGATGACACAAGATTACCCTAAACTGTACAGGACAAATGTCAGAAATGACAAATCAAATTTTCAAAACCACCCCAAATACAAGAGACACTAGCAATTTAGTTCCTTAACTTTAAGCTGCAATAGAGATTCATTTTATATTGTCGGCCACTAGTAGACAAAAAAACAGCAGCGAGTCCATTTTCCTTTGTTGGAAGAAGCCACCCCATTGGCCTTTGTTGGAAGAAGCCACCCCATTGGCCTTTGTTGGAAGAAGCCACCCCATTGGCCTTTGTTGGAAGAAGCCACCCCATTGGCCTTTGTTGGAAGAAGCCACCCCATTGGCCTTTGTTGGAAGAAGCCACCCCATTGGCCTTTGTTGGAAGAAGCCACCCCATTGGCCTTTGTTGGAAGAAGCCACCCCATTGGCCTTTGTTGGAAGAAGCCACCCCATTGGCCTTTGTTGGATTAAGACTATTCCATCCCATCTTTCGCTTTTGTTGTTGATGGCACAAATTGTGCAATACAGGGCTGCAGTTTCATACATCCTCTAATCAAACACAAAATGATGGATTAACATAATCCATTATTTTGTCATCTTTAGAATTCCTTTCCTGTTTCAAATCAGGCAGACATCAGCACAACAACAGTTCAAAAGCACATTCAACATCTCACAGGTATGCTACTTTGAGAAAACTCTATAAAAAAAAATGTGACATTTTTGAGATAGCAAACAACATGTAGATGTTCACTGTTCATACTTTTGGCTTGTGTGATCAAGTTGGGCTATTGGTAGTTATCTTGGTATGTCTTGTTCTTAGGGAGCCCACACAAGTTAGTATTTGTATACATGTACTACTTAAATCCCATTTGGGAAATTTGCCTTTGTGTCATTGCACCCAGTTACAACTGGAGCAGGCATGTCCTCGCCACAGTGCAATGCTGTTGGCGGATTTTTTTTTTTTGGGGGGGGGGGGGGGGGGCGGTAGGGATGAATTTTATTTGATTTTGCCCGGGCAGCGGCCTATTCGGCCTGCTCTTTTCGATTTCCAAATACTAAGGTATCTTTAACGTGCACACGTGCCCTCCGAATTTTTTCGTCCTTATCTTAGAAGACTAGGTACAGTACTCTATCCTACCCCCCCCAATAGGATCAGGGACACAGAAATATGAGAAAAATCCCAAACTTCCAACATGCCTGCACAGGCCGGGTTTTGAACCCGGTACCCTTGGCATGAGAGGTGAGCACCTTGCCTCTAGACCACCTTGTGTTTACATCATTTGATAAGTAACATCTGATGAAGTCACTCCTGTCTGCACACTTTGGAGTTTGGGTTTTATGGAGCATCGGTACGATAACGGCCACTTTGCGCCCTTCAAGGTCTATTTGGATACACTTTATAATGTTTCGTATTCAGAGCTTTTAACATGAAATAAACGCATTTGATTTTAACATTTTGTATTGATCTGGAAAAAGTTTTGTAAATGAGTATAAAAGTTATTAAATCAAGTTCTAGATCTGTCTCTCTCAGGAAGGACTGGGTGCGTTGCGGGTCCACATCAGAAAATAATTCTTTCATGGATCCGCAGGCATAGTGCCTTCTTCGGATATTTAAACATGAGGTCTACACAATCAGTTAAAATGTTTTATTGATAGTTGGCAATTGCATGCCACACATTCGAGTGTGTGAGATGGGTATGACCCACACGGATTCTACTAAGGACAATTTCATCTCTCCGATTTTGTTGATGAGTCCACTGTCCAAGTTATCTTGGATAAAGTGTAGTTTATTTGATGTTCATTCATCCCGTCTTTCCTGCCATCTTTTGAGAATGACCCACTTGTGTGGATTATTATTAATATCCCATTCATGTTTGTACATGAAGTGAAGTGGACTCATAGACTTATGAAAAAATTGCTGCTCACTTACAACTAGAGATAGATCCAAGCTCAGGTCCTGTTCATGGATTAGGTTGGGTTTTTTTAACGGTTTCCTTCAGATTTAATCATAAAAGGTATATTACCGTATGTTGTCATATGACATAATTACAGTACATGTATTTTGTTTTGAAATTTATTAAAATGCTATCTCCACCATATAAATTGTGTTCATTACATGTATTATTATTGTTTTTTTTTCTGGAAATCTCAACCTCAAAATGTCTAGCCGATACATGTCATTATTGAGTATTCTCTACAAATGGGTGTACGTTGAAGAAAAACATGACTGTTTATTTCTTGTCCTGGAACTGTTATTGATGGCATCGAGTGCTGGGGTAAGAACGAATGTGTGCATACAAGTACATGTATTGCTGGGCTGTCATGTAGTGTTTGCTGTGTTTTTTCTGTGACCATGAATTCATGACCGATCTACATGTATATAGATTAGATCTATATCCTGTCATTAGATAAATTTTCAGCCTTCTTCTTTAGCCATACATGTACCTGTATTAACCTTTGGATGGTTTTGCTTTGGATTAACCTCTTCTTGTCGTACTTCAAAATAATAAAACTACATATATTTCTGTTGTGAGATTTTAAACAAGCCTTTGGGTGAATGAATATTAATTGTCTCTGTTAACTGTTATCTGGGAAAGTGGAAGCAGGCCACCCTTCCATCTCATTATTCTCATAACATGTACATTACAACAACAACAAAATTGCACTTGCGAAAGCAACAGAGTTCACAGTTGTGGGGATACATGCAATTGTCTTGATTTATTGTGTTCACTGATTGCAAGTCCCTACAAGTACTTGTAATTTTATGTTTATTTGCTTTATTTGGTATGACAATGAACAACACAAAACTCAAGTGGTTTCACTTCTTAGTTTTATTTCATGTTCTTAAATTAATTCTGGGACAGACTGAATTGAACAAGGCAATCAAAATCAAACACACAAGATTGACAGATCAGCTCACCACTCTATACTGTGGGGGGGTGGGGGGTCGGGGGACAGGCATTCCACTTGCACACTGAAATAAAAACTACATTTGGCCTTTTCTATCCACATCTCCCAGCAAGTTTCATACAAGAGGACCCAGTTAAAGCCTGAAGGTTTTGCTCCCTTCTGCACACATCATACATAGCTCCCACACAAACAGCATTTGGAAAAGTTTTCGCGCAACTCGCATCTATAAGAAATGTGAATTCAAATGCAATTGTTTTTCTCTCTGTATTTTGTCTTTGGAAAAGTCCACAGTTAGTCAGGTTCAGTGTGCGTAGGCAGCCTGAGAAAATAGGGCAGGTGGTAAAAAGTTGCCAATTTGGAAATAATACCATATTCGCCTGCAGCAATCATTCCTGAACACAACACAGTTTAAATTTTTTAAATATCTCAATTGTGAACAAAGTTCTGTATTTAAATTTGAAGATGGTAAACCCCCAAAAGTTAAAACGGAGAAAAACAAGAACAAAGTTTTTGACTCTTGACAACGAAGACTACCAACACAAGGTGAGCAGCCACTGTAAAACTACTAAAACATCTTTAACATTCGGTTGGGGAATGTTACGATGACCACAAATGTAAAATTTCATAAATTATTTATCTACATTTTCAATGGTCTGATGATATCACTGACGCTTTCATTCTTTGGAAACAATGTAGATTTAATAGTGATTTCGGTGGGGATTTGTACAGTAATGAATGTTTAATGCATTTTTCCTCCTCTTTTAACCGAGAGGTGATGTTTTGCATAAATTCACATATATATATATAAATATATATGCATTCGAAATCGCGTGAAAGTGGAAAAAGATGAAACCTACTGCATGCGACAAGACAGGGTTTAATTACTGATAAATCTGCATAAAAGCCTTCACAAAGTATTACGCCATAATAGTTGTTATACATAATGTATTGCAAAAATGTAATTTGAATTTTAAAAAAATCCACGTCTGTACTTTGGTTACATATATCATTAGATGCTTTTCAGACAATGTTTTGAAATGGTTTAAGATGCTATTCTGACTATTCCTGCCAACAACTTAATTTTGACAGGAGGTCATTTTGTTATTGTTTTTGCCTTATATCTCAAAACATGAGCCCATGACAACTGCCCTGTTTTCTCACGCCACATCACACATGATACCAAATTCCTACATTTCTACAGCAGTTCTCAACATTTTCATACCACATGCACAATTGAAAGCTATCATTATGTTACCAGGAGGTGGTGGTGTAGAAAGGCTGTAACACAAAAACACTGCAGGCAACATATTTGCACTGATGACTCGGTTCTGTCAATAGTTTGTCTGCACTCACACAGCAGAGAGAACAACATTTCAACCCACACAAGCTTCTCTGACTCTGACACTCAGTCAAGACAAACATTTCTCTCCAACTCCAGATTTGAGTTAAGGATTCAACCAAATTCATGCAAACAAACAGTACTCTCTACTCAACCCTGACATGTCCCAGTTTCTGTTGTAGACAAAATCTTACATTCTTCACTTTGGTCATTCCTTGCATCTCCAGCAATATTAAAACATATAAGTGCTCTTCTTAAAAAAATGAATAAAAAGTCAGAAATGTACACTATTTTTACAGTTTTCAAGCTCAATGTAGCAATTCACTAAATGAAATCTGTTCTTGTAACAATGATTCAATAATACAGTATGTATCACTCATTTGCAAATTAAAAAAAAATAAAAGAGGGAGAGAAACAACAGAAATTCATGCAATTTGTATAAATTGCACCCAACATCAAACGTTTCCCCCCTCTATGTAAAACCCTCTTTCAGGTTAGTAAGCATCAGCTAACTTCTCTTCCAATTTAGCCATGCGCATGATCATTGCCAGGCAAAGATCTGTACCAACTACTGTAGTATCCACTAGTACAAGACTAAAGGACGATGTCACAGAGACAACAACAAATGGTCAAGCTAAAAACACAATCACACACACAAACATTCACATCTGAAACAGTTGGCGGGGTGAAAGATTACTGAGCATCCCACCTGGCTGGCAAAAAAATAAGCATTAAATGGCTACTGTATTTGTTAGCTGATGTTCTTCACCACTGAGAGGACTCCATAGTACAGTTGGATTCTATGCCCCTGAACCTCCCAGCATTTCCTGTCTACAACATCAACATTTTTTCCCCTCACAACCCACATTTAATTTTCTGGGTTCCCTTCAAGCCTGTACAGTCAGTTAATGCACCACTTCAAGCAGCGATATCCCCAAAGTGACACACAATATTAAAGCTATCAAAAGAAATTTGCTGTAATGTGTGCTGCATGCTCAGTGAAATAATGAACAAAAGGCTAGGGGCCAATGATCAGCCTTGCCCCAAGAAGGCTCACCACCTTGTGCCAGATTCTCACAATGTTGTGGTGGAGTTAGACGTTCACTGTGAGGAGAAAGCCAAGCCAGATGAAATCAGCACATAGGCTGTCCAAATTTGCAGAAATCCAGAAGCCAAGGTGGGTGCCACCAATGCTGACTGTATTTATGATTGATTTCAACTCACACAATTTCGATTATATCTTTTGAACTGACAGGACACCTGAAATGCCAAGGAAACCATTGTCTCATGCACACATTAATACATTTCAAACCGAATCTTGACTTCTTAAGTCTACTACTATGTATGCAGTTGCTTTTATCCTGCCAGAAAGACAAAAGATGACCACAGAAGGCCAGGAAAACTCTGGCAAAGCACATGATAGCATGGCAGACCCCAGACACACCACATTACTGTAGGTCTGAGACACCAGACTGTGCAACATTCATATGTCAAAGATATTCCCATAGGTTCTTGCACCCACTGGGCTGCTTAGCGCTTGGCCCGTTACAAGTATACTGAAACGCTAATATTTCTTTCAGTACATATTTGATTTTTTTCTTTTACTATTTGGCAATGACACGTATATATGTATATATACTCACTTTCATCTATTGCTTCTCATCAAGATCAACCCAGGACTGAATCAATTTTTGATAATTCAAGATAATTTATCAGTGTTACATTTTTTTTACTTTCTCCAATCTAAAATCAAGCAAATTAAAGTACATAACCCAAACTCAAATTAAGGACACTAAATGGATTCAAAATGGAAATATTGGATCTAGTGAGGTGTAAACCAAGCCAGGATTTAAACAAACTCTAAAAAGAAAATATGTTTAAAAAGGGTCTTTACTTCAGACTTAAATGAGTAAATAATTATATATGTTATCAACTGATATCAACCGTCTCTCCCTCCTCCTAGCTACAAACATGATTTGTCCAAACTGTGATCAACAACCATTTTCCTATCCTCTCATACCCAAGTAAGGTAGTCATTTTTGACATTATATTCATCCCAATCTATGCACAAATTATGAGGAGAAATAATTCCCCACAAATATAGAAGAAAATGGCAAACAATGAATCGAAAAGTCAAAAGACTTAATGTTGGTGTGTTCAGTATGGTTTGTCCATCTATGTCACCATTAACTTCGGTTGTCTAAGAAGAACGAGATCTGTACAATGGAGTGTTCACTTCAGGGGAACCAGGCGTGCCATTCTTGTGTGGGGTCAAAGAGCACAACAGTGGTTATTTCCCCTGCTCATTGAGGTCATTCTAACTCTTATAAATCCAAAGTCCAATCCATATCCCAATCACTTCACATCAGGCAGTTTCCACTGTTGGGCAGAACAAAGCTTAACACCAAGGGGTCAGTGAATATCTTAGTCTCCTGAGAACTGACCCAGTGTAAATAATTACTTCACCTGCACTGATATCTACAACTTCAACATTTACGCTCCCATATAATTAACCCTTTCACTCTGAAGCTCAAGTCCTATCGTTGCAACCCATTATTCCGTACTGCTAGCTTAGCTTGATCACGGTATTGAGTCAATCTGTTCACTCCTCACTGCAATTCTAATTACACTATGACAGTACTATTTATAGGCTTTAATGTTGTGGTAAAATAAAGGACTAGACAGCATATGGTTCTTCAGATAGAGGGAACAATAGCTAAACGAGGTATGGAGTGAAAGGGTTAGTGGTCAAACTGAAAGAGGGGCTTACAATAAAATTAACAGATAACAAAAAAGAATGGGGGAAATTTTGGTGGTTCAGATATGAGCTGACATAAATTAAAACAAGAATTTAAAAAGATAAAAGAGCCAAATTTTTTACAACAATGGCAGGTATAAAAAAAAACAGTGGAACAACAATGAAATGAATGGATTTGGTAAGAAATGAAAATGGACATTATGCAGATTCCATCAGACAAAAGTTTTCCAGTGACAAACATGCTCCATTATCACACACACACCAGTCAGCTGGACTGACAATCAGATACGTCTCTATGTTCTAGTCAAACTCCTCACCACATCGTGCATATGTGCTGCAGTCCTCAAACTCAGCCTCAAAATTTACAACACAAACAAACAAAAATGCTAATTGCGGCAGCAGTGCCTTTCTATCTGGTATCCTCCTCGGCCAGTTCAAAGATTCTACATTGTCTCCCCACCTCCCAGCGCAACCCCATCTAGTAGCCCTGTATGGTCATGCATGAAATTAACAAGGCAGCATTTTTTTATTTCACATCAAAGGCATTGAACTTTTGAGACAGCATCTTCGCTCAACTTTGTAAATGAAAGAAAATCTTTTGGTTAAAAGATTTTTACGTGATTTTCTTTCCGTGTAAAGAGGCATAAACGTATGAAGAATATAGACAGGACCACAGAAATCTTTTGGCTGAGGAGGAATTTCTTGTTATCCACTTTCAGCTTAAGCAGGTTCCACGGTAAAACAATATTTTTCAGAGCGAGTGCAATCATACACTTTAAGGTCAGTGGATGCAAAACTTCTTGAGACATCCACAGCTAGATTGTTGCTTAGTGAAATGGCTTTTTCTATTGGTTGGTATAAATTAAGGAACAACGTTAGCACTGACACCAGAAAAAGTGAGAGGATCATCATAGTTAAAAATAGACTCAAAACTGAATTGCTTCCATTTAAGTGAGTTTTCTTTGAAACTTGCACAATATCCTTTTGGTCTCAAATGAGGCCTAGGGCAGATTAACTTTTGCTAATGGGTATGATGAATTGATTTCCAAGTTTAACCCTTTCGTGTTTCTATTCCGGCTACTTATGAAGCGCTCTAATGGCTAACTTCTTAGCTACGTGGCTGACCTGATTTGTTTACATTTTTCATCCCTATGGCCCCCGCTGCTGCGTGCCTTCACTAAATTGGAAATTGTAGCCCCCATGTGGCATCTATAATAATAAATTTTGACATACTTATTAATAAATGGACTAAAAGATAAACCAATTTACATTGGAATGCCAAAATCTGCTTGTTGGTTTCGTGAACATAAAATGCTGAACGGCGATGTGCGACACTACCACTTAGACAGATGCACAATACACGTATTACATGCTATCGCACCCCATCCCGTTTGTTATCCAAGCATACAACACAACCCACACAAAGGCACTACGCTAGTACATGCATGTACTATGTACTACAAGCATGTGCTGACCAATACATGATGTAGGCTTAGAGGGAGAAACAAGCCTGTTGGATGACCATGTGTAATACAAAACATTACTTGTAGGCCAAACCCACGCTTTATGGTTCAAACTGGGTCAGTGGGCATCTGAAGATTACCTGGTGATATTTATTATTTACAGCTAGCTATTCATGCACTGTTCTCCCTCTCAAAATTGTGTACAAAACTGGGGGACACTGGCCGGCCGGCCAGGTTGAACAAATCACAGGGCATATTTAAGGGCCGGGTTAAACACGAAAGGGTTAATTCAGCACCTTAAAGCACATCATTTGAGCACTACACAAGTTAATTATTACAGTAAAATTACAAAACTACTGGGAAAAAAGTACTGGCCATGCTTGCAATGGCATCCATCACTACTTAATACTATTTTCCCAAACAAAACCTGACCAATGTAAAAACTTGAGAAAATTGCACTTACTACTGCACACAAAATGCTTCTAGTGTTGCATTAATACTAAACAAATTTATAAATTTCTAAAATTCTACTTAATTTTTCAATATAAATCACAAAATGAATGTCCCCTATGCAACATCACTTGCAATGTGACATCTCCTAAAAGCAATCATCATTTGCCTATTCCAGTAAATAGGGCAAGTAAGGCAAGAAACAAACCCCCTTTTTTTTCCTTATTTTGCCTGGTTACATCCCTTGTTAACAGGTCAGATACTTTAATGTGATATCAAATTGACAACAAATCTCACCCTTCATATCAATACTGATTCAATTTTTTTTTTTTTGCTGACGGCAGCCATGGTCCGACTGAATTATGAGATCAGAATCAGATGCAGAAGTGAGGAATCGACCAGCGCATTTTCACTTGGTTTCCATACTGTGTCATTCAATTTATGTGAACAGACTGACCATGAGATAGTGACAAGGCGAGTATAGACTAGTGTCATGACACAACACATTGTCAGTAAGCCCAATGTAGACAAAGCGAGCACATGTGGCGCGAGAGGATGGCCAGATGTGCCAAAATGCACAAAGTGTTTGGTGGCAAATAGTGACAGAGAAGGTGGCTGGGGATGTCTAGTGACAGACAAAGCACAATACTCCCTATATGGCCCTAATGTGGTTGTCCCATAATTTGCCATTTGCACTCAGAATTAAATCTTTAGCTATAGCGCATTTTGATTATCAGTTGTTCTTCTCCAAGTAATTCATAATGTAGCTTATATATCAGAAAAACAAAAAACAAATTACAATTCTCTTACTGTTACTGTAGCTGGGTTTTGTTATACCTGGTATAGTTATACATGATGGTCTACTGTATTTCATTATAGATAGGCCATGACTAATGACATCTGGTTAAACTCCAATTGAATGGGAATAAAAAAACAATCTAGTTCATTGGCAAATTTGTCACACGGACATCATCTTAAAATAGCAATTCATGACTGCTAACTTCATTTCTAATCTCAAAGTTCCAACAAATAACAAAATATTAAATTACTGTCACAACTGAATATCTTTCTCACTGTTCTTTAAAAAAAAAGAAGAACTAGATGCCACTCGTGTCAAAATCACGTATACAACAAGTGCACAACTGCTGTCACTGGAATACGTTTGTTAAATGCACCAGGAATCTAATACAGATTCAATCTGTATTCTGTGTCAGTATCAGAGTGAAAAATTATGACTGAAAAAATGCGGATTAACTCTGAAACAAGTGTTCTATCTTCCACTGCTTGCTGGTTAACATCCACTGAGAAAGTGAAAGACAGTTGATCTCAATGTCACCTAAGCACTCTTCTTCACACTCAAACATCATGACTCATTCTTGTAAGCAGATCCATTGACTAAGACTTGTGCTGGGCTGTCATCATTGCCACCACTTGAGGGTGTTGGGATGATGAAGGCTGTAGCACAGGGGAAAAGCTTGTGACAGTGACTTTGGTATTCTGCAGCTGCCTTCTCACATTTGCCCAAATCTCCTCGACACAAAGACTCCAGTACATCCACACAATTCTGTATCAGGTACAAGAAAATAAACATGACAATCTCTTGTGTCAACTTGCCAGTCAAGCTCACAACTTTTGGTGTGAACACTAGACAACACAATCTTGAAAGGTTTCTTGTTAATTGTATCAGAGGAGACTTGTCCTCTACCCTACAGAACCACAAAGCTTTTGCCAGTTTGTGCAAATGTATACATGTACAGGTCATCAGTCAATGACCCCTATCCATACCCTTGTATCCAGGCTTAAGTGACAAAGCCTGTACACTTGCCGTGGACACAAAACTACAAGACAGTTAAGAGATACATAAAGAAAAATTAGAATGGGGCCTGGTGCAAAATTTGGGATATTTTGGGACACACTACAATGGCTTGAGAACAGCACCTAATATTGCATGAGCCATTTCCTCTCTTGCTTTCATACCAGAGAATTATTCTGATTCAAATGACGATAATTTGGGAGGGACTTTCCCATTCCACACAAAACATATGCCAAATGCTTGATGATCATCATTAATGGACATACAATTCAGGTCTATCTCCTCAAACTGACACAGACAAAACATGATGATATCAGAGGACAGGTATTACTAGACTTTCCAATTCCCTGGCAAAAAATAGGAGGAAAAAGTATTACAAGTTACTTCATGGCTTACCTGTATCGTTACGCCTTTGATTTTTGAATCTAAACTGGTGGCTAAAGAAATAGCGGCTTTTTGCTTGGATTTGTCCAACTTGTACATCATACGTGCACCTGTGAAGTCATGAATAAAGACAAAAGGCTGATAATTACAACAAAAGGACAACAATGAAGAAACAGATCATAGCAGGGGCGATATCACAATTACATTAACCCCTTGGCTGCCGAGCGCACGAATTTGTGCGCCAAATCGCCAACTAGCGATCAGCTGCCAGTTGCACGAATTCGTGCGCCTAGACCGACCTTTTATAAACAGGAAATACACCCACTAGCAGCGTAGTTCGGGCACCGGAAGTCGAAAAATCTTATTCCCGATTGGACAAGAAAGAATTTGGTGGGTCATTTATTATTTTTGTCCAAGCCGTTCATTTTTTCTGCGCGATTTTCGATCGGGCTAACAACGAAGTTTGTTTACGGTTCCTCTAGTGATTCAGAAGTTGAGAACGACCCATTTCTGACATTTTTTCGGTCGACTGACGAAGAATATAGTGATTTTGAGAGTTTTAAAGCCACAGGGGTGAATAATGGAAGATATGCATCGGTTTCGTTGAGGGATTTTTGTCCCGCGGGCGACGTCAATCTAGATCTAGATCTAGATGCCGATCGAGAGCTAGGCTGGGTTACGGCACGAGATCTACATAAGGATGCAATGACACGTCCCCCACCACCACCAAATGGTACAAACCACTGGACAGGGCACATAATTACCTTCAAATTGTCTTCTTGCAGGCATATAAAATTGTTATTAATGAGCGGACTTACTTATGAATTTTTTTTCTAAATTCCCACTTTTTTTCACAATGTTGTCGTTTTCACTCTAAGTCATCAGGATGGTGCTGAGGGTTAGGTGGTGTGACCCGTTCTTTTAAAATGTATTCTTTTATTTCTCTGATGACTTACAATGATTTTTAATAGGATTTTAGAGCCATTATAGAGTTCAGAGCTAGATTTTATTACATAAAATGAAAAAAAGGTAAGATTTTCATGATGATGCTGAAGCTGCAGTGAGCACCACCCTTACCGCCACCACCACCACCTTCATCAGTGCATAACTTCATACCTCCTCTATTTTTCTCCAACTTTCCATTTTACAGACATATAAAATTCATTAAAACTTAATTTTTATGAATTTCTATCTGTAACACCCTAATTCTTGAGGTTTTCCCCCAAATCCTCTGGCAGTGAGGGAAAGTTTAAGGAAAAATGGTCTGGCAGCCAAAGGGTTAACAAGAAATTATACTGCTTACACAACATATGAGTATTTTTGAGAGAACGAAAAATGGCAATTTCTCCACAGGATTGCTTATGGTGTGCTTATCCTTCACTGTGTTTACCTGGATAATACACATTTTAAATTCATGGCTGCAAAAAACAAATGAACCATCCTGAATTGTGATAAAATTAAAACATGCAAACATCAGCTTCTGTCAATTCTAGGTTAAGATCCCGAATTATGTGAAATGATCCATAAACTTTCTCTTCATTACCCCAAGACAAATTAGAAAAATAAAATAAAAAGAAAGAGAATATACTTGTTGCTCCGTATTTGATTCACACCCTCCCCTCCTCCTGTTTCACCAACCATATCAACCCCAAGTTGCCCATGCTAAACAGTTTCCTAAGGCCAGGGTTGGCCCAACTTGACAATCTCTTCTATAGCACAGTGAACTGTTAGTAAGTTGTCACAACACAGGGATCAATGATGTAAACTACACGTCAAGACTGTGCCATTAGTTGCCATATTCTTTTCACACGAGTGGAAGGTCTTGAGAACACAAATTTACCCAACTTAAATCATTCACTGGACATAAACAACCATGTAAAAGACCAACCGTGGTTTGTGAAAGGTTTCTTCCATTAGGATATCCCTTACCTGCCAGTCGATGTTCTAATGAGTCAGCATTGGCTGCAAGAAACTCCTCATTGAGCTGGTGGGCTGTTTTGCCTTGGTAGATATTCTTCATCTCCTGAGTTATCACAGTTTTGGCAGGTTCACTGATATCCCCTTGCTCTTTCACTGCATGAACACAAGTCAAACTAGATAAAGAACTTTTCATCTTGTTCATCCTTGCTGTCACCATTACCTTTAGCTAGACAAACTACATAGTTTTAATGTGATCAAAGTCAATAATTTTACATTGAAGTCTGGAGGTCCTGCAGACTCCTGACTACATGATACATCATCAAATTTAGTGCCAAGATGCTGGCCTGCTGTACAATAGGTGTATCATAGAATCAGTGTTTTCACAACAATCTAGGACACTACTACATAAAGCGCACATCACATTTTAGTTACATTACCGTGGCTTTGTATGCAAAAGTAAATGGAAATGGATGAAAAATTCGAAATTTCTGATGCCTAATACAAACTAATTGGAAATTTAATAAAATGGTATTTCACCATTTGTTCAGTTTCTCATTCCCTTTGTGTCACCGATGCACACCATATGAGACTTTCAATGAGGTGATGCTGTTGGTTTTTAACTCACTTTATAACCTGTGTCTGTTTCCTTCATTATGATACACAACACTACTTGTGAGTACTATTTACAAAATTATGACACCAAACAAATCACACAAAGCACTCCGCCCTAGTTTAATCAAAACTGGTCCAGCAAAACTTGAAAACAACTTCTGTCATGAAGGTTTTAAACAGACTGTTTTCTCATAAACTAAATGTACTCCTGTCATTACACTTCCACGGCAGGTAGTAGACTGCAGGACAATATTTGAATTGGATAAGTAACCATTTCATGTAGGAACAGCATAAGAGTTGCAACTTGTGCACTTTGCATTTCATACTGCATTGCTGAATCATCAGATAAAGGAAACAGACACACCCATGGTGAAGACGGGAGCAAAATCTGCTGCTAACAAGCACAAGACATAACAATGAAAGAAAGGCTGCAAAATGTTCAGACCTAGGTTTAATAATGGTAACGGGCACATTTACAATTTCATCGTTTTCCTGAAATGTTATATTATACAAAAATGACAAAACTCTTGGCCTTGAGAACAAAAATTGGCAATACCGGTAAGAAGAAATAAGTATTTTCAATTGGCTTACCAAACTGGAGGAAGTGAATGAGGCAAATGTGAAACGGGGGGTTGGAGCGATCGGCTGCCACACCTCTCTTGATGGACTGAAGCATCAGCAGCAGCTTACCTGCCAAAGAAACATCAATTGTTCACAAACATACTGAAATCAGACACTGCATGAGCCAGAGACTAGCCCGGCTTCTGTTCCACCTTCACCCTTGGTGCTAAACTTTTGAATCTGTGGGCCCCCCTCTTCCCACAGTTCAGGATTAAATTATGAAGATATTGCGAGATATGGTCCTATGCACATATCAACTGGAAAACAACAGCTTATGGTATCAACCATCCGCTCTAACTTTCTCACAGAGACAAATGGAACAGCAAAGAAGAATGGATGCCTTAAAATGACAAAATTATTGAGTGTCTCAATTTTGAAGGCCAAGCAGTAACCACACCATTAACTATTACCTACTATATTCCTATTGGAATATTGTATTCCACTAGAATGCAAATTTTAACCCTCACCCTGCGCAAGGCGGCATTGCCCATGTTTCACAAGCGCTCACACCGCACGGTCGGCAAAAGTCGGCAAGGTGAAGCTGACCGCGCCACACAAGAGCCGTATATTTACGCATCAGGTCACAGACCTTTTTGAGACGTAACCACCGTGTTATTTTTCACTGTATCTCTTCTAAATCAAAGGCATTGTGATATGGACATGTTAACCAGTGAACCACTGGTCGGAATCACAAAGACTAAGGGGGACCACACAGAGAAAACCTCTCCAAACAGCCGTGCTATCAGCCACTTAAGCTTTGGAAAGTGCCTGCTTGACCCCATATAGAGAACGCTGTTATACGAGGCCGTTTATTACAGTTGGCTCTGAAAGCTGCTAGAGATTAGTGTTTATGAAAATGGATTTGTCATCTGACGAAGAGTTCTTTCTACTGGACAGTCTGTTTCCTAAATGAATCAGCCCAAAAACTAGATATGGAGTTCACAACAACAAATAGTAGGCATCTCTTGGTGAATACCATCATTTGTTCAGACAACTTAAGTCCTACCCTGATAGGTTTTATGCCTACATGAGGATGACCATGGAAACATTTGGAAGACTTAATGAAGGGTTTATTACGTTTGTACCAAATGGGAGATCTAACGTACACTAATGATATGAGCGCATCTGTGTCCATGTTTGAATCACTTGCAATATCAAACTTGTGAAAACTAGCCACAGACAGCTTTGGACGGCCTTGGAAAGAATGTAGTTTCGATTCTGCGAAAAATGTCAGTGCCGCTCCGCGCTGACGCATGCTCAATGACAACTTTATGTGGGATACAACGGTTTTCATTAGGGGATTCTTTTAATTTCACAGCCCCGGGCAGTGCGCTTGCGTGGGCATAAGTGAACGGCTTTCTCTATGTGGTCGCCTAGGCTTTCAAAGGCTCTCCCCACACTTTCAAAAGATGTAACATCGACATGTTAATTGTTGCTCAACAAATTTGCAATATTATCTCATTTTCTCACAAGCTGACCACCATCTGGAGTTGTCTGTATCTAAGAACCAATCAGAAACAAGCTCTGAAATAACCTTTGCCCCAAATGCCCACGTTGGTTCATTAGTATGTGTCAATCAGGATGAAACCATTTGTGTAGGGCTTGGGAGGGCGTGACTAGTTATCATGCTTCGTTCTCACGAAAACTACAGCTGTCAGTTCGGAATCACAAGTCAGATCATTGGTTAGAGACTGACAGACTAGGGTTTTGCTGGTTAATTCATTATCAAGCGTGATAAGGCATAGCAGCGAATGTTTTCATACCGATCAATAAAAACCGAAAAACGTGGACAGCATATGTGGTCATCGTGTAGCGGCATGGGTCAGTAACCCCAGATAAGATTCTCCGTGAGTAAGGTCACTGACCGGGCAGCGTGCTTTACGGGTAGCGCACAGGGTGAGCGTTAATTGCCCCCAAACTGTTACAACCGTCATGCCATGAATGCTGAAATGTTAATAACTTACCTTTTCTCCAATAAATTTCATATGCTTTGACATGAGTAGTTATGCATTTTGGTGTGAGCATCTGCAGTGGTTTCAGAAAATGTAATGCCTGTTCCAAGGGATCTTCCACCTGTCAACAACATGCATACCAAATAAATAACGTATGTTTAAATTATGAAATATGAAAAGGATGCTCATGTAGAGCTGCCAGCCTGAGATTCACAGAACTAGTACTTTTGAGGGGAACTTAGTATTTTCTGAAAACAGAAATCTTAAGCCATGAAACAGAAATGTAATTCAGAAGGAAAGTTACACCCCGCAGGCACATGTGGAATACTGTGTGTAGTAAAAGCAAAAGTATGACATTATGTATACTAATATGATAAAATACAATAAAAGTATAATGACAGTATACTAATGTGTGTACTGCACTTACTTTCAGACCAAAACAGGCACCAATTAAGCAAAGGTAAAAAAAAAAAAAAAAAAAAATTTCAGAACATGAAAAATACATTTCTACTTGATTTACATCAAGTATAATACTTCTCACATCAGCAACCTATTCCAAATCGATGAACGAGAAAGAAGGGGAAATTCCTTGACAAAATCCAATGGTATTAGGACAGAAGTTCCAACTCTTTGCATTTATAAGCTGTTAAAATTTAAACACTTCCTAAGGGGAAGAAAAAGTCCTTAATTTTGTTTTTAAAAAAACTCAACATCTTTAAACAAGCTATAGGTCTAATCTGTGTGTAATAGATGAGCGAGATACAAAAATCCTTTATAAAATCTAGAAATCGGTTGGTAGTTGAGAAATTTCCTGCCTTCACACAAGCTGTTGTAAACGACCAATTTGAAATGGATGAGTAAGATCAATAAAAATCCTTGACAGAATGCAGCATATTAGAAATCTTCACATAGGCTTGTGCATGTAGATCTACATCTAGAGGCCTAACCTATTCCCAAGCAAATAACCAACAGCAGAAATCCTGGACAGAATTCTTTATCCTTAAAAAAGACATTCCATAGGCTGGTATTTGATTATCCATTTCCAAGCAGATGAGGGAAAGAACAATGATATGTCTTCGGCAAAAGAACTGGTTTCAAAATGGCTGCCGTTCTATTTCATTCTGCTTTTTTTTTGTTTCACATTTTTACTCTTGGCAACATTCCCCGTTTTGGAACGCGGTTCCATCATTAACGACATTAATTAGGCTTGCCTAATGGCTCCACTGAACACACAAATGCCTGCCTCATGAGCATGTCTTCCACACAAACCAAACACAGAATGAAGTCGAAAGTGACATCAAACGTGGTCACTTCACTTTTTCTCAGTGACTGTGACTTGTCAGCAGTCATTAGCCTACGTCTCCTTTCATCAGTTTGCACAATGAGTTAATGACGATTAACAACTTGGTGAACTATCGTCAAAATTTATCATAAAATTCAAATTACTGAATTTCAACAGAATGTGAGACCAACAGAACTTGACGAAGAATATGAATTGAAGAAAATGAAGAAGAGGCAAAATACTGACATAGCTGCCAATTTTTACCCCCCCCCCCCCCCCCCCCATCATTTCTTTACCCAGTGACATTTTCAATACTAATCTTTCCATATATAAAATATCAAGAAGCAAGAAACAAACACTGCTAATATCATTATCACCCGAGTCTCTATTTCCAAAGGATGGAACTTATTGATTAGCCTATGAGTTGTTTTTAGAATTCTCAATTTTTCCATGTTGCTCTTGTGGCATCGAACAATGCCCAGTCCTGCATCCATGTGAATGTGAAATATGGAAGTCACAACGATATGACCCATAACTTCGAAAATGCATTTGTTGTTGGAAAAGTTTGATGATTCATAAATGTAAAGGGAAATTGCTCTCAATATTTTGGCATAAATGCCTGCCCACGGCCCCATGATTTGGATAGTGATGGACTTCAGATTATCTATCCACAATTGCTAATCATGTTAGGCATACAAGATAACGGTTCTAATAAATCTAGAGCTTAATCCACTGAGCCATGCCCACCTTGTTCTTACATATCTAGTTCTATTGCTTACCAGCTCATGGACTCTCGATTTCGATTTTTTAGTTACTTGTATGCCTTAGCCTAGGCCTAGCTTATCAATGACTGCCAATTATGTGTGGACTGAGATTCTAAACAACAGACGATTTTGATCTACATGTTGATCTATCGATAGTCAGAACAGTCAAATATCATTGTGCGTGTGTAAAACTGCAAAAAACAAAACCAAAATGTAACTGCAAAACAAAATGAAACCACTTCACAACCTGTGTCCACCATTTTAAACCACTAACCGTCTTTTATTTACGATACAATATGCATGGCCTAACCCATGCGTGCTTGCACACTCAAGCTCGTGTGAAAGGCCGAAACGCACTGTCACCATAGAGATCTCTAAATGGACCACGGACACAGACAAAGGTGCCACAGTCACAAATTATTCAACATTACTGTTGCTCGACAGCTCAGTTAAGTGGGGGCACAGTGGGGGGCATAAAAGTTATCGCGAGTTCAGGTATGCCATGTGGCAGTACATGATTAGGTAGTTCTGCATTTAGTTAAGACCTGTTGACTCGCTAGTTCTAGGGCAACTGGCTTTAGATACAAAAGTTCCGTGTTTGCTTTCTCCTTTTCATGCTTCTCTTGGCTGAATGCGAAAATTTTTCAAATACTTTTGACCACAAAAATGTATTTACGTACTGGATCCCAAAAAACATATTAAATACGCGTATTTTAAGTACTAGTCGGCAGCTTTGCTTCTGATATGAATGCAAATTCATTTGAAAACAAATCCATATTTGAGTGATGACTTCCCACTATGTTCCGTACCCTTGCCAATTTATCAGGTATCAATTCCTCTTCCTTGGGACCGTCCATCTCACCATCTCCAGCTTTTGTCTTGTTTTGATCACGTTTTTCTTGCTCCGCTTTTTGTTTTTCTCTCTCAACCTCGGCCTTTTTCTGGGCTTTCCTCTGTTTCCGTTTCATCTTTTTCAATTCACTAGGGGTCAAATTCTCTGTAATAATAGCAAACGATAAATAAGCAAAATTATTTGTTTCACATCTTCCCGTTTAACAAAGCAATACTGTGGCTGTTACTGTCAACACTGAAGATGAATCCAATTTTGTCAAAAAACTGACAACAGTCACCTAGACTGGAGTTTGTATTTTACGCTACATCAGTTCAGTAATAATTATGCTAGATCTTGCAAAGTTATTGACAAGGTTTGTTGTTACATAGTGAAAGTGCACTGTTTACTCTTAACAAAATTATTAGAACAGCAAATCTGTGTACATGATAGAATCAGAAATATCTCAAAACAGAAAAACAAAGGCTAAACTGGTGTCTCAAAAAAGATGTTATCAATTTTGTTGGGGAGATATTTCCTATAGAAATGACAAGATCACATGGGAAAAACATAAGGTAGAGAGTTCCTTCACAAAATATATCTACCCATGTTGCTAACTCTGGATAATTAATAAAAACAAACTAAGTAACATGACAGTTTGCAACTACATTTTTTTTCGCAGGTAACCATGAATACACATCAATACAATAAAGCAATAAGTGCAGCTTGTCAAAGTCACTCTCAAGACTTAACCGGCACATGCACAGTTTCTCCATTTCTAATTAGTCAGCTTAAAATGAGGACAAAGTTTCAGGATGATAATGGCTCCATCATGAATTACAGTATACACTTTGATGCAACTCCTGCCTTAAAAAATTTCTAAAACTGTTCAGGTCATGTCCGATTGCAAGAAAGGAGATGCATATTACCGAACTGAAAAGTTGGCATACACCACAAGGGCATTTACTACACGGTTCAATTTTAAAATCTGTGGGCTGTAATAACAGTCAAGTAGTAAGTTTTCTTGACCTACATATCCGATTTCTGCATTGCACATTTTCCAAAACGAATTCAGTCTACTTCTTCATGCTATGGCCATAACATTATCCATCACGAAGTCAAAACCATCAAGTTGATCTAGTATGCTTAGTACACACAAAACAACCCAATTTGAATAACCCAACGCCGCAAGTCTATGCAAAAGTTAAAAAAAACACAAGGAAGTACTCTGACAATAATTCGAGTGCTCATCCCTGGCCGATCGAGTTTTCACTCGTGACGGCAATGGCAAACATGGCAGTTTTCTTTAATTGTTTAACGTCCCCATAAAGGCAATTGGAGACTGTCGGGGTATCTGGGAGGTGGCGGGATCTTAGTTGTTTCAGTCCTTGGCACTCCGCAAGTATGTGCTCGACAGTCTCTTGCGGGGACCCACAGTGCCGGCATATTGGCTCACGGAGTGGGTTGAAACGGTTTAGATGTGCGTTCAACTGGACATGTCCCGTCCTCATACGCTGTATGATAGTCGCGTATTTGCGTTCTAGTGTGAAAATCGGGTCTTTGGTGTCTGGTTTGGTTTGATTATGATACACCCTACGTCCTTTATCCGAGTTTGCCCATTGATGTAGCCATTTCCTACGTCCGTGAGCGCGGATTCTGGCTCGGGCTGCTGGGTAAGACGTTGGGTGCTTTGGCTGTTCGCCTCTGGTCCCCTGTTTCGCTAGGCTATCTGCAACCTCGTTGCCCCGGATTCCTATGTGCGCGGGGATCCACTGGAGGTGGACCTCGACACCGTATCCATTTATGATCTGGTGGCAGATATGTCTGATTTTATCTGCGCCATGTGCCTCGAGCTTATGGTTGAGCGATTGGACGGCCATCAGTGTGGCCCTTGAGTCTGAGAACACAACAATATCTTCTGGCGATACTGTTCCGTTTTCAAAGCCATTGAAAGCCGTAGTCAGTGTCCTCCAAATCGCTGTCGCCTCAGCGTCGAAGTTGGAGCCGTTCGCCCCACACGGCCCATAGATCTTTTCGGTGCCGGTGCCGTCAGGGTAGTAAATTATTGCTCCGTACCCCGCATTCGTAGTCGCCTGTACTGCCGAGCCGTCAGTGTAAGCCTTAATCATATGTGCTGGGTACGAATCAATAGTTTCGCCAGCAGCCGTTTTCAGGATCGTGGGATTGACCTCCTTAGTCATGTTTGCGTCTAGAAGCGTGGTTTTGATCACTGGGGGTTTCAGGGAGGCGTGAGGTGGCTCTTTCGTCCATAACCGAAGGGGCATTCTCTCTTGTTCTAGCCCATACTCCTCAGTTAGCCGTTTGGCCTCGCCCAGGAACGACTTCTTCTGGAGTATTTTCGGTGGCGGTTCGATTTCGATCGCCTCCCGCGCCGGGTAGTCCGGCTCGAGCCTTTTTAACCTCTCGTACTGCTGTAGTACGCTTCCTTCCCTTCTGTTTGCCAGTGGTTCCACATTGGTCATGATTTCGAGAGCATTCGTAGGAGTGGTTTTGAGGCAGCCTGTTATGAGTCTCAAGGCGCTGTTCTGAACTCGGTCCAGTGCCGACAGCGTTCGGTCGCTGGCCATTGGTTGCAGTGGTAGGCTATATTCTAGTCCTGCTCGGACGTAGGCTAGATATAGCTGTCTGAGAACCTTCCCAGTGGCACCCCAGTTGGTACTGGCGAGCGTTTTTAACAGTGTCAATCGCCTCCTAGCCTCAGTCTCGAGCTTGCTGACGTGCGTCTGCAAGTTGAGCCTGCTGTCAAGTTCAACTCCCAGGTATCGTGGTGCGCTTTCCCTTTTGAGTGTCTGGCCATTGATCTTAAGATTGATGGTGGCTTTCTGGACGTGTTTTCCGTTGGTGAAGAGTTGATAAACGGTCTTATCGACGTTTATCTCCATCTTCCACAATCGGCAGTAGCAGGCAAGCGTCGCGAGGTCCCGGTTAAGGTCTCGCTGTAACCATTGGACATGCTTTCCTGTCCTCCAGATTACCATATCATCGGCATACATCGCTTTTTCGCATCTCAGGTGTTGGGTAAGGTCGCTGGTGTAAGCCGCAAAGAGCGTGCAGCTTAACGCTGAACCTTGCGGTAGGCCATTCTCCATGGTGAGTTGGCTTGAGGTCTGTCCGTTCACTCTGGTGCGGACTGTTCGATTGTGAAGGAAATCTTTTACCCATGCATATATGTTTCCTTTGACCTCCGCCTTGAGTAATTTAAGGAGTAGCCCACCTTTACACACCTTATCGTACGCTTGTTTGAGATCGACGAATACGGCGATAGTATGCTCCCGCCTATGGAAACCATTATCGACCGCTTGGGTCAATCGGATAAGCTGGTCCATCGTCTGCCTGCCACTACGGAAGCCCGCCTGGTGTCTGTCTAGAAGACCGCGCTCTTCTAGATACCAGGTCAGCCGGTAGTTAACCATCCTCTCCCCTACTTTGCAGATGCAAGAGGTAAGGGATATTGGCCTATAATGTGATGGTTCGGTACCATCTTTGCCTGATTTCGGGATAGCTGACACCACTGCCTTTTTCCAGTCAATAGGGAGTTTGCCTTCATGCCACGTTCTATTTATTAAGGCTAGGAGCCATTTCTTTGCCGTGTGGCCCATCTGGAGCAACATCTCGTTGGAGATTTTGTCCGGGCCTGGCGCTTTACGATTTTTACACTTGCCAAGTGCTCTCTCCAGTTCCTCTAGGGTAAACTCACTGTTAAAGCCATCGTAATCGCTGTCTACCTGCGATTTTTCGAGCTGACGCCTGACCTTACGGAGCCCCTTGTCCGTATTCGTAGCTTTGCCACTCTTATTTGTACTGGCAAAGTGTCGGTTAAGCATGGTTGCACGCTTATGGTCTGTCACCGCGACCGTCCCGTTTGCCCGTATCGGAGCGACATTCTTCACTCTTTGCCCCCGATTAAGGCGATTCAGGACGGTCCACGCTCGGCCACCACTCGGGTCCACGTTCAGAGACTCGCACAGGTTTAACCACTTTGCCCTTTTGGTGTCTCTTGATAGCAGTTTGACTTTGGCGGTCAGTCTATTGTACTCGATCCTTGCCGCCGTGCTCGTTTTTGCTTTTCTTCTCGCCCTCTTACGCTGTCGGACCGCCTGTTCAAGTTCCTTTGACCAGGGCAAGCGATTTAGGGGCTGCAGTCCTCGCGGAATACTCCGCTTAGCAGCTGCGAGCACGGCCGTAGTCAGTACGGCGTTGGCTTCGTCAATAGAACCCTGGTTTGGGTCCACCTCGTTCAGAGTTAAACCTAAAGTCTCTCTGAACTCTTCCCATCTACCTCGCTTGTAATTCCAGTTTAAGCGTTTCTCCTTCTTCTTAGCTGTTTTGGTCTGGATTTGTACGAGGAGAGGAAGGTGGTCGCTACCTACGTCCTCGAGGACTGTGTAGCTGTGTCTGGTAACGAGGTCAGCAGATAGAAGCGTAATGTCTGGCCGACTCTCCGCGCCGTTTGCACGATGCAAGCAAGTAGGCGCGGAGGCGCTTGATTGTATCCGGACCAGGTTCGAACTTAGGAGGAGATCTTCGACGTTTCTTCCTGCGATGTTCGTGGATACTGGGGTGTATCCCATTTCAGGGCTTCGTGCGTTGAAGTCTCCTCCTATGATGGTTTTTCTAAAGGTAGCCTCTGTCAGCCCTAGGTCGCAGAGGACCTTAGGGGGGTTATACACATTCGTGATGGTAAAGGACACGCCGTCCTTCCATACTGTAAGGGTGAGGGTATCAGTTTCACCGTTACTCGTCGGGGCGTTCTGCCTCACCGCCGCAATGTCATTGCGAACCAGTGTGGCAATGCCTCGGCATTTGGTACACGAGCAGGTGTACATGGTATACCCTGTGACGTGCGCGCCTCTCCCATTCAGTAGAGTCTCCTGGATGAGAGCTACATGTATGTGTTTTGCCTTCAGGAGCTTAGTAAGCTCCAAGACCTTCGGGCGAAGGCCGCAGACGTTGAGCTGCAACATGTTAAGTGTCGCAGGGGGATCCCTCGCCGCTAGGGTCCCCTTCTTGGTTTTCGCACACTCATTCACACTCGCATTCAGACACAGGTTACCAGTAGCATACTTGCGCAGGGGGACCTGGTAACTGCCATCCTCCCTGCGGAGAATATGTCTGGGTTTCTCAGCCCCACGTTTATTTTTGCCATATTGTACCATCATGTAAAGTGGGAATTTGTTGCTGCTTAGGCCCCTTTCAGACAAAAGGAGGCTGGTGACAGCCTGAACCGACTGATTCGTATCACGTCGTGATCAGAATCTCTCTTTCTCATCCGCCAGCGTGCGGTCATTGTCTTGTTTAGTCGTTGTCACGTAGTGTTTGCTGCACGACTTTTCGAAAGATCGATCTGGTCAGTCCCCGGCCCTCAATCGGGGACTGCCACCACTGCGTTCTGCTAGGCAATTTGCCCCCATCTGCCTACAGCAACGGAAAGCTCCCAGTGTTTAACGGCTTCGGGAAGGTCAGCCGTCAGCCCGTCCCCGTTAGCTAGCCCCCAGCTTGGGCTACCCCGCTGCTACCACGTGGCGGTCGAGAAGAAATTCTCCCCGGGTCTCTCCAGACCTGGGATCGGGCTTATCCGGAGCCCGGAGGCTGCGGAATGGTCATAGGCGAAACGGTGATCATCTGCTAGTACCACTCGTTCGCATACACCTTGTACGAGGGACCCACCGAGACAGGACCAGTATTCGAGCTCAGTGGTCGGTTTCCCGGAAACACTGCAACAGCAGGACCCTCGGAGCAGCGCTGACAATAATTCACTCGGCCTTTTTCTTGTATTTCGCTATCTTGGGCCCGTGCAGTCTTGAATACTATTCTGTGTCCAGATTTGAGGTTTTACACTTCAATGGCGTCACTGCCATTTCCTAGGCATGTCCAGATATCACAAAATTTCTAAGTGACATGTCTGATGATTGCTCACAGATAATAAATAGGAATGCAAGCAGCCGGCGGCAGTATGGAAGGAAATTGTGCGGCATGGCCAGAAGCCGCAGAGAAAAAACGATTAAGATGTAGTGTAATTAATCCCAACTGTTTTAAAAGAACAAATTAGTAATTACATTAAAATTATACAATAGATCCATTTTATATTATGGGAAAGACAATAAGAAGAAAGAATCTGACACACTTACACAGTTACAGAAGGGCTGTACTTTAGACCCATTACACTTTATGGTCTTATGAAGAGACTGATGTCGAGTTGTTAACCAGAATAAAACAAGCATAATTGTCTTGGCTGAGTTTCTTAAAAAAGAAGTTGATCCCAAATGCCTGTGTGTGTCCACTCTCTTTAGATCTAAACTAGATTAGATCTGATCTAGGCTTGGAGATCTAGATCTAAATTCTAGACCTAGTCTTTGCCGATTGCCACCTGAACTTCTTCAGAGTCACGCCATCTGTGCCAATAGCACTTGGTGATAGATCCATAAATTTATTCATACTGGAAGAAAATATTTAAATCCCAATCTAGAGCTAACAAAGCTTTTTAGGATCATCACCACCAACTTCCATGTTGGAAACCACTTGTGAAACATCACTACAAGCAGTAAGGCTACACCACTATGCCAACAGAAGTGAAAGGCAACAACAAAAGAAATCTCCTATGTGAAAAGATCACGATTAGACCTTACTCAGTTTGCCAGATTTCTAAAGAACTGTTGACCGATTTGAGGATGATAGCCAGTGATAATGCTACTGGCAGATGCCAGCGGACGGTCGGCGATCATGCCGGCAATCGCACTTTGTACGGAAAAGACAGAATATTTACATCCCTAGAAAAGCTGTCCACCCACAGTGTAATTATATATATTCAGTTCAAAATGAGTTTCCTCATCAGCCATACAGGCCCTGCAATATGCAATCTGAAAAGTTGGAGCACACCTGGTACCAAAATAAATATGAACAAAATTCCAGCCCTCCAGTAGTCATACACGCTGCCTATATATATACATATTATACATTCTTACATACATACAAAAAAGAAAATCATGTCATCACATAAATTTGTAGAGTGATATACCTGAGTTAACATCATTGTCTTGATCCGCATCAGCTAATGGGTGATCATGCAAATGTAAATAAATCTGAAACAAAAGGCAGATAATCAAGTCATTATGAACAATCACATAGTAAGCTTCTGAACACTTTCCTCCATAAAAAAAATCTATTGCACTGGCAATTTGAGTAAAACAAAAAATACAAAGGCTCTGTTCCATATTCTCATACTAAAAGCCCACTGGTTCTATCACGATCTAATAGCCATCCTGATGTATTATTCATGTTACAGACATTGAAACAAAGTTGTTCCATTTTTGCTTTCAACGGCTCCAGTTTCAGAGACTTTTTCAGGAAGTCACTAATAAAAGCAAGACAAATGGTAATTTGTGAGATCAAAACACTGCCAAACAAAAACCCCTAAATAGCAGGCCGGAGCTAGAAATTTGGAAACGCCTGCAAACCATTGCAGCTGCTATGAACGAAGGATATCACAAACCATATGAGATCTGGGATCATCCACAAAGTAAATGGAGTAAAAGTAAAAGTCAGAGATGTGAACAGCCCACATGGATGCCACCTACATAAGCAATGTTTCTGTACTGTATTTCATCCCAAATCATGAAATGTTTAAATCCTAGACCTGTATCATTCTATACAAGGTGAAGACATAAGCAAAATCTGTTTATTAGTTTCAGTTCTTGGTGATTATTATGGACCTACTTCATCTTGCCTGTTCCTTGGGTCTATTTAATTTTTGTTTGTTTTTAGTTAAGTCTTACTGCTCTCCTTTTGCGCATTGACACTATGCGCATCCTGTCAGCACCCGTAAAATGGCTATGATTTGTGCGTGGGTTGGTGTGTTTGATAGTGAACACATCACAGGCAGTGATAACGACATGTGTTAATGGAAAAGAAAGGATCAGCTGGAGAAATTAGCGATAAAATCCAATAATTTCAAAGGCTTCAGTTGTCAAATTAGAAAAAGGGAATACGTATTAGATGGCAAAAACGATTACTCCAAACTGTTTTTTATTTTTGTGCAAAATTTAAGAAACATACATTGCCAAATAAAGTCTGCAGGCTTGACAAAAAGTTTGTATAGGCTGGCGGGATTTTTTTTTATTATTATACTTGATGTCTGGCACCATACTGGATGGGGTGGAGTGGGGCGCTGCAGTTTATTTCAATTACACTTGTATCTCCCCAGTATCTGGTCATTAACAAATTTTAAGTTAGTCTACTTTGTAGGACATTCACTGCCATAGAATTTGATTCACTTTTCAAACAATGACATGAAACTTGGCTAACTCTGAAACAGTACTGCCCTTTGAGAATGACTCGTACATGAATTACTTACTTCTACAGCTAACAGGGCTACTCTTGAGAAGAATGGATGGCTGCGTAAAGAATCCTCTAGGCGTAACAAACCTACATATGACCGCAAAGTCATCTTTCTCATGCAGTATGTATGGAAGTCGAACTGATCCTCTATGATTTCTGTGAAGTGCTGTGGACATTCATGATTTTAAAAAATCATAATACAAAACAACTAATAAGAAATAATGTGTCACCATCAAGACAAGCAGACCCCTATGACCAAGCATACAGTTTCCAAACTTGTACAAAACTTCTTTTTAACCCTTTCACCTTTTGACCACCCAGCTGAGTTTCCCCCCTGGACCAGTTATGTGAAACTGTGACATGGTTCAGGAAAACTGTCATAACTTTTTTAATTGAGGAGCAATACCCATAAATGTTTATATTTTTAAGCAGAAAAATGGTTTGTGCTACCTAAATGTGAGATTATGGTTGAAAATATTGATGTCTATATTTTGTTTGTGGAAAGAAAAGAAGAACAATAGTGATTGCCTAATTATTTTGACTTACTTTATTGCTGTCTTGTCCACATAGTTTTACATTTGCAGTATAATAATGAACAGGGAAACAGTGTCAACAAAACACCAATATGCAGATCAATAATCCATCATGAAATGATTAGAAATTCACTGTCCAATTGTGAGAATAAGTACTGCAATCAGCTCCTTCATTTCCTGCACAGTGGGTCTGACCCAACGTGAAACTCCACTACTTCTTTCCATCTTTCATGATTTCTCTTCCATATATGAATCACAAACTTATTAGATTTCTAACAATTCATTTGAAAAAACTTCTGGAAGTAATCATAGGGCTCACTAGTAGGGTCTAATGGATGTTTTGGACCTGAAGACAAAGTAAATGCAGGTAGTGGATTGGGCCTGACAAGCTGAGTTTTCTTCCACTTACAAGCTACAACACTGACTGTTGTAGCTTGTAGGCCTACTGCCCAGACCTAGATCTAGAATTTCTTCAACAGTAATATCTGACTCTATTTCATTATTGCCTTCTTCATTCAAGTCCATATCTAACTCACTTCACTGTCCATGGTATCTCACTGTCATCTCCATTCACTGTTCAACATCGCTTTCATCCATGGTCAAAAACAAAACACAACTGCACTCATAAAACCCACGCAAAATGGAGGAAAATATAGTGTATGGAAGTAGAACTCTTTAGTGAAGGAAAACGGAAGTAGTCATGGATATCTGCACGGATTATCTGCAATTTCTAAGGCAAATTCTGCCACAACCCCTGATCGCCAGTATACTGGCGACGGGCGTGATTAAAGTACGGAACTAGCGTCGCCGGTATACCGGCGATAAACAGGTGAAAGGGCTAAACACCACAAAGATGTGGTCACCATTATCCTGAAGCATCCAAGAATTGGATTTTCTAGCATTACACTAAGGGTACTCGTATGCACATAAAGGTGTTCAGTTACGGTAACTTAATCATGTGATGAGTTCAACATGGTCACCTCTCTCAGACCTACCATGAACAACATAAATTAAGACAGTCCCCAACTCTCTCTGTGCACAGACATTTTTTATAAAGAAAGACTATCACGGAAAATGACTGCTATTATCAAACTGACTACTTACCCTGTCTATTTCATGACATTTTTTCAGCGCTTCTCCCCACTTGCCTAATCGTTTGTATGCAAATGCACATTCAGTCTGAAACCACATACACTGCATCTCATTCAGATTCTCCACTGCTGATATTCCTTCCTGAAATGATCAGGTTTGATACTGTCATCATTCACATGTAGAAAAGGCTAGGTCAGACACAGCAAAATCCCTTGACTAATGACGGTTTACACTCTTGATTTATTTCCCATTTCCGTCTTTCAAAATAAATAATTCACTGGTTCATCTTGCAGCATATATTATTCCTCACGATTCTGGCACATACAGAAGAAAATGAAATTTTATAGTTTGTACTTCTAATTTTTATTCTCATTTACAAAATAAAAATGCTCCCTCATAAATCAAGAGTGAACGTGAAACAAATGGTATAAACAGCCCAATATATACTGTGAGGCCACCAGCCAAAGATCAGTCAGGTCAGGACTACAGGGACTTTTTGAGATGAAATCACAGGGTCCCGGGTTTCTGGCCTAAGTACTGACCAATGAAAGTAAACAGGTCAGGATTACAAAACAGAACAAGCATTATTCCAGGTATGGAACTAGCACTAGAAGAATTTCCTGAACTTTTGATGAAAACCCCCACTGCCAGCTGCAATACATATACATACAAAAAGGCCAAATCAAATATGCGACAAGAAAAGAAATAGTGTTTACTAAGGAGAAAAGACATTAAAAATCCAGAAATCAGGAAATGTCCTGAAAATTCCCATCCCTGCTATTCACTTCCACTATAGGAGGAGAAGTTGAATACTAGGGTTTCTTCAGAACTTAAGATAAAATTGAAATACTTTATTTATAGATTTCCAATGATTGTACATGTGGTAAAGGGGAGCCCCACGCCTCTGACAGAGGAATGCTGATTTTCTGAGAGGGGTGGAAGCCTGGAAGCATTATAAATCAGGCAATTTTCCATCTTTTTTTTTCCCCAACAGAAAAAAGCTCTCAAATTCAAGAGGGGGTACCATCTTCAAACAGATGAAAAACAACTTTCTGGACATTTGCATTAAAAACAAAAAATGGCAAAGAAGAAGTGATGATTTAAAGGAGGGAGACAAGCTGTGCATGATGAATGCCATTTTGTCCCGTTGAAACAACTCATTTTCACTTTGCTACATATGATGCATATTAAATGCCATTCTCCAAGGTCTAATCCTTTTGAAAAGGCATAGAACACAAGTTTGGTGCCTGCCATACTGCTGGTAATGTATATCAAATTTACACATTATGTATTTCCAGCACACATGGCACTTTTCATCTTCATTTTCCTGCGTTTACTGGGATAAAAAAAAAAAGCTTACCCTTGTGAATTTGGAGCACATATCAGCAGCCTCTTGAATCAAGTTGGCTCGGAGCATATATTTGGCACATTTTGAGTTGATGTAACGGTCAGCAGTGTCTAGAGACTGAGCCTCATCCATCAGACGCACTGCTTCATCCGTATCACCCGCATGCTGGATGTAGCAAAGGGACAAAGAATCAATTAATGTCAATATCAGACAAACATGACAGCGTCACATTCCTGACTAGGTCAAAATCTACCAAATTCATGGTTTCTTACACTGAAAAACAGAGCTAAAAAACATTTCCATGATGCAAGAGACAAAACTAAAATTTCTTAATTTGAATAAAGTTAAAACATTGTAAACATTTTAAATCTACATGTGAATATATGCAATTCAGCTGCAATGAAAATCTGTTATTTTATCATCTCAAGTTAGTATATATACTCCTGAAAATATCTTGCAGTCTTCGAACCTATTAACTAGACAGTCTCCCAACTTTACCCCATTCCACATTCTTATCAACCTGCAGTCTACTCTAGTCCACCCCTAAAACTATATTTAAAAGGAGAGGAGACACAGAAACATCTGGCAGATGTAAAGCAAGGACAAACCAATACTGAGCACCGTATTAGGTAACCCAAACTTTTTTACTTTTTATTACAACTCACCAGTTATTGCTTAATCTGATGAACTTGGTTTTCTGAGAATTTTGATACCAAATTTATTATTCTGATTTCTGGCTTAAAGTCTTTGAAAGTTGTGGCATTTTCAAAAGTGAAAAGCACGTCCATTTTGCTACTTTTTGCAAATTGCATGATAATCCAATTTTGAGTCTCAGAAAAATGACGCTTTGTTGAGTCACGCCATTGAAAATTCTGTTTCCATGTCAAGGGGGTGAACATTATGATCAATTCTTTTCGAGGGGTACGAATATAATACAAGCATCTCATTTTACTTTTTTTAGTCATAAAACTTCATCCGAGGTCAATTTTTTGTGAACTCTGACGAGGAAGATAATAATAATATTTTGTATTTTTCTTAATGAAAAAGAGGTCAACAGTGTTCGTCATTGACTTTGCACTGAACGTCGGACAAAAATGATGTGATCAAGCATTGGGTGGATCTATAAAAACAGTCGGCACAAACATGCCCCGTGTCTCATTTTTGGCATACCCTTATAACACAAAAACTGAGGTTCTTTGTGCATCATTTTGATCCTGATCTATTAAAGTTTCCGCCAGTTTCTTGGCCAACAAACTTTTCAACAAATGATTTTTAAAGGAATTTCAACTCAAAACACTATGAAAAATACACTGAATGAAACCTCATTTATCTGCTATTCTGTGTGACTTATTTTCAAACACATGCACTACATAGGCGCGACGTTCTGTGATCTTTCATTATGAGGGGGTCAATCAGTATGCGCAGTTCAGAGCAAAAACGGCAAGACTATGTCTTGTTCAAGCTATAAAAACACATAGCTATGCATATTAAACAATACAAAAGGAAATATATTTTGACAGAGGAAGAATTTCACTTTATTTTAATGTAGGATGCATGCTGCTTTACATAAATACACAGCAGTGTTGGCCAAATGTTATGCCAAAACGGGATTTCGCCCCTTAAGCAGGGCCGTTTGGACTACCTAATCATATGGGGTGCATAGTGTTCATTCATTTCATGAAAGATAAAGATTCCTCAAAATGTTAAATTTGTACAGGAAGATTCTCCCATTTATCTTTCATGTATTATCAGGATAGTACTTGCTTCTGTGATGCTGTACCAAAAAGTGGCATGAGGACAGAAGCTACAATCATAGGTGCCACCCAGGAATTATGAAAAAGGAGGAACTTTTTTTTGACTGGCCGGGAGGAGGGGTTGGAGGAGGGGTTGGAGGAGGGGTTGGAGGAGGGGTTGGAGGAGGGGGGCGTTGCTAAACGAACTAAATGACATTTAAAGCACATACACCAATGCCACATAAAGGCAAATTTCAAATAGAGAACAAAACACTTTACATGTCACAATGATGTACCGCAATTGCTAAGTATTTCATGTACACCTACAACTTTCTTTGTTCATATGTGTGACTGCAGCAGTTTTTTTCCAAGATGAATAACATTTCATAGAACAGTTAATCTGAATAAGAAAAAAATTTCTCCAATAAGTTTGTAGAAACTATCACAAACATCCAACAGACAAAAAAACATGGCTTTTGTGTCTGTTTATTATTATCTATTCATGTACATGTATGTACATTGTGTCCCTTGAGCCAAAAAAATTGACCCTGTTATCTCCCTTCAATTCAACGCCGTTATGCTGGGTTTTCCTTTATACGGAAATAGAAAAGTCAACGGAAACATCAAAAACCCATCAAGTGAAATAGGACTACTTGTCTACCTAATGGAGTTTAAATGTTTTCGTTTCCGTACCCATGAAAATACAGTTTTAGCAGTATGCTGTTGCTTCACTCACACTGCTTACGGCCCCCGTGGTTATAATAGAAGGGCCAGGCTTATAGGTCCCACTCACACTTGATAAGTACCGTTTATTGGACTCAATAGGTTGAAATCCGGCTATGCCCGATGATATTGACGCCAGAGAACTAGAAGAATCTGAGGCGGGCTCCTTCAGGCCTTTGTAAACTAAACCAACCGTCGTCGGGTTGGTCTTGTACAACGATTATTAGCCTAGTAGCCGTACACGTGTAACGGTACAGATCTAGTGGTCATGCTCGACCTTGACCTAGATTTCAGGTTTTTATGTAACAGTACTGACACGTCATATCGATCCGCGCAACATTCCACGTTTACAATACACAAGGAACCAAGCAACCAGGCATTCCAAACGAAAGCATCCGTTGTCAATCGACAATAAAAGTTCGAGTAGATCTACCATTGCAGGCATCTAAAGCATTAATGCTGGTGGTGACATGGGCTAACACACGAAGTCAGTGCAACACATGATAGGCTACGTTCACTCATACTCATACGACACGCGGAACAAGCGGGTCTTGACCGGACACAGTACAGAGTCTCATGACCTTTCGCTCACTTTCAAGTTCGCGTTATTGTCAGCGCGATGAAGAGCTGCTTATGCATGTGGAGCTCTTGATCTAAAACGGCGAATCAGGCAGAGCACCACGGTAGCACTATGTTGACGATGCGCCCTCGGACACGGGGTATGCTAAAAATAGGCGCAAATTAGGCCGATATCTCGAACTCGCACGCTTGCGCGAATTTTTTGGTGCTTTTTAAATTCTTTACATCACGAAACCGGAAAAAAAATTTGGAGTAGCTGCGCAACCAGCGCATAGCGGGCGAAAGTTGGAAAAAATTCAAATAGCGGAAAACTGCTATATAGCGGAAAAGTGGCACCTATGTACAATGAATATGTGACCCTCATAACTTGCCATTTTTAAAACAATGGGTAAATTGTGACTCCACTTAAAATATTTTTATTTCAGGGCCATCAGACCATCTGAATGCAGGGTGAATCATTTCAGGACAACAGTTTTGAGATAAATTCATTGACCGTAATCTTCCAGCAAGCATACTTCTACTAATGACTAAAGACAGCTCTTTTACTGACCTTATCCTGTATGTTCAGTTACAAATGACAACCACCTCAGTAAGACTACACTACATATAATTTTCTTGCAGATTTTGATTGCAGTGAAATGAGTGTGGCATATTTCTGCTAATGACGAAAGAAAGCTCTTTTACTGACCTTATAAATTTTTGCTTTCAGCACATACTGTTCAATTAAAAGAGGTGTATGCTCAATCCCAAGGTTGATGATCTCCAAGGCTCTTTCTGTGTTATTCAGGTAATCAAAATGCTGAGCAAGGAAATAGTATGCCCACAACAATGCTGTTGCTGGTTCTACTTCACCTGTGTAGTTGAAGAAAACAGAACAATTGCAAAGACAATGTAGTACTGAGCATTCAAAATATGCTGAAACAGAAATTCTGAGTAACGGTCTTGCTTGATCATTAAAGACATCCAACTCCAGATTTTTTATGAGCAAATCATCACTGCTTGAACTGTCAGCTTTTCTCTGCCAATTTCAGACAATTTCTCTGACAAATTCTCCTTATTAACCCTTTCAGTGCCAGCCCATTTTCCAAGACTTTTCCCTCAATGCCAGCCTATTTTCTGTGATTTTTCCCTCAGTACCAGACCATTTTTGCAAAACTTGTCCTAACAAGGGTGTAATGGAAAAAATTTCATATGAGCCATTCTCAAAAGGTCAGCCCCAAAACGTCACACAGAGCATAAAAAAAAGAACTTCCCCAAATGCTGTCAACTCACACTCCAACACTTGTCCAAAATCAAAGGTTTAAAGAAAAACAATGGCCAAGGCAGTGGTTCACACAGATAATCTTTTATTAACGAAAATGTGTCACACGTCCAAGAATGTTGGACGTAATGGATGACACACACAAATGGTCCATGCATCAAAATATACATTGACAAATTAATAAAAAATGGTGAAAAAGTAATGAAAACACTACAAAGAAGTAAGTTTTACTATTATACTTTGTGTACCATGTAAGAAACATGATTTTTTAAGGTGAGATAGTGTGTCATCCATCACGTCCAACATGTTTACTGTCTGAATGTTTCCATACTATGAAGTTGAAAGTGTATTAATTTCTCAAGATTTAATAGTGCTTTTCATATGCTCATGGCACCATGTGAGTGAGTAAAACAACATGCTAAAATTCAATGGTGTCCCTTCTTGTAGCACAACATGTTGGACGTGATGAATGACACATTTTAATATAAAGACCTCAAGTACTTGGAAAACAAGGATACATCAAAAATTAATATCAAAATCTTCAAAGAAACAAATATTTAAATAAGATACATCATTCTATTGAACACTTCAAGCATGTTCACTTGACTTTGAGACATATTATTCCTCTATGATTTGAATTCCTGCAAGATTTGTGTAAATGAGAAGAATAATGTGACACAAGATGTACATGTATACATAAAATTTGAAAAAGAATACACAATAGAAGACAACTTAACATTCCAGCACCACTTGACTAGGCTCAAAAAGGGGAAGCAAGAGACTAATATGATTTGCCACCCAGTACTCTTCCGGCATTTCATCTGTTCTGCATGATGTCCACATTACCATTACTGCTTGCGGAGCACAAGTATTTGAAGGACTTACGGTTCGATCCAACAGTTTCCTGTTGCAAATAGGGCCTTTTCTGGGATAAACTGAAAGAATTTTCCTACCTACAGCATCAGCGGCAGCCATTAAGTGCCACAAGCTCATGTCTGTGCAAACATTAACAGTCTGCAAGGCCTCCTGTTGATAGATTCTTTGAATCTCACCAACATCATGTATGTTCCTGTCAGATCTACATGATGAAAGCTCAGCCACTTTGATCATGTCAGGTCCTAATAAAACATTGTAACGATCAAAGCGTAGAGCTAGCATGCATGTGATTCTGCATCGAATCTCTACATGGTGCTGCTGAGACCCAAATATGGCCAGACTGAGTGCTCTGGGCATGCAATTGCCATCGGCTTCAATTACAAGGGGATATAGTTCATTCAGTCCATTGGGTAATAATCTGCTTGCCTGCGAATCAACAGTACCCCCAACACTTAAGACCGTCAAATACTTCACAGGAAGAGGCCAATCTGCAAACAGAGGCTGAAGGCCATTACACAACTTCATAAGATCTGTGAAGGTATTGCACTGTCTCAACTGATGATGTACCGCATCAAAAAAATCTTCCCTGGAACTGGAAGAGCAGTCTATGGTGACACAAACATGATCAGACAGTATTTTTGGTGGAGCAAACTTGATCATTCCCCATGCCTTGACATAATCAGAGTTCACACATTCTGAATAGTTACTATCTCTGCATGACTCACAAAAGCAAGAAAGCTCCCTTGTTGCTACAGTGCTGTTGCCAAGAGGCATCAGACTGTGCAGCTGTCGTGTTCCAGGGATTGTCTTCAGCTCCGATGAACTGATTTTTTCTACAATTTGATCTTTTTTTTAAAAAATGAAAGACCTCACAGAATGGCAACACTCATTTGTGGTACCCATTACTAAATTTTTGGTGCAATAGTTAAAAAAGTCTTGCGCATTTTGCACAATGACTTGGCGTGAGCGAACGGCCCTGGAAACAGCTGATTTAATTATCCCGCCAAGAGCATCACATGGGTTTTTGCCGTGCCTGGCCCCAAAAAAACACCTTTCAATTACGTTAACAAAGCTTGCATCTTGCTGTGACAGGTAACAAAAGGGAACTTTTGATTTATACTGTCCTGGACAGCCATCGCTAAAAATTACAAGCTTTGTGGTGCTGGAAACAGCTGACAGGTGCTGCTCTGTGACCTGCTGAACATGCTGCACAAAGTGTGCATTATGTTTCAGACTATCTGAAATGAATACAAGACCGTCATTCACTTTCTCCCCACAAAACTTGCAAGCATAATTCAGAACCACAGGGTGCAATGTAACCTGACTGTAACCATAATAGGCACTCTGTGGTTGATCTTGCTGAATACAAACATAGTTTTCAGCAAAGTCCATTGTTGCCACACTCCACCCACTAGGCAACTTGGAAGTGAGTCTAGCATATTGCTGACTTTGCCACCTATGTGTAAAAATATGCTGTGGCAAACTTCGTAATTCATTCTTTAGTTCATCTACTAATGTTAACAACATCCCACTTTTCCTAACAATTTCCAATCTTGATCCATTTTCCTTTTGAACTTTTTCCCACCTCTTCCAAGTCATTTCCTGCTCTAAATCAGCTTCTTCCAAAAGCTGGCACAACTTACTTTTACAAGTACTGCACTTTCGTTGAATGCATTCCAACTTATTATATTCGCCTGTTTTTGAACACATTGTGCTTGAAACAAGACTAGTTAAGCTATCAAATTGCATAGTACTGTTTTTATTTACGACTTCAAGTTTGAGCCTGGGATTTTGGCAAATTTCACATAAACATTGTTTCATGGGCGTTTTTAAATATGACAATACTGTTTTGGGACGCATTTTAAAGAAGTTTGACTGCGACACTGGGAAATCTGGATTGGACAGTAAGTACATGGCGTGCAATTCTTTAATTGGTTTGTCAAGGATCTTCTTGCCATTACTTTCTTTTCCTGGAAGATGAAGGGAATGATCCCGATAAAAGCCTGTCACAGCAATTTTAGTTTGGCTGTCCTTGTTAACATACAATTTTCTAACATTCCTGTTGTTTTTTAAATACCTTTTTGAAATGCCTTTGAAAGACAGCACACCTTTTAGTACTTTTACATTATTGGCAAATTTATTTGCAGCCACACTTATTATATTTTTTGCATTCAAGGTGGCCAGATCCCGCTTGTTTTTCAGTGATATTAAAGTTTCAACTTCTGAAACTGTGTTTATGGTGTCAGGGGCGGATGGGGCAGCTTTACTGGGGGAACTGAACGATACACCATGCTCTCTCATGGTTTCCGGGTTTTTCTTGTACACCGAACGTAGAGCCCCAATAAGACCTCTAATAGATAATGTCTTTTTGGCCCTGTAGGCTGCAGTCCGTCTAGCACCAGGAATAGTGAATAATGCCCTGGTTGCACCAGTCTGGGTTGTGTCACTGTTAGTGTTAGTGATGGTAGCCGGGTTATCTTCTGGTTGCTGACATTTCATGCTGTCTCTCTGATCTTGCATGTAATGGCGATTTCGCCTCTTTTCCGCAGAACGCTTCTGGTGGGACATGTTTTGCCGGCGCTTTTGTTGCGCAAGGCGATTTCGTTCTCGCTTATCTGCCAGAAGCTTTCCATCATGCCGTGTAGTTCTCTTGGGTGCCTGGCCACTGGCTTTCTTTCTTGCCCTGTGTGGAATAGTTGATTAATGTTGTCTTATTGAACAACTGAAATGATTATATCATTTGATAACCGTTTTATTTCTAAGTTCAATAATGACATCAAAATGAGGAAGAATTACAAGGCAGCTGTCCTGCCCAAAATTCAGAAAGAACACACAGACAAAAATATTGTGAAAATTGCCACCAATCATATGTGCCCTAATTTTTGTCAGAGGAATTCCACATGGACACGAACAACCAATGCATGATTTCTTGCCTATCTTGAAAAAAGCTGCTGTTGTTATCTTTATCAAACAACTGAAATGATAATACCCACAATTTATTTTTAAAAAATGCTATTGTATTATAATCATTTTGTTTAAATTAGGTTTAAAATCAAAATTAGTAGAACTACCAAGCTAGATGTCCTACCAAAAATACAGAAACAAATATATTCTTGTCGCCAGTAGCCTAATATTTGTCAAAAGAACACTTGAACAATCAGTATCTAATTCAATTTGCTGTTAAAACTAAGGAGTTACCAACCTATAGGCTTCGGATCTTTTACGAGAATTTTCTCTGTCTCTCTGTCTTTGCTCTTCCGTTCTTTTCGACCTCTCTGCGCGCTTTCTTTGTGTATCAGAAGCTTTAAACACTTCATAGAGAGGCCTATCATGCTGAAAAAGAAATAACATGTCCAAACTTCAGGCAAAGTTTGTGAAAACTGATTTCAAAAGAAGCATTTCACATGTTCTTGCAGATTTTAATGAATTCACGTAATGGGTAATATTGATAGTAAAATCTCTGAGGAGAGGATTTGAGATGCAATATGGGCTCAACTATAATGGAAGTTCTTAAGAATTGAAAATATTAGCAAGACGAATCTTTCATGACATATCTTGGCCACAGCCAGAAGTTGGCTATTTCTTGGTCTCGTATTCATCCACTGTAGTCAAATTTTCATGTCATGTCATGTGCATTATTTGAAACAATTTTCTCAAAATAAACAGGGGATTTTCAGGAGTACCAGATGACACTGAATCAAAAGTGTGGTCATGTACAGCTCTTTCTATAAAATTTACAATACTTTTAAAAACCAATGCTGTTAGACTTACTGCTAACTACCGCATTATTTTGTAAACCTCACCTTGATTCGCTCTCTATATTGTTGGCACCGTTCTTTGTTTGTGAGGGCAGGCTTTGGTGTTGATTCGACAACAGGGATCTTTGGCATCTTCGGGCGAAGACCTGTAAAAATTGCAATATATCTTAATAGTTGGCATGCTTTTTCTCCAATCTGAGGTTTTTAAGATATATGGCTGCAGAACAGTGAATGGGATTGTGAAAAAATCCCAGTGCGTATTTCCAAGTACTTATTTTGGCAGGCTATTTGTTTCAAGAAAAACAAACCATCAGTGCACTGTTTGAATTATGCCCAGGGCATCACATGTTGAGAAAGGCCACATCAAACCCAATGAGCCATACCTAAGGTTAATTTTCTTTTCTCGACAAATGCCATTTAATCTAATAAACCATTTCAGCAACTGCAAACAATGGAAATCTGCTTTGACTGTATCCTATACTATACTAGATCTACTATTCCTTTACATCTCCGTGTGTATGGATCTAGCCTAATATTACTGTGTACATTGTGCACAAACTAAAAAAAGAAATGTGTCATCAACAGATGTCACATCCAACATTGATAACATGATACACCCCATTAATTTTGATCCTAGAAAAAAACCCTATTCATAAATTGTCATGGATATGACCTGCATACACAAGATACATGGGTCACCTGCAAATTCATCTCTATCAGAAGCTGTGTGTTAATGAATATGTTGGACGTGATGGTTACACTCACGCTACAATGGGTCATCGTCACATCCAACATGAAAAATCTTCCTAATTCTGGGTTTACACTATTACACCAAGCATATTACCATTTCTTAGATTTATACATATTCCATTTATCCGACTTGAGCATAGTAGAAACAAATATGAGTTTCCGAAATGATTTTTCTTCTTTAAGATCACCAAATAAACTGTTGGACGTAACGATGACACATACCAACTGTATATCGGACGTGATGGTGACACACGTGTTTTGAACATTCTTAGTGTCGGTAATAGGTTTTAGCTCATTTAAAGTACATGGGCCGTCAGAAGCTACACTCAGCACATTAGTTCTGTTGTTTTTGCAACCATAAATCATTTATAAAACCAACTTAGGCTGTCTGTGGCCTCAATTCTATAATATATAGTCGGACGTGACGGTTTGGTCATTATGACACACGACAACTAGACCTTACCTGAGCGCTTGTCGGCCATCTTTCCCGCATGCGAAGTGCCTCTGCATGAAATTTGTGTGTACCTTGAAAAATGTTCACCGGCACGATATTCTGGAGTGACGCCGTACACTCAAAGTGATGAAATGTTCGGACGTGACGAAATGACACACGGCGACATTCATTTGTTCAGAGGTTATTATTTTTTTGTGCAGCTGGCTGTGTAGCAAAATAAACTTATTTGTGCTCTTTTTTAATCATCAGAGCTTAAGCTGACATGTGGATGGTGTAACTTTCGCAAAGGAGTAATGAAAAATTCTAACTACAAGTAGTAAGAAAGAATGACACACTGCGTCACGTCCAACTGCACCATTTTCTTTTCCAGTCTAAATAAACACAGAAGCTTTTATTATTAAGTACCCCATCATTTCATTTAGTTCAAGTCTTTTACTTTTAAGATAAAGTAGAAAAAACATCATCCAACATTGTCGCGATGTGGGTTACATGGGGATATTTCGACTGACACTCTTTCGAGGTCCGCTCCCACAATCGACGAACACACAAAAATAAATACTTGCACTCTAGAAACTAAATAAATCAATTGCTTTCAATTTTAGCAGAACTGTAGAGCAGTTTAATTACAGGAATTAATGTAACAAATATAATTATAAATATATATATCAATTCAAAGGCAACTGAATCTAACTAATGGAACTACAGCTTTTATAAAGACTAACGAATTCAATCTAACTACTTGCAGGTCATATGAGTTATATGGCAAATAGAATCCGCGCACGTGGCGACAGATTTAACAGTTTAAATTCTATTAATTCAATGAGACATGTTATGATGTGGACATTTCCTCTAGACACGCCATGGAGAATGCTTGTACAACCATGCGTTGTCTGGCGGTAGCTCTGAAACTGTCTTCAAAAGTAAGTAGAACGGTTCACTTTCATCATTACAAATTAGTATAGACTCTCACCATGCGGCCCTCACTGGGAGTGAGAGCGCTGGATGTAAACGCTGTGGGTTTATATCAAACCAAGTAGCTTAGGCTCTGGAGCTTTAAATCAGGCCCCTCACAATGGACTGCTCAACTGCGTCTCCATGTCCCTCATCTGGCTGAGGACTATCGCCGTCCACCTCGTAAATGGATTTTCTACATGTGGCCCAGAACTAAGTTCTGTATGGCCTTAAATACTGGACTGCATCTGCAGCTTACCGTCTAATTCCTGGATTGTGATTGGTGCAACCACTTCTAGCTCAGCTGCCGAACTGAGTTATTTTAAGTAACAGCCCTACGCAACGACCTTGGGTCGACATCAAAGGTCGAATTACTTCAATACAATATAATATAAATTTTATAGCAATAAATTCTTAACATGTTCAAAACCCCGAGCCTTCACTCTGGATCACGGTTTTTCTGTACGTCAACAGACGTCTCAATAACATTTAATTCCTACTCACCCCTTCCCTCTTTACTACCCCTAGTTCAAAACACGAGATACAACAAGTGCTCAGTCATGCACACCTACGCTGTCCCTCTATCCTTCCCCACCTTCTGTCTATCTATCAGGGAAAAAACTGTTCAAAACACATTGTTTACGAGACCAGCTCAAGGCCAAGTTATGCTGGCTCGTACAATAATTACGTTTCTAAAAATTACTTACTGCTCTCGCAAAAATTTACTCTTATGAATTAAATCTGGTCTTGACAAACATGTCTTATGCTTATATTTGAGCAGCAAAAAAGAGCCCTCTTTCATGTGACGTTCTCTTATATCAAAATATGGGACAGATTTGCATCTGTGCATTAATTGCACAAAATATGTCAACACTTTTACTTTGGCCTTGCTTGTAGTGAAACATGAGACAATAAGGAACACAAAGATCAACACTGGTATGTGCTAAGTGTTTTATTTTCCTTTGCCAGCTTGCTGAAAATGACAATGTGAATAGTGCTCACCTTTTGAGAATGGCTCATATCTCTTATGATATTGGGAATTTTATAGGTCTGTAAGAAAGAAACTTTGAGTACATTGAATACTGTATCGCATAATGAACATATCAAAGTGGTGGTGGTGATAGTAGTGGTGGTGGCAGCAGCAGAGCAGCATCACAAGAATTACAAAATGAAAATAAACATATTGTAATACTAACATTCTGACTTTTATTTGGCAGCAAAACTGCTAAAATCATCAAGACTAATGATTGAACATCATCAATAATCAGCTTGAAAAAGTCTAGAGGTGTGGGATCAATGTTTATAATTATTTATAAACGCGTTCATTACTGGCTACCGTGAAAATGCACTCATTTCATTCTTCGTAACATCTAGATCTAGATCTATACACCCGCCTTCGGCTAGATCTAGATCTACACTACCAACTGGAGCGCACGTATGCAAGTCAACTAAATCAATTGTGAATATCTTCTTGGTTGTTGTCAAACCCATCAAAATCGCTTTCAGAGTCAGACTCGAAAGACGCTATTTTGCAGTGAAGAGAGTATCCGCACAAAAAAGCGAATAAAAAACGAACCGATCGGCCGATCTTTATGATCCGGAGATCAAATTAAAGCTTATCCAATCAGAAATTAGATTATTCGACTTCCAGAGCCCTAATCACGTTTTTAGGGGGTGTATTTCCTGCTTACATTAGCTCACCTCAGATCACCCGAATTCGGAATTACAAAGACTAGGTTTTCATCTCCCCACAGTATCAAATGGCGTAGATCGGCTGCACGCCAGAGTGCCAGAAAAGCCATTTACATGGCGAAATTGAAAAGCTGATATCACATTCATTCTGACGAATTCTCAAATTCCTCACATTTCCATATAATATGGAATCTCAAATATCCAGCCCTAAACTTTCCAGAAAGTCCGTAGATACAAACTCTGATTTGCCTGGCACCAAACATTACTTACCCTTTGAGTCAAATTTCCCTGAATCTTTGAGATTTTCCACATATGAAAGCACTAGGTCTTCTACAATTTTCACCTGGGGGGAGAAAAAATGGTTCTGTCAATTTTTGCAAAATTCTTTCCTCCAAATTGACTGCACTCAAGTTCTATACTCAATCCTTACTCCAGTAAAGCAAAAAAAAACTATACACACATTTTCCTGGAAGGCATCTCAGAGAAGTAAAATCAATCGGCAGGCTCAGAAATCTATCTGAAAATAATTATCTACATTGCAAGGCTTCATCAATTTCAGACAAACAGTGATAATAAATTTACCTTCGCAGGATCTGTGTAGACTGATTTGACGGACACAAAACATGGAGGGACACCCTTCCTCAGGGCCTTTTTGAGATAGTCATCAATCAGACCCCTGAAGACATCACCTTCATACCAAAGACAAATGACATCAATTTATGATTTGTGCAGTACAAATTTAGCTGTCAAAGATAAGGTTAAATTAATACAATTAAAAATGCCATCAGTTGCAGGCCCCTGCATAGCTAAATTCATTATTTTGCTTCAAGAGCACTTCAGGAAAACAGTCACCCCGGCAACAAGAAAGTGCCATTAACCTATGATTAACATTAGCTGCTCATTTAATATTTCAGTAATCAAAAAGGGGCATGTAACACCTATTTTAAAAGAACTCCACTGACTGCCAGTGCCAGCTCGCACAGCATGTAAGTTAGCAATTCTTTCTTATAGGAAATTCTAAAGGCACAATTCCATCATATTTAATTATTAATCCTTGTGGGCCATCTAGAAACATGCAGTCTACACATTCCAACCTAATTTGTCACTGCAATGTTCATTAAAGAAATATATTTCTAATTTTGGTCCAACTGCATAAAATGCTCTTCCTGAAAGGTTGAGAGATATTTTTTTTATTCAAGAAATTCATAACAGAGCTAAATTCAGTCCCATTTTGGAAATACAGTAGACAACTGTTAAACTGAAATCGGCCTGACCACGGGTTTGTTTTCGGTTTAGCGGTAGGAGGCTTGAAAATTACCAGTTTCAAGAGAGGCAGCCCAAATCACTACCATAGAGGACAAATAATGTAAGCGCACAGGCTAAACAGACTGAACACATCCTCGCTTGCTCTGTGTTTTGGACTGAGAATGAGGATGGGTGATTGCTCAGGCCAAGGCACACTTGAAGCATGGATATGCGGGTGAATGTGGACTAACTCTCAAAACAGGGAGGCATGCACGTGGACAGACAGTACAGAACAGCCGCCCCGCCGATCTCGTTACAGTACACGCTGCCATGAAATGCGCTGTCCGCGATAACTAGTGTTGTCTCTCTGAAGTCATACATATCACATGAAAGGTCACTCGCGATGCGCCAGACGTAACACATAGATGCCATCCTATAAAAACAAAAATCTGAATCGGGCCCCTTAAAAAATCTGAATCTGGGAAAAAAAATCTGAATCGGTGCGAACAACGATAAAAATTAAATGATACCACCAGTTCTAAACGTATATTTTTATTTTTTGTTTTTTTTCTTTTTCTTGGTCACAAATGATTAAGTTGAAAACCATCTTGAAAACTCACACTACTTACATTTCAACCATATTATCCACCCTTTGTCTTGATCTTGGTCAAAACTGAAAAAAAATCCTCTCCAGACAAGCAATGTGTCAAACTTGTCTTTGCTCTGAAGCTGTGGTTTTCCCACAGTTACGTTAGACAAGAGCTGCCTTGACATGTTGGGATTTGAGTGCCAAAATGCACAAATGCCATGCATAATTTTTGCCTATTCTCTACTGAGGAGTGTTTTCCCACTCCCAATCTCATGTTTTAATTTGGCAGCTTGTGTCCATGCAACGTCGACCTTCTCCGTGTTCATGGCTTGGATTTAAAAAATCTAGGACAAGACAAGTTTAAAATTGATTCCTCCTTCCATCACAATCGCCGCCGAATAAATTACTTTGTCTTAATACGTCTATCCGTAGATCTTGCTAGATCTAGATCTAGATCTCATTCCTGCATCCGTCAATGTCACTGCCAAATACATCACTTTGATCTAGGTCTAGACTTAGGCAATGTCTAGCTAAGCTTAAGTTTGAAGGAAGAGAATACATCGAGCTAGGTTTAGAACAGATTTCTCCTTCCGTTACTGTCGGAACCAAATATAACACTTAGACTTAACTTAAGTGAGGGTGAACAGATAGATCTAGATCTATGCAATTAGTTTCGGAATCGCCGCCACGCGGAATGGTAAAAAGAATGCAAACAACGCGTGTAGCAAGTGATCAAATTCCCAATCGGTGCAAAACAAGCGATAGGACAGTAGAACTAACTTCCGGTTTATTCATAAAATGATCCTAATATTCCATTTCGGCGCATCGTGTAAAAGTAATAATTAAAAACTAGAACCCGGGAGAACGAAAACGGGAAAAAAAAAAAAAAGCCGGTTGCTGGAAGTAACAAAATATCGGAATGTCGGCCTTGCTAATCGGAAAATCAGAATCACGCCCGCTTTTCAAGAAAAATCGGAATGATTCCGATCAAATCGGAATGGGTGGCATCTCTGGTAACATCTGCTGCCGTCTGATTTCGGACCCGTGAGGTCATAGGCCTCCCTCCCTCTCCCCTATCCCTGTAGTGCTGCCGCTCCCATGTCGGCCTATGCTACCGGGCAGAACGAAGCATGTTCTGCCCTTTTTATTTTTTGAGGGTTGGGGTGATACAGTGACTTGACTCGATCTATGGCAAATCACAGTGGACAGGCCACTGAATCCAGCAATTTTCTTTTCAGTTTAACCATAGGGTTATTTCGGTTTGGCGCTAGTTTGTTAACAAAGATAAAGAGGAAAAGAATCGGGAATTCTTATTTTCCTTCGGTTTAGCACTAGTTTTGGTTTAACCGTTTTCCACTGTACCTAGTGAATGACATATAATGTCCCCCAATGTTTTGTACAGCATTAAAGTACATTTGTAAGTATATTTAGGGGGTGCTGGTGTTGTTGCTATATCACTGAAAACACTTTGGGTCTGCTTTTTGAGACAGGCAGTATATATGAATCCACTCCATAATTATTACTTTATGACATATTGATTTTCTGTTAATTTTGACATTCTAACTAATCAATTATAATCTCTGCATCCCCTTAAGTCTTACCTGTTGCAAAATTGAGTGGCAAGCGCTTCGGCATGCTGGCACGAGGATATAATTCTATCATATCTTTGTAAAATTTCATAAGTTCTTCGGGCTGATCCTCTGCAGAATAGAAACAGGAGAGATTATGGGTCAAACTTTTCTGGTTCATCTACATATAAATCACCAAATGTAAAATGAAAATCTATTTTTCACTTTTGAAAAAAAAAAAAGGGGGGGGGGGGGGCCTCTGATTTTTTCCCCAAATGCAGTCACCTCTACAAACCAAACTTTACTGCCAACTCCTTTCGGTCATGTGTGTTCAAACTTGCCAGACAGTGTGTGCTTAGTTTTCTGTAGCTCGGGTAATAGATCCTAACAGGTGCATGGGATTCCACCAAACAACATGCACTCTCAACAGCATATTACAGCTGCCAGCTTAACAGACAGGAATCTCGGCGGCTGCCAAATTAACACATTTTCATGTACATTCTTGGGAAACTTACATCCCCGTGTTGAAAAGCCCTCCGTTTTCATTCACTCTTAGTACTCACCTAACTGGAGACTCTTTTCATAGCCTTTATAGTAGGCCCAATTTTCTGGATTTCTGCTGATCAAATCTTTGTAGATTTCTGCTGCTATGTTGGGTTGGCCTGAGAGCAAGTGCAAATGAGCTGTGAATGACCAAACACAGGAGACCATACAGTATTCCCTTCAGAGATGCACACAGACCACGGCATTACTTGTACACATCGACAAAGCTATTCATACAGGACTTTATTTCATTCAGCTTGAAGGTTTCCCTAACCCATTCTTTCCAAATCAATATGACTAGTTAGATGATCAACTGATCTACTTAATCTTTCTTCAACAGCCCCAAAACAAATTAAAACCCCAAATTCACTAAATGGCCAACGGTAATTTTTATGCTTTATCAAAAATTACTGAACAGAAGTCACAAACACAGAACAATAAAATTGTAAACTGGCACCTTCTAAGAAATGTCAAAAAATTTCTTTGAGGTTCATTTATCTGCAATTTTGGAAATCTGACACAAATTGAAAGTCAGAAAAGAAAATATAAAATCTTTGTTTGGACATGTTCTGATCAAGAAAAACAATGAAATCTAGAAGAATCTGTTTGCTAAATAACTGAAGCTGGGGTATTGTCAGTACTCAGAAGAGGCGAAATGGTGGAATGTAGATGCTGTTCCTTGTGTTGTTAATTAATCAGTACTGCTCATTCTGTGTGGTACTCTCAAAATTTGATCAAAGTATCGTTGCATCTAACCATTCCCATAATAGAAGCGAATTTTTTTCCCCCCTCTTATGGAGGAAGATCAGGCTAAACCTTAGCCTCTGCATTGCACATTGGCGGGTAGTACATGGATTAGACCTCATAGTAGTCCTTGGCAGACAGGCATAAAAATGTTTCTACCTTTGCCCATCTGCACATCTTTGCCTAAATGTAAACTGGGTGAAGCATCTCATATTTCTGCCTTTAACTTTTAAAGTTACAATTGTACAAAAGAGATCTTACACATCTTGAATGATTGTTTTTCATATTCATCATCATCATACTTGGGAGTCTTGTTTTGACACACACATTGTATTAAGTTTACAAATGTGCTGCCTGATTACATTAGACATTTCAAGCTTATTAGTACTTGCCTGAAAATCCCTATACCATTGCAACTATTTGTTGAAGAACTTTCGCCCCAGTGGCTGAAGTTTTTCTGGAGACAAAGACAAAATCTGTCCTATGTTTGTAAGAATATCCCCAATCTTAACCTCTGGACAGACTACTAGGACTCACCCTTGGTCTCTTGCACATACAATCTATCAACAATTTGTTTATCGTAGGTTTTCAAATGTTCCATGGCCTCTTCACTCATGCCCGCTTCTTGCATCACCATGTTCTGGTATAGTAGCAATTCACTATGCTCATAATCGTACACCGGCTTTGGCTGGCAAGACAAAGAGAACAATTGTGTATCAATACAGTTAGCATTTAGCAAATAATAAAACAAAACAAAAGAGTTCTTTTGTCCGCTTACAATAACATTATTGGATATTATCGTGATGTACATGAACAGCTGCACATATGCATTACCTCACTGACCTCAGAGTTTGTCCTTCAAAAATCAAGAAATTGTATGCACTATTTTGAGATAAATACCATTGTAGCAATATTCATTCTCATCCTATTTTTGATGATAATAGGTAACAGCACATCACGAAATTTTGCCCCCGTATCAAGTTAAGCACTTGATCTGATTTTCCAACATGGCTGTTTCCTGTTTGACGACTGGTATGATTGGTGAAATATTTGTTTGTTTTGGGTCTGCTGAAGGCAGCATGTGAAGGCAGGTCAGTGCATGATGTCGCAAATTTATAAAAGAAGTTGATAGAAACGAGCATACTGTCTGTGTTTTTCTGAACTCCTCCAGAATCTTGAGGCACATGTCGTAGTCTTTCAGCAGATGATATGCCATGGCGTAACCAATCCAGGAAGCTCTCTGTCCGGGCCGCAAAGCCAACAACTGATACCGTGTTTCCTGAAAGTATATTATGTCCATAACTGTTTACATTTCAGTCATATTCACAGGGGAAAAATATGCAATGGCTGCCTGTTGTCCCTTCTACACTTCCCCCTGCGAACTCCTGATAATTTTGTGTTTATAAAGATAAATTTTGTAACATCAGGCCATTCCTTCCGATCTAACAACTTCATGGATCCTACCACACCAAGAACTGCAGCTGCAATGCTTTTTCCATTCACCCGCAGATTCTAGAACAACAGTCTGGTTGAAGCACAACACTTTTTGAACACTCGAAACTATGACCAGTACGAGGTCTAAAAATATGTTTGTCTGTCACTGCAGACTACTCTACCACAGTCCAGCTGCTCACTGAAGGAGAAATTTAAAATCTCAGATTAATTCCATGACCCTCCTTTATGATCTGTGGTTGCTAATTCTATGGGTTAACAGCAAAGCAACTTTGAAAAGCTACAGAAACCAAGACTAGCACTTTTCAGTAACATGGATGGTAGGAATATTTTATAAAAATATGATCATAAAAAAAAAATTACCTTACAGGAATGTGAACTTAAGTTAAATCTTCCTGCCGAATTGATATTTATGATCAGAGAAATGCTCATACCATGATACTATCAACAGTATGCACAACTGACATGTTTCAAATTAATGCAAACTATAATGAACTATTGAACTAGAAGTATACAGATTCAAACTGACGCGAGGAATGATAATACAAGAAAACACTGGCACAAACTGAGACAACGAATACTGTTAATTCACTACATGATCAGCCAAAGATTGGAGAATCAAATTACTCCATTGTTTAAAAATTTGTGGCAAAACACAAATCTGGTACAACTCAATGTCTTACTCGATAGCCTTCCATGTCTCTCATCTGTATCTGAAGTAACGACAGGTCCCGTAAGATCTGAAGGTTGTCCTATTGAACAAAATAAACTGAGTTTTATGTTTTGGGCACAGCATGAGAAATAGCTGATAGTCAAGAATTGCAATTTCACATCAATTAACAGGAACAAAAATATGCATAATTATAGTACATGCATCCATATTATATATAAACACACCAATTACGTATTTAATTTACTTCCCAAATCATTGCCCACAACAGTCCTGCAAAAGTCAGGGGTTATCAGGGAGATAATAAAAACGGCAGCTTCTAAGAAACTTTATGCCGCAATATGTTAAATCCCGTAAAAGAAGCTGGTTATAAGGACACTAAAATTGACTGCTGTTCCTGTGCTCTCACTGCAACCTGTATCTAAATCATATGCACACTGTTTATGCTCCTTTCTCTACATCAAACAATTTCTGATTTCAGTATTTTCGGAATCTTCTCTCAGGTGAATATGTAATGTGTTCAGTTGCACTTGCATAGCTGGTAACCCCTCCCCCAACCAGATTCCTGATAAATTCCCACACCCTCACTTCCTTACCCACTCAAGTCAAAATTGTCTCAACAGAGAACAGGATTTCTAGGCTCTAAATCAGAAGCAGCCAAAAAAATATATATATAATAATAATTTAAAAAAAAAAAAACTTTGCTTTGATAAATATTAAACTTATCCCCACCTGTAAACTTCAGGGAAATCAGAGCTTTATTTTTTGGCGAACACATACATTCACTTCAATTTATATGGATGCAGAGATAAACTTTAAGGAATCTCAAATCCCAAATTCCACAGGCATACAAACCCTATGGTGGCACATAAGCACTTGTAAGGCAATTAATAAAGATGAATTACCAGCCAGAAACTCATACATACCTTGTCCCATTTCAGTGCATTACGATAACATTTTATTGCTTCATCATACTTGCGATCAGAACGCTGGAGTAGACCATACACATGCCAACCTTGACTTGGTTAAGAAAATGTAAAACATGGGTGGTAACCTTTTTTTTTTTGTTGTTGTTGGAAAAAACAATTTCACCCTTTATCTTTGATTCGACTCATCTAATGCCTTGCAAAGTGACTCTTCTCCCAAACATTACCAGGAATATCACTTTGCCCTTACAACTAGTACAAGCAGCATATGGGGAGATTTGATTAAAAAATTGGCCAATTTCACAAAAGCCAGGGCGGTTACCACAACCTTTTAGAAACTCAACAGATACACACACAAAGAAAACTACCATAACTGGTTAAAAAAAAAGAAGAATAAAATGCATGTATTGCATCTACAAATACCACACAGACACACACACCCTGAGTGTTGAAAATGAGTGTAAAAATGCTACTCCGAAAGTTGCCCCCCCTCCCCCGTTTTTTATCAAAAATGTGCTGGCATCTCCAATAGCATCTGGCCCAGGTAAACGAGATACGGAGACAGTCGTGTGACCGGCAAAACCTAATTTTTTTTTTCATATCTGGGGATTTTCAAAAGTATACGGGGTGGGCAGCATTTTATCATAAAAACAGGGAGGCTTGGATGGAAGGTCTGCATACACACAGTCTAAATTGGGAATCTCCTCAAATTTATACATCTTCCAGTAGGAAACTGGGTAATGCATCTGTGATACTAAATACTATTAGTTTGACAACCCTTTCTCTTACAAACATTTCCAAAATTTTGGGCACAACTGAAAATCAAACAAAATCAGCAGAATGCCTATAACTTGCTGTTCTTTAAGTAACTGAAACCTGAATTCATGTGAAATGTGTAAGAATTATAAGTTTTGCTCACACCCAAAATTTTGTACAGCAATAACAAGAATATTCTTTAGCTATATGTGGGTTCTCCTCACAATTAGTGTACTGCACATCATCTTGTGTACTGCTTAAATAACAAAATTATCAAGCACGCTATCAAATAACCAACTTTCAACTGGAATTCATATAATCTCATACTGACAACTTTAAATATGTCACATGTCAAAGCAAAAAAAAAGGTTTTCCCCCTAAATTCCTTCGCCTCTTTAATTACTGATTACCCTAACAATCCGTCATCAAAGTTCTCAGTAAACATTAAACAGGAAAAGTGACTGCGAGATATCCTGTTATTTTTATTTGAGCTCTTCTAGCATGCTTGTGTCAAGGATACACACATGGCTTGTCAGATCATTGCGAAGTCCACGGCGTACAAATTCGTACGCTTCTTCTTTTCTGCCAAGGCAATTCAATGTTAGCCCTTTCATGGCCAATGTTTCTGCAAAACAAAAACAGAATTCAATTAAGGTGACACTGGTTTAAAAAAGAAAATCATTAACTGCCGTAATATCGTATCATTGACTTAAAGTTGCATTGTATGAATTATGATTTTGTAAGGGAAAAAAAGCTTCATTTCTCACTACTGAAGCAGCAATTACTGGTGCACATTCAGGAAGCCGCTTCAGCTGTCACTGCTGCAAAAAAACTATCATTTCTTCCCCACTCACACATCAACATATATATGACCAATAAACATGGATAAGTCAATTGGATACTATTTGTAAGTGTGCATGAGAAAACCCGGTATAAGTCGGCAGAGCTGATTTTGAGAAAAACGGCTTTGAAGTGAAAATATGGGTCCGACACAAACTTCCAACTTGGCTGTTGTTTAGGGGACCGTGGCATGTTACAGGGTAAAGTGTAGACGAGCAGTGAACACTACTCACTATGATTTCTATAACGGCTTTGTAATTAGACTACGGCCTCCTAACGAGATCCAAAAACTTCCGACTTGGCTGTTGCTAGGGGACCGTGACATGTTACAGGGTAAACTGTAGATGAGCAGTGAACACTCACTATGATCTCTATAATTGCTTAGTTATTAGACTACGGTCTCCTAACAGCAATCACTCCAATATTACTTGGTTAATTAGCTATTGCCACTTATAGGATTAAATGCCGTTTTCTCAAAATCTTGTTTTAGGGGGGTCATTGTCTTCAATTTATCAGAAATGTCTTGTCTTTTATTATATGTACAGAACTCAAAATGTCATGTTGCCGACTTATGCCGGGTTTTCTCATGCACACTCACATTTTATTATGTTAAAAGCTACCATTGTTACCAATTTGACATTCCCACCAAATTTCTTACCTCCATGTTCTGAAAACTTGGGGTTTGTGAGGATTTGCTTTGCAAACTTCAGGCCATTCTTGTACTGCTTCTGTTCGTAGCATTTCTGATACAAAACAAAAATGACATTAGAAACTGGTGTCAAATGTAGCAGCTTATACATCAGTGTCATTAGGAGGTTTATGCCTTCCCTCCACAGCTACTAAAAGTAAGTGTATGGATGCTTTGCCTGACTAATAATAATATAGATCTACTAATAACTCAGAGAACAATTGCTAAATTAACTTAAGAATTCGAGCGAATCGGAACTCATCTAAACATTAGATTACACTTTCTGACATCAAGCCATCTTTAATTAGGCACAGACCGTACTTTCATGTTCTGAGTATTTGATCACAACATTCATCTGGAAGACTCGGGGGAGGGGGGGGTCCCCTCCCTGCAAGTGCAACACACACATACCCCGACAAGACACTCCTGTAGTGTTGAGTCCTTGTGTTATCCTTATTATCGTGTTTGTAACATGACTCAAATGGAACTCCTCCCTGGTTTGCCGGTAAAAGTGCAGTCCAAATTTTTGCTGCGTGACTCTCTCTCTTGTAGGCCTATGTGTTTTGGATGTTCTGTCAAATGCACACACCCTCATTTTCATTTAAAAAGTATCAGCTGATATTTTCATACGGCCCGTAAAAGGAAAAGACGTGCCTTCAGTTGGAATTTTAGGCAGGGAATCACCAAGCCACTCGGTTACTATAGAAAAATTCCTGTAGAAGACGAGATCTAATCTCCCTCCAAAGTCGCGTCCTTGTGGGGATCCATATACCCCACGCAATTTGGCAAATGAACCATTACAGTGGAAGTTGGTTTCGCTTTAGGACTAGCGGAACCTGGATTCTGCAAAATGGGGGAGCTACAGCGCACAATTACCGGTTTGCCTAACGTAACAATCTAGATTTGAGGTTCTGGCTTGTAATTATATGCACACACGGACTCTCATAGAACTGCTGGATGCTAAATGATTTATAGATCTGCTACTAGATCTAGATCTAGATCTAGATATCTAGACCTCTAGATCTAGCCTGTGTGTCTGGATGACCCAAGCCCATGATAGATCTACATGTATATCAGTTTTGTTTCTGTAAGGATTGTGTGCAGAAAGGAAAGCAACCAGAGAATCTGAAAACTGGATGAGAACTATTCTGGGCAAGCTTATGTAGTCCACTCGGCACTTACTTTTTAGTAGCTTTGCCTTGACATTTGGTGAGTCAAAACTGCCTTCCGTGACTGTTTTATCGGTGTAATTGGGACGGGGGGAGGTCATTGACATAGCACAATTTCAACCAAACTAAAGCTTACCAGGATGCGTTTGAAGAACGCATTTTCTTTGGGGGGTAATGGATTCTTCGATGGCATATTGATGATATTAATCTGTACACATTCAATTTACGGGAAGCTCTATAAAAATGATAACTTCCATGCACCCACGAGGTGCAAATTCCGATATGGCGGAACAGCAAAGCAATCTTAGAGTATCGCATTGACGAGACTTCGTATCCAGGTTCAGAAATAAATAGAAGTACTATTTATATTTGAAATTCTGAATCATTTTCTGTATTTTATTTGATTAATAGACGAAAAATGGGAATTTAATAAATTATTATTACCATCTCACATTTTATTAACTCTCGGAAGACGTCATTTTCACAACAAATATGGCGACTTACGTTTGTTTTGCTATGTCTGCTGATTAACTCGGGACCTCATTTCTTCGTCCAGTCGTTTTTGACAGAGTATTACTTAAATAACTCGTAAAAATCATCAGTTTCTGGCCACTGGTGTCCTGTCTTTACATAGGCCTAGTGGGCATAGCTGCCTGAGACTAGTTTACTTATTCTGACTTCTGATCGAATTGATCGAAGAAAGACCAAAATGAGTACCACAACAGATGGAAGCACTGATCCAGCCAGTTTAGAAACAGAGACAGTGAAAGTCATCGAAAAACAGGCACAAAAGAGGATTTTCAAAATCATTGTCATTGGAGATTCCAATGTTGGAAAAACATGCTTAACTTATCGTTTCTGCAGTGGAAAATTTCCAGACAAAACTGAAGCAACAATTGGCGTTGACTTTCGAGAAAAGCAATTGGATGTAGATGGAGAAAACATAAAGGTTATTAGCACTAGTTTAGATGTAAGCCTGTACCAGTAGGCCCATATGAAACTAGAAAGGGTTTTTTGGTTGTCGTTATTGCTTTGTTATGTCCTAATGTGTGCTATAGTCTGGCAGGAACATTCATATATTTAGCATTTTAAACCCCCAGGGTAGATCTAGATCTAGTTCTTAATTCTACCACTGCAGTAGTGTTGTTGTTTTTTTCACCCATCAGCTTTTGATCTATTGATAGTGTCTTCAACACAGCTAGATCTAGATATTTGTTCCTTTTACTGTAGGAGCAGATATGCCCATGGGGGAATGAACACATAGCCTATATTATTTAAAACAAAATGGAGTCAGAATTTCTTGTTGCCGATTAATTTTTCGCTTGATATTTATGCAAGCCAGGAAATTGACAATGCTATATTCAAAAATAAAATTTTCACTTTTTGCAGTAGACTTGAACCTACAGTTTGTTCTCTGATTCATATTCGTAATCTCAAAGGTTACAGATTTTTTTTTTGGCATGATATAAATGTATTTGTATACATAAAACATTTTTGTAACTATGAGCTTGGCAGGAAATGGCCTCAAAAGTTTGGCATAAAGTGTCATCAGTGTTACTCATGTCAAATTTCTATTTTTTGAAACAGTACAGACATTAAATAGAAGATTTTATTGGCATAGTTAATTCCCCACAAGCTGTGATCTGTTTCTGTGGAATTAGACTAATTGACCATTTAAATGGAATTTTAATTGTCACAACCTGAAATAGCAATATTTTCCTAATGATTGAATTTTCGTATATAAGTCAACTCTACATTTTGAAATTGCTGAAAATTTGTTGTATATTTCTAGTTCTAATATTTCAGTCTCTATTCCTCATGTTTGTCTGTAAATTTTAAAGCTGTACCCACACATTTATGACCTCACTAAGCTGGATGGGGTGAAAACATGAGATTAATGTGTTACACCACTGGGGGCAGAGGGGGTGTCAGGTGTCTTTAACTCACAAGCAGTTTAAACAGTGGGCATATTTGTTTTTTCTCTGTTTCATTGACAGCTCCAGTTATGGGACACAGCAGGACAAGAACGTTTCCGCAAGTCAATGGTGCAACACTACTATCGCAATGTTCATGCTGTCATCTTTGTGTATGACATTACCAAGGTGACTTTCTTTCTCATCAGTTACTGCGTATCTGTGTAGAAAAAAAATGAGTTGGGACATCTAGGTTGCGAAAAAATGAGAATACATACATGATACAAGTCTTGAGTCATGCTTCATGTTCTTCCTGGGTCAAGATAACTGTCCGAAGTGACATGTGGTGTAGGCACATTCATAATTGTCAGGGCCAGAATGGTTTCAGAACTCAACGTGTTTCAGAGTTTAAAAAGTATAAATTGTTCTCAGTTCATAGTTGTCGAAAAATGAATTAGACTTCTATTTACCAGAGTTTGATTCACCCCTTAGCCGAGAAATAAACATGCTGTTTGCCCCATACCATACATGTAATTACATCCCCTTTTGCACCCCTCCCCCCCCCCCCCCTTCCAAAACAAAAAACAACAGGCACCTGTGTGAGATCTTTTGATTATTTATTTTTTCTTTAGATGTTACTGTACCACCATGGTAGTAAAGCAAGAAAGCAGCATTAAATGGCTTAGGCCAAGTAGTCCTGATCAGCAAATTTGGTGCCTGTCTTTATCTTGACCGCATCATATTGTGTAAGCAGGGTATGTACTATAGCAGGAGGCCTGTTCACTAGACTTGGAGTGTGGTGATGTTGTCAATTGATAAAGACATGCCCTCTCATGTGTGATGTTCAGAAATGCAAGACTGTAAGCCTGCTGCATAATCCCACCCATTGGCTGTCCTTGTATGTTGCGTTCAGATTTTTTGTACGACCAAGTGTGCATTTTTGAAGAAGACTTGTTTATTTATAAAAGCAGATTAAAATAAGGTCTGGAAGGTTGCATGAAGATTCTAATACCTCCTTTATTTTATTTGCCTATTCTTTGAGTGCCTTATTGCTTCTGTTTCTTTGGTTCAGTGATATGAAACTAGTCAAATCATGGTGCAAGAAAACATAAGGATACTAATCCACAGTCAACCATCGCTATCTCTTTTAATGGTGGAGTTTGGTCTTTTTCCTATTTGCAATTTGGCCATTTCTCAGTCCTACAAACTTGGTTTCATAGAATTTCCTCATTTTTTGCCAATGTCAGAATTGAACAAAAAGGGGCACTACACCTCTGCCCACCTTTGAGAAAAGGTCATGTGTGGAGTACAATTATTTAATGGCTGACCTGCATTAATTGATGTTCGAGTCAAGCGAGGCCAAGAAGACCAAATACATTGATGAAATGTTGTTTAAAAAAAGCACCACTGCAGACCAAAGGGATCTGCACAAAAAGTTTGGTTGGTATAGATTCAGACATGCCTGCTTAGGGTCAGCCAGCAAATATGAATCTTACTATACTGGAGCTAAAGATGAACTTGTAGTCACGAAAGGCTTTTTAACCCCTGGGCCTTAAATTCTACAAATATAATATATCGATCAGGCTTAGAAAGACGAAAAGATGTACTTGGGCATATTTTAAAAGGTCTTGAAGTTCGTTATATCTTTAATACTTTCGTTGATTTTGAGCCACAAGTGAGTTGAACAGAAGAAAGTGTTTTGACATTTTGATCCGAGAAAAAAGAAATTTTTAAGCAGCATTTCCATCTAGTAGAATTAAAAAGTGTAACAGGAAATTTTATTCTGCATCTCAGTTTAGACATTGGTGATCGAAACTCGACTTTAAATATCACATCAGTGTATTCCCCGAGTCAGCAGGCCAACCCAACTAGTTTATATAATTGCATCAATTTATTGAGGTACATTAACATATCCTTAAATACTATAGTAGCTCACTATACTATAGTAACTCACTAACGGGGTGTATCATAGAACCTGGTATTCAAATATAAAAATATACATGTACATAAGGTGACGGATATTTCTTCAGCAAACCTCATGAATATTCTTATGGAGCTACACAGAATTTAGAAAGGTTGTCCCTTTCTTTTGGATGGAAAGACAAGTCATTCCAGTGTACTGCTAGTCATAAAAACAGACTCTTCAATTTGATAGTGAATTGTCCAGATACATTAGATAATTCAGTTTGACAGAATGCAAGTTTTTATGGAAATTTTGAGACCTGACTGCTGTTGCTGCATGAGGTGAACTGTTTTAGGAAAGGAGAGTGCCATCACTTGTTTACATTTGTTAAGATTAGCCAGAGGAGATTGCAGTCTATATGTAGACACTGAGGCACAACATCCAGTTGTCGCTACCCAGCTTTGCGGGACATCTAAACATATCAGTTAACAGTCTTATTATATTGGAATCTTAGTTGTGGCTCAGACGCTGGGCAAGGCTCTCCAAATTTTAGTTTTCATTCACAAACTCATGAATCTTACTGATATTTTTCTCTCCTCACAGATGAGTTCATTTGAGAACATGAGTCAGTGGATTGAGGAATGTGACCGACACAATTTAAACAAGCACATTCCTCGCATTTTGGTGGGCAACAAATGTGATATGGTGGATAAAGTGGCTGTCAACACCAACATGGCCCAGAAGTTTGCTGATGCTCATGGCATGCCTCTGTTTGAGACCTCAGCCAAAGATGATGACAAAGCCAACCATGTTGACGCGATTTTCATGACGGTGTCTCACAAGTTGAAGAATGCTAAGCCAATGATGCCAGTTCATATCTCTTCATTCAACCAGAGGGAAACAGTACATTTAAGAGACAGTCCTCAGCACAGAGGGCTGCAGTCAGCTGTTGGTGCAGGCACCACTGAGGAGAAATCAGAATGTGCATGTTAGAAAAACTCCTGATGACAGGGGTTTTCTGATTTTTGATGGTCCATTGTTACTGGCTGTCTTCTGTCTGTGTGGGTTACATACCTGGACAAGTTGCTTACCGTCTCATTGTTTGCATTTGATGTATTGGAATATATTCAAATTGTCTGACGTCATGTTTTGTTCAAATACTTTCTGTTACTGTATGACCATAAACAGCTGTTCAACATTGACATTCCATAGTTGTTGAGCTGATCTTGATATCTCTTGGCCTCCAGCTCTCATCCAACACTGGCACGTAGACATTTCTTTCATGTGTTTTCGTTGTTTTTTTTTAACAATTTTTATTGACTAAAATTGCGTGCATTTTTTTTTTCTTTTTTGTCTTTTTGTTCCTACATCTGAGTTTTCTTCATTTTCCTTGAAGAGGTTTTCCATATTATGAAACTTAGTTCTTGTGTCAGAATAATTTTTTGTAATTATCGAGCAAAGCATTAAGACACAGCAAAATTTGTACAGCTCAGCTGAGCGGTTATCACATTCAAAGATACAGGTTAGATATGTCATGCGACAGTAATGCTGATGATGGAGGTTTTTGTGATATGGGAATTTCCGTGGATTATTTCATAACCATGCTGCAAGACTCCCGTAACTAACATTTCGAAAATTTTACAGGAGAGCCAAAAAACTGATTTTCTTTAGGTTATTGTCGCCAGCAAATTCTAAAAACAATGGACTTAATTATTGCAATATTGTTATTTATAGAAATTGAGCCTCGAACTTTTGACACAAGGTGCCCCATTGATTTCCAGACCCAAAGAACAAAAAAAAGTGAGTTTGGCCAAAAATGTTAGTTACAGGAGTCTTGCAGCAAAGCGACAATTTGTACAATATTTTTGTCACATTTCTTTACATTTTTAATTCATTTCATTGTGTAGGTTTTTTGGCAATTTTGGACACTGCATATTGTATTGAGCACATCATTTTCTGGCATCACCAGTGCCATCTTTTAGTTACTGAATCCCAGACACAGACTTTCTAAATTTGATTCAACATCCATGAATATGTCTGACTGGAAATGTGTGATTGTTAACTCTTAGTTACATGTAATTGCTATCTATATCATGTATGTGTCTGGAGTGGGTGGAGTATGTCTCACAGATGATCTTGTTGTGTGTCAGATGTTGTGGGTGTAGCAGGAGTAAGGGGCGCTGCTGTGATCAGGAGTTGTGGTCCAAGGCATTGGTTGGTCACTGGCAGAATGTTCCAGGAGGGACGACTGTGGCAAAAACTTGTGTCAGTGTTTGACCTGAGAAACTCAACTAGTAGAAATAATCTATAGAATTAGTCAATATGATATTGTGACAATAATTGTGAGTGTGCATGGGAAAACCCGGCATAAGTCGGCAACATGACATTTTGAGTTCTGTACATATAATAATAAAAGACATGACATTTCTGATAAATTGAAGTCAGTGACTCCCCTAAAACTAGATTTTGAGAAAACGGCATTTAATCCTAAAAGTGGCAATAGCTAATTGACCCAAGTATTATTGGAGTGATTGCTGTTAGGAGACCGTAGTCTAATAACTAAGCAGTTATAGAGATCATAGTGAGTACTGTTCACTGCTCGTCTACAGTTTACCCTGTAACATGCCACGATCCCCTAAACAACAGCCAAGTTGGAAGTTTGTGTCGGACCCATATTTTCACTTCAAAGCCGTTTTTCTCAAAATCAACTCTGCCGACTTATGCCGGGTTTTCTCATGCACACTCACAATTGTCAGAGATGATGATGTGGCCATCCTGTGGTTGAAGTTTTGCATGTGTTATACACCAGTGAAAATAAAATGATATTTAATCTCTTGCTAATTTGAGATGGGGTTACATGTATTTGTGCACACATCAAAACTGCTGAGATTTGTATTGATCAAACTTGGGACAAAGCGTGGAGTCATCAGTGTCTGCAGCAAATGTTGTGAACATTGAGAGTTCCCCTCAAGTCAGGATGCAACCTGGTTGTATCAGGAAGTGAATCACTGTAACAGTTCTTTCCCTTGATTCTAGTCACTGAATGTCTATACAGTGGAACTCGGATGCAATGGCGTTCATGGGACCACTGCAAAACTCCCGTCCTATGCGAGGGCCCGTTAAAGGCAAGGTCAAACAACTCAAAGGGAAACCACTCATGTCAATTGAGGGCTTGCCCCGGAAGAAATTTCATTGTCCCTATAGATTTAAGCCTGGTTTTTGTACACCCCTATCCACCTTTTAAATTAAGCTTGCCTTCATTTCAAGAGAAAAGCCTTGTTTCTTCTTTGTTGCCATCATCTATTGCACTTCTGGCCGTTCAATTTCTCTTGCTCAAAAAGTGAATGGTGATGTCTTTGCTCGAAAGGTAGCGCAGCTAGCAACCATTGTCTTGGTCAGGCATAGATCTACACACGAGGTGCGCACAGATGACCACTCCCTTACTATTGGATCTACACACAATGGACTGACTACGTGCAACTAGTCTTGCGTCATGGCCTAACTAATCAATGCATGGCCATCCCACCTCCCAAAGTTACACCATCTCGCACGAATACACACAAAGGACTGGCAGATGGTCATAACAGTCACCTCCTTCTCCTTCTCATGTTCCCTTTCCGCTCATCCCCCAACAGGTCTCTCAACTGTGCAATATTTTACTTGATCTGTTCTGTGACTTTGGGACAAAAAATGCCATTGTATCAGAGGTGTGCTTTATTTTCCACTGTTGTAAACAAGTTGTTTTTTTTTATTATTTATGAGAAGAGTGTATGAAATGGGGAATTTAAATTATGCCATTGTATCTGAGGTCCTGTTCAATCTGAAGTCATTATACTTGAGGTCTACTGTATTTGTCTAGCTGAAAACATCAGGGGGGGAGGAGGTGGGTCAACAGATTATCCAGTTGAGTGAACAAAGCTAGTGTTTAAAATACATACATGTATGTACGTATGAGCTGAAATATTTCTTCAGTACCACTGTTTGACCTGAAAACTTTCATCAAAGCTGAATGGAGACATTGGAGCACAGTGGCAGTACATGTTTTTGCCAAGTCAATCCAACTTGACGGACCAGAAGATATTTCTAGTACTGGTGTCTGGTAATGATGTGCAATGGCATAAATGACTCTTGGCCACTTTTAGTAACTGAATAGAGACATAAATTTAATATTATTATTAAGCCACTCAAAGTCATACTCCTGAATCAGTACAAAAAAGAAGAATTGTAGAATTATTGGAACTCTTAAAGTTGTGAAGTATTGCAAACTGGAAAACCTTTTGAAATATGCCCATGTACATCTTTATGTGTTTATAATATATAATACAGTGTATAATATGTTGTAGAATTCAAGGCTCTAGAGATTAAAAAGCCTTTCATGACTAATGGAGGCCTTACTTCCTTTATGACATGATGTGAATGTGTGAAACATGAAGCAGATTGCCTGCAATATTGAAAGCATGTTGGCACAATAACGGTCACATTGTGCTAGGAAAAAGCAAGGCGATGAACAGAAAATAGCAGAATGATAAGACAGAAGGGAGACCCAACCAGAGGTACCCACCAGCCATCCGCAAAATAAGGTGACAGAGTTTGACTGATCTCCACAATGTATCTGAGTCAAAGACTTAACTGTGTGATTTTCTGTCAGGCTGCTTCAGTCATATACTGGCAGAATGTATGACTGTAAAACTGTAAAAATATGCACAAACCAGACTGATGGAGTGACAAACATTTTCTTCAGGCTTTGCTTATTTTGTCCATTCCTTGGGAACTTTCTATTGTATCTGCTCTTGCATGCTTCAAGTATTTTTATTGTGATAAAAACTGTTTGACTTTTGTTTATGTTTTAATCTTGCAGATTTTTATTGGTGTTCCTAAACTGTCATGTTTATTTTGTAACTTTGGTCATTTGGATGTAAAATATCTTATGGTCTCAGCTTTTATTAAACGTGGGTTGCATATTTTTGTGGGGATTTTACAGTTTTTTTTGTTTTTCTTTTCTGTGCCATGATCCAGAGTTGATGTTGTTTATGGATATATTTTCTGTGTGATTGTTACACTCAGACATGCTGTTTATTTACTGCTGGACTCATGTTATTGTTGTTTACCTTGACCTTTGACAGGACAGAGTTTGTGTCAAGAGTTGACCAGATTTGGGCTATCTTTCTTCTGTAGCTCTAGGTGGTTGTGTCACCGCCACAGCCGAAGGCCTTAGTAATGTAAACAAAAAAAATCTTTTTCACAGGTTTAATGTATTTTCTCTTCTTGCATCAAATGTTTTCAATACCCAGCAGCTGGTACTTTGGTTTGGGACGACTTTGTGGTTGTGGAATGTGTTAACTTTTCAAGTGATGTATGTGTAAATTTCTCATCCTGCATTGTTGACAGTGAACTCTTGTTTCTGTGTCATATTGGACCCGTCAAAACTGACCAAGTGAACCAGTGGCTTACTTACAGTCAAAGAGGGTGACATCCGAGTATGCCACATTGACACCAGTTTCTATTGTCAGCATTATTTGCACTAGAGAGGGAATTTGACTGATGATGTGATGGCAGATTAATCAAGAGGTTGGAAAGGGGGGGGGGGGGGGGGCTCGACTGACTGATGATTTCTGACAGGCAGAAAGTTGAGCAAAACTGCTGTTATGAAAAAAACTTCATGATTTAGTTGAGCCGTCAAGACCTGAATTGTGGCCGCAGGATGATGAAATGTGACGTTGCCACCAGCGGCACCCATCCACCCAATCCGCCTACCAACCCCCCACCCCAGCCTGAGTGCTTGGAGGGTATGACAGTTTTGCTTTTCTACACACATACATCAGACTCTCCAGTGATAACTGGTGATCACAGTTTCAGATGGTCAAGGACAGAAAGAAAGAGAGAGAGAAAGAAAAAACAGCAGGGATAAGACCACGAGTTTCTTGCACACACAGAGACACTCAGAGAGAGAGACAGGGAATTGATAGAACAGCTAGATCTAGCTGCTTTTGTGGGAACTGATGTTTGGAGCAAGTACATCCAAACGATAGCAGTCACATTGGGCTAGGCAGAACCAAGACAATAGGTCAGGGATGTTTTTAGTTGTTTGTGTGTATGGTGTTGTTTGTCCCTATCTCACAGATTTATGTCCTTGAACTTTCTGAGAGCAGCCTGTTGTGTCAAGACTTAGTCTGTCCCAGGCGGAAGTAATTAGATGTTGTGATACTTCTGGTATTTCTACACATCTTCTGGGTCGTCATGACCTGATCCAGAAGGACCGTTGTTTGGGGGAGGAGCAAATTGTGTAATGCAAACAGAATTGGTGTATTGTATAACCTGATCTGTTAAAGTCATTGATTTGTTCACTCAAGATATAGTCAAATGGTAACACATGTACAGCTCTCAGCTGAGAAGAGTAGAAACAAAGTTCAGCATTTTTTCAGGATGGGAAAACACAGGATTGAGATGGTCTACATGATGTGTAATGGATTATTTTGTCTGTAAACTGGATGTAAGAAGAGTGGTTGCCTAGCGACTGACATTTCCTTTCATTTCACTCAGCATTTCAAGGGCCATGTGGTAAACTACATCATAAATCAGTTTTTGCAAATACCTACCTGTACTTCAGGAGAGTAAAAAAACTTAATATCCTCCCTTATCAGATTTAGTAGTTACAATATTTAAAAGAATTTATTTAACCCTTAGTTTTCAGAATTTAAGCCCCAACTTGTATCACAACCTGTGGACTGGCGGGGGCTACAACTTACAGCCATACCAAATATCTTAATTTTTTTTGTTGTTGTTTTTGTTTAAAAAGTCCAGTTGCCCATACTTTACCATGCGGTCCTCCATCTTAACTTTTTACAATACCATGAACTTTCATTCATCTAAAATGCTGGAGACAAATACAATAGTGGAGCAAGAACAGTTCTGTCTGCTCCAGCTCTTTTTGTTTCGTTTCACTGTCTGCCTGGCTGATGATTGGGGGGCTATTTGTCTACTGTTAATAATAATAGTATTATTTAGCCTCCACCTAGCAGTGGTGGATGGATACACTAATGGAAATAGCCTCCCCCCACCCCACCCGGTGGATGGATATAAACTTATGGAAATATATACTGCCCCCCCCCTCCCCTCAGTGGCAGATGGATAAACTAATGATAGACCCCTCCCACCCCTACCTCGGACAAAGCGCTATTTTTCAGATTTTTATTTATTTTTTATGACAGGATCAGAAACTGAGTAAAAATTGGGTAAAATAAAAAATCTGTTCATTTTCATTGGCTTTTAAATGATTGTTCTTGTTATCGCCTTCCTGGAATGTTCTCTGACACTCCCACCTCCACCTGAACCAGAGAGTATAGATGTATAGAGAGAGTTCACTTCCGCCAAATCGAGAAACTAGGTCGCTGCGGTAAACAAGAAATTGAAGAATTGAAAGAGACCTTCTTCACCAAAGATAGCGTGCATATCTGTTCACTGTGGTTTGTTCATATTTTTGGGCTGATTGAAACTATTTACAACCGTTTGTAGGCTCCTACGCTCCGTGGAAATGCACAAACGGATACATATTGTTTACCGCAGCGACCTACTTTCCGCTCCATGCTAACAATGGTTTCGCAAAGCCTCCCGTGCCTCGCAGTGTAAATTGACCAATAGTGAAACCTCTCTATACATCTATACTCTCTGACCTGAACCACTTTTCATTCTTTCCCTTTTAAGTTTTTTCCCTCCGGCCTCGTCCTGACCCAGTCAATGGCATAATGCTGACAAGTTTTCTGCCCTATGTGTAGAAGTTGTAGGGGGGACAGCAGATCTCTTCTATCGCTAGAATGCAACTGTGTACACGATGTATGTATTGGGACATGGTGCAATATCGTCATGCTGGTGCAGACCGGCGCCACTGATCAGCTGATTGACTTATTTGAGACAGGCCAAGTGAGGGTTGTGACGTCAGTGGGGTTTTTTGTTGTTGTTGTTGTTTTGGAGAGGGGAGCTTGAGCAAGCTGGTCTTGGTTCCATCCGGAGTTGTCCTGATTTGATTAAAACAGTCTGGTTGGATTGGACATAGGCTGCCCATGGGGGGGGGGGGGGGAGTGCAACATACACATCCCGTTTGTAATACTGTATTTGTTCATATAAGGTGGTTGTGGCTGATGACAGAGTACCTGTAGACGTCCGTCACTTCAACACATAGTCTACTAAAACGTAAAAGTCTAGAAATTCTTCAGATGCAGGAACTGAAATATTATGCATGTATAAAAAGAAGTGTGTTAGACATGTATATATATAAATAAATCAATCTGGTGAGGGGAAACTTGTGTATTGATTTAGTCTCTGTTGATATTGAGGATGAATCATTTCGGGGGGGGGGGGGGGGGGGATCATTTTAAGTCACGATCTTCATCTTCGCCAGCTGGTGCGACAAATGTCACGTGACCACTCCAGAGTTTGTTCATGTCAATAAATTTGTTTCTTTCACGAGTTGCTCAGCCCTTGTTGATGTTCTTAACATTGTGTGTGTGTGTATGTGTGTGCTCGCGTCCGTGGGTGCACTAACAAGTAACGTGTGTGCTTGTTGTCTGAACTGTGCACGGAATTCGTCTGCATGTCTGTCTGCACACTTTGTTTGTAGCCTACATTTTGTGTAAACGCGCGCTTTATATGTGGGTGAGTGCATATTGATAATTATGATAATGTACACATGTACTTTTCTGTGCACCTGCAGAGTACATGTACATATATTTAAAAGCTATATTACATGACACCCCCCCCCCCCCAATATCACCAACAAATTCATTATTATATACATGTAAATATTAATATATTCAGATATTATTATAATACTTTAGAATACAAGTTGTGACTTGTGAACTGTAGTGAGTTGTGAACTGCGTTACAATTTGCTCTGAGACAGAGAGAGGTAGAGAGAGAGAGGGGGTGAGAGAAAGAAAGAGCGAGTGAGAGAGATGCAAATCGAGAGAACAAGACTTTCTGTAAAGCGCATAGAGCATTTTTAATGGATATGCGCTGTACAAGTATATAGCCATCCATTATTATTATTATGTGTGACGTATCGAGATTATTAAATATTAATGTAGAATACAACATCTACATGATACATACAATATGTACCTGAACAAACACTCATCAACACAATACAGAGAACACACAAAATAATGCAGTGACTTTTGTTTTTCTGTTTGTCCAGTGTTTTATTGAATTAAAGAGTTGTTAATTTTCCAGTCAAAGGAAACAATCAAAACAGCTAAAAAAAACATTGCAAACAAACAAACAAAAAGAAAAGGCTGTCTTATAAGTACGTAGGCACCCCAAGCGTTTTGCGCTGCTACTGGCGCGTACGTATACGTACATGTCCCAAACCCGTCCTTATCCTCACAAATTACAGGGAGAGAGAAAGAAACAGTGTAGTGTGTTGAGCACTTTGCAGGCGCTCCATTCTGCTCTGAGGTTGACATGTTGCTTCTGTAAAGCGCATAGAGCATTTTAAATGGATTATATGCGCTATATACATGTAAATGCCATCCAGTATTATTATTATTATCCTCAGCTCTAAATCTTATCGAATCCCTAACCGTGACCCCCACCGTTTCAACTATAAAAAAAAAAAAAAACAGGAGAACAAAAAGAAAATCTGAAAGAACTAGATGAATAAACAATCCTGTCCTATCTCTCTCTCTCTCTCTCTCTTATAATAAAAGCAGTAATCTGCAGTCTTGCTTCAGAACTCATGCGCGCCATGACACTATACGCACCAAACTGAACGCTTGATGTGGTTACTTTTCATGACATGCACGGCACTATTAGTATTACAGAATGGAGCCAAGATGGAGGATGAAAATTAGAGCTATTGACAGCACGATGAAACAATGCATTTTCTATAAATTCAAGAACCAAACTAGGCAAAATAATGAAAACTTCCGTGCACCCCCCGCAGTATTTGAAATGAACATGTAAAATTTGGTTACAGTAGCTGGCCTTTGCGTTCAAAGGTGGAGAAAGTGCGTAATATATAATTAGATAATTAATTAAGGCTGTTGTTAGGAGCATTTCGTGAGGAGCTCTCTAGCTCTGGAGTCACAAAAGGCTTTAAAATATGTACCCCTAGCGCAAAAACACTAGAGGGACGTACGTACTTGTAACAACTTTCTTTCAAACAAACAAAAAATGAGAGAGAGAGAAGTGACACAGAAAAACAATAAACCAAAATTAATTATTTTAATAAACCCTTGCTAAAGAGAAATAATGACCACGACAAAACATATGTGAAAATAATTACTCAACTGTTACAAATTACATCCAGCACAAACCGGCATTTCCCAGCCGATTGCCCATTGTCTTTGAGTGAATGAAAAGTGGCGTACCCAAGTGTTGAATCCTACATCTAATTCTTAAAATGGGTAGGCTACACACTCTCTGATTATGCTGATTTGTAGAAATATGTACACATGCATGTGTGTGGCGCTCACCAAGCTCTGCTAGACACGTGATCATAACTAACCAACACATGTACATGGTGTTTGACACAAAAATCGTACTCCACCCCAGTGAGCGGGTAGAACATTACATTTTTTACAAAGACATCTGGTCAACTTCTCAGTGTTGATACATTTCACACGAGTCAAAGCTTGAGGTCTCTCTTTGGTCACGGTTGATATGGGGGGGGGGGGGTCGCAGCAACTGATTATAAGTCCAACAACCCAGTTCAAGTCACTGCGGCAGGACTGATCACCACAAACTTTCTACTGCATTCAAAAAGCAGCAATTCAAATTGTATATACCGGTATATATAGAATCTCTAGGCGATATTGCCACACTCGTTGAGTTTCAAATGTGCAAAAACAAAAACGTGTGTAGGCCTACTTCATTAAAAATGACGGGGTGGTCTCTCATATGAAACGGATACATGCATTATTAATTATGTATAATATATTGCGTGAAATATGGAGACGGACTTCCGCGGGAGGTCCTATAATAATGTCACAGACTCGCGCAGATTCTTGTACAACAAGATGTAACTACTTAATGTTTTAATTTGGAGATACGTGTTTTATGTTTAGAACAAACATTTACATGTACTTATTGGCCGCCGGAGGTGGTTGGGGGGGATTGAAAGCTAATTACAAGAAAACTTTTAGGACGGTGTCGGGACTTTACCACAGGGCCTCAGGCGGAAATCTTCCATGTCAATAAAGGAAAAAACAAAGGAAAAAACACACTATGTTAAACACATTATTACAGTAACACAATGTGTTTGACAATGTTTACAATGTGGCCTACTGGTGCTATCCATGATTGGCAGTATTACAGATATAAAGACATGGATAACTGTGAAGTGTGATTATTCCAAACTTCAGTTTGGGTAGATCATGGCAAAATGGATAAGATACCTGCACCAAAAAAAAACAACAACAGCGGTACGGGTTCAAACCCAAAGAAGAGCCTGGTGAGGAAAAACAGGTGAGTGACGCACACCGACTGTCAATGTCATGAACTCGGTGTGGCCGGGATGTCAGGAAGTTTAAGGCCGAAACACCTAATGAAAGAGTTTACTCTTACTCTGAGGATCGTCATCTGCCTCGCTCCCCTTACCACTGGTTGTATCCAACACCTGAATGTCCTTATAAGGACAGCTTATGTAACACTTAGCAGACAACTGCTTTATTTGACCAACAGCGGCATTTAGAGTACATTGCTGTTCATTCATGAACATTATCAAAGTGTTGTCAATTGTATGAATGATTATGTCAACGCTGTACCTGGGTAAGTTTATACAATAACTCGCACTCTAGCGGACACATAAACACACACACTGGCATCCAGTCGTCCCCTTGGAATGACAAGGTCCTATCTCCACTTTTTGGCTGAATTGACTACACACTATAGACTAGCTTCAACGGGCCTTCCAAACTAGTACGTATCAGGCAGATTTGGTGTGTAATTTGTAAAAATTACCGAAGAGACAAATGGCGAGTGACAGGTAGTCAACGTGTTTCAACATGACAATGCTATCCATACGTGTAAATTTAGTGTGATTTGTGATGTGTTTGTGCCTTCATCCACAATATTATTTACTACACATACAGTATTAATTATTACTAGCTGTTGTTTTGCTGATTGTCTCTGGGCATTTGACTAAATGGATGTGGTGATAAATAATGTACTGTACGTAATTAGCAGGTGTGGTGTATGTTTCCTTCGATTTAGACGTCATCCAAGAAATGAGTTCCGTGAAACTTCTTACCAATGCCATTGTGTGAGTGGTGACAAGTGACTTCAAGCAAAAATATAATTAACGTAAACACAGCGTTAATTGACTGAAAGGAACCCATTAGCCTACTTGTACGTTGTTGACAATGCTTTCTATCCTGTCACTACATGACGATTTGGCTGATATGCCTACCGAGTTGTGTGTGTAGCAGTAGTAGCACTGATTCAGCAAATGGACCACATACGTGTAGCAGTGGCGTACTACAATTTTTTTGCATCGCCAAGCGCTCGCTCCATCCCTCGACACCAGCTTTACCTAAAATTATTGTGCGCAAATACAGAACAGATTTTGTTTCCTTCTCTGCCGTTTCTTTGCCATACTTGCCATTTAATGGACTTATACTTAACGGCTTGAGTACACCAGATCAGCCACCAGCACAGCAAATTAGATAGGCCTACATGTACGTGTACATGTTTACATACATGTAGCCCTACGTGTGGACTAAAATCTGACATAGCACAAGATCTGAACTTGCCAAGTGAAGTTTTGTTCCAGATCATGACCACTTCCATGGGAAATAATCTGATAATATGCGCCCCCTCCCCCCGACAAAAAGCTGGTGATCGATGGGCTCTTGTCGCTGGGTCTCCTTGAGTCCTTCTGTACTTTCATGCTGCTATACTCTATTATCTTGCTTCTTCCTAGCACAGTATGACACTAATTGACAGTTACCGTGTCAGTACTGTCAGCCTGCTTTCTCTCCCCCCCCCCCCCCACCCCCACATTCCATAAAAAATTATATTTAAGCCGATATGTGTGGGAGCTTCCAATCCTCAGGCCTGTGGTTTAATTATTTATAGTTCAGAGACCAACATAAAGGGAGACTTCCACTTTTCTGTGACAAAAGTAGGTGGAGGTGTACAGTGCCCCTCCTTTCTGCTTGTTGATGGAGCTGTCAACATTTGGATGTAATGACCTGACCTACAGCTGAGTGTGACCTTCAGTGCAACACTCATTTTGTTTTGTCTACAACAGGTGACGATTAAAGATGGTGGTGATGATGAGAAGGAATTGAAGACAGAAAGAAACCAAATACCAACATTTGTTTAGTTAAGAACATTTTAATCCATGACTCAAACTTGCAATCAGTTTGACATTACAGAAACATAACAACAACAGGTATGTTTGAGATGAACAATGGAATACATGACAAGTTTTAAGTTGAGCATACATTTTTATCCTGCCTCCCCAACAAGGCCCAGATTTGTGTTGGGCAGGGCAAGTGATCAGTTCTATCACAGTTTGGGTGACAAAAGATGAGAAAACTGTGGTTAGCATTCCACAAATTTCCCATAGCTGATTAGATTGTACCAGGAATAACAAGCCTTGTCTTCACAATCTGTAGTAATGGCCAAACTTGACCAAACACACAAGAGAACAAACAAGGAAAACATTACAACTGACAAAGCAAACTTTGACTTACATGAGGTCACAAGTTTGAGTGGTCTGAATCAACAAAAGGCAATACATATGTACATAATTATGTATGATACTATGTCATGTGCATGCAGGTTAGCTGTATTGTTCAAATATATGTGACCACATTGAGTCATTTGTCCTACTCTGGATCTTCTATCATGATGTGTCAATCTCTCATCACCAGACAAGAACAACAAATTGTGAATAACACAACACAAAGCACTTTTCAACATGTAACCTCTAGTATCATCTGATGACAAAACAGTGGCAAATTCATTTTTTTACAGGACAGAAATCAACCCAAAGGTCAGAAGCTGTCAAACACCATGCCCCTGCCCCCCCCCCTCACCAAACACACACAAAGACTGGTGGATCAGGCTCACCCACACAAACAAACCTCCCTCACTCACAACAATCCATCAAGATGTTTCTTCAGCTGCATCAGTTGGACTGTCCATTTCCACTTTGATGTCCACCTTTGTGGGAGTTGAGCCTTGTGTTTCTGTGCCAGCTGTATGTGTTGCTGGACTTGGTGATGCTGGGATGGGTTCTTCAGACAGGAGATTGTCGGCTCCCTGAGCCAGAGAACTGATGGACTCGGAGGAAATGGAGGGCACTGGAGTGAAAGAGGGTATGGGTTCTGGTGTGGGGGTGCGAGACAGTTCTGGTGTGGGATTGGAATCCATTTCCCAGGGGGACATTGGATCCTCCTGACTGACAGGGATAACCTCACGAACTACTGTGGTGGCAATGGTGCTGAGCAGAGTTGGACCTTGAGTAGGGGCTAACTGTGCAGACTGGACTGGGCTTGCTGATGACTGCCTAGGTACTGCTGCACCTTCCAAGGGCTCAGTTTTGATTGTGGCATTGCTACTGTCCATCTGATCTGATGTGTTGACAGGCGAAGGGGCTTTGGTTGTGTCCCCTGCACTGACATCTTCCGTCTCTGGCTCTTGTTTGATTTCGGTTTTAATGTCAACAGTTTGTGAGGTGTCCGCTAAATGTGCTGACATTTGCTTGGTCGTTTCAGGCTCTGTCTCCATAGGCTCTCTTTTGACTTCTACATTTAGCTGGTGCTTCTCAGTCTCTTCCAGGGCTTTACTGTTCAGATGCGCCTCAAGAGGATTTTGGCTGGGTGCCAAGATGGGTGTCGGGGTCTGAAAATACATTAATCAAAACATGACAGGATGGATAACCAGATGTAATATGCCAGAGAACTGGCCAAACATTTCTTTCTGTCCTCTAACTGCCATAAGTTCAGATATCTGCTACAGATTAAAATTTTACATTTGTAAGCAAGAAGGTCCTGACAGTGGTGATTAAACAAATGGACTGTGGATCCAATCGGTTTTCCTAACCACCTGCCAGATGGTGGGAGGGGTGAGAGGGAGGAGAAAGGCAGGAAGGCTGGGGAGAAATTGCACCAATAATCATTAATCAAGGCTAGGACTATTAAAAGAAAGTTGTGATTAGTTTTCTACATGGATAAACATCTGATGTTCTCAACAGGAAAGCACCAACTGTTGGGGGGAGGGGGGGGGGGGCACGCACACACACACACACACGCATGGTACTTACTTCTTGTGCATCCTCGTAACACACTGGATGGTAAGGCTGGGGAAACAGAAACAAAAAGTGTTCATTAATCAACCAAGACAAAAAACCAGGATGAAACACTCAATTTTGACCCAATCGACTAAGTATTATTGCCATATAATTTGGCTCATTACAAACAAGATCATGAAACACACCAGGACCTGGAACACAAATGTGGTTCACTTTGACCAGTCAGCCTTGACATTCTTAACTCAAAACTTTGCTGATCTTGTTCTGACAGCAGCCTTAAGGAAAACTGTCTGATCACAGTAGAATCGATCACAGCTTTAGAGGTATCTGGATGTCACAAAGTGTTGATATTTATGTCAGCAGCTATTGCTGACTTGAGAAATGAGTACGGTACATTCAGCTCTTCTCTGCAGGCATGGCTGACACTTCATTCTTCACTATACATTGTTTTATGAAAAGAAAAAAAAACAGCACTTTTCAGAACTATTTCTAAGCAGGTCATTTACTAATGGCGGATTGAGTAGCTAACATGATATCTCTTTGTTACAAAATGTAGATTTACAGCATACATTGTTAATTGTTTTTTTTTGGTCTTTTTCTGAGTACACAGTATTTGGATTCAGATGACTTGCCATTATAAACCCGTGTGCAGTTTTGGGGAATTTCTTTATAATAATTGTTTTTCAGTGAGCAACTTTCACAACCACTGACTGATGCACACAGTGTTTTGTTGTGATATTGTGAATACTCAACAATGATTTCCTGACACCTGTTTTCTGAAAACATTTCAAACATACAGTGGAACCTGCTGAGGCAAAAATTCAGGGGACAAACAACTGTAGTTTGTATTAACAGGATTTTGGATCCGGCGCCTTTCTGTCTAGTATACTCGTCCGCCAGTTCCATCTCACTATATTCCCCCCCTCCACCCATTAAGTAAGTAGGCCTGCACAGGTTGATATGAAATTAACAATCTGAGGGATTGTTTTATTTTGCATCAAAGACACTGCATTTTCAAGGTGGCACCCTCACTCAACTGAGTAAGTGAAAAGAATCTTTTGTTAAAAAGGGAAGTTATGGGATTTTCTTTCAGTATAAACCTATAAGGGATACACACATAGATTATAGTTGGACCATAAAAATGTTTTGGATAAAGGGAAATTTCTTACTATCCCCTTTTGGTTTAACCTTTAACTTCCCACGGCCTGCCCCCCGAAAACCACTTCGGCCGTCCCAGTGCAAGAGGAGTAATTCTAATCAATTCAAAGACCTCCATAAAACTGCTGTTACACACTCAAATCCACTTCAACCACCTTCCAAAAATATTTTCATAAAGAAAAATGATTTACCATGAGATGGTATCAAATTTCATTAACTTTATGTCCTTTTAGGTGGTTAAAAAAGTTAAAGGAAATACAAACAGCGAAAAATACAATTTTTACATAAAAAATTCACAGCATGCTACAGCGTTGTTGCATTTTTATTTGGTAAAAAGTAAACAGAAGTAAAGCTTTTTCAGCTGCTCTTTATCCAAAATGGTTGTTTTTTTTTTACTGTAGGTAAACATATATAGAAGGCGATATGGGAAAAGTCCTTAGCAGGCGATCGGGGAGTTAATGATTAAGCAGTTCTACTGCAGATGCAGAGAGTTTATTGTTTATTAAAAGTACACATATCACATTTGAAAAAATTTATAAATGACGAATTGCTTCAAGGCCACAAGCAAAATTCTGAAAGAATTGGTACCCTGGAAAAAAGTTATCCCCAAAACAAATGCTGTTGTTTTTTTCATGGCACAAACTTTGACAACGAGAATGTAAATTGTGAGTCCTAAAATAATAAGCAAAAACACGACCATTTCATGATGATTTTCTTTGGTACTCAACACTGAAAAACCTGCAATGAGAAAACTTGCGATCATCTACAAATTGTGAATACAGAAATCAAAGCTATGTCTGAAGTCCAAGAATGACAAGTAAAATTAAAAGAGCAATCGTATACACAAGTAAGACTCTGAAATAAGAACTATATTCATCTTATTGTTGTGACTGTTTGTCTTGACAATCTATTCACCTTGCCATCCACTTTGATAGTGTTCTTCAAGATCCACTCCTCTGTCTCTTCATTCCAGATCTGATCAAAGGGATCTCCACAAGTGGCGCACACCTGCCAGACAGGACATACAAAAACATATTATTAGACAATCAGAGTATAATCAGTATTACTTGGTACTGCACAAACACTGGTTGTTGCTTCTGCTGGGATTTAACGAAGTCCCACTGTATCTGTAAGACAATTCACAATTCAATTTTCTACCTAAACCACCCTATCTTACTCGATTCTGACAATTTGCTTGTCTACTGAAGGCAAACTTCAGTTCTGTTTCTAGTTTTACATCCCACACAAAAATTGTTTTTGACTGCTTGGAGAGAATCTCTGGTAGTGCTTGATTGGTTGGGGTTCCGGCCAGCCTTGAGATGGAAGTTTTGAAAACAGAAATATACTATACTGTATCTGGAGAAAAATCACAGCTACAAAACTTGTCTTGGCAATTGTGGCCCAAAAATTTGCAAAAATTTGCAAATTCGAGCAACAGTTTTATTTTTGTTTGTTTGTTTGTTTTCTTCTGTCATTTACAGTGGCTCCTACTAAATACCCAAAGAAGAGCCTGGCGACAAAAAAAAAAGGTGGGCGATGAACACTGAGAGCCATGAACTCGGTGTGGCCCGGGTTCTAAAAGATGTCAGGGAGTTAATGGCCAAAACATCTAATGAAAGAATCTACTCTTCCTCTGAAGACCGTCATCTACCTCGCTCCACCAGAGGAATCTTACCACTGTCAAATGAGCAAAAGAAGGCCATAAATAGTTGCCACACAGCCAGAAACTTAACGGTTCTCTTGTCAGTTTTGTTGTATGGAGATAGATCCTTTTGCTGCCAAGCCCAAATGCCCTTCCTTCCCTTACGGTACCAGAATAATGGATTATCCGGTTGAAAGACACCAGGAAGTAGTAAAATTAGGAGTGCAAAACATACTGGAACAATGTCAGCCAATATCTCCGCCTCGCAGCAGTTTTAGAATGAAATGGTAGGGCTGATACATAAGCCGTGTAGCAGTCTTCTGCAACATATGGCACCTGTGGCAGCAAGACAGTTCATCGGTAAGCCTACCATTATGTCTGATCGAAGCGATAGGACTAACAGAGTGCTTTTTTAATAAAGGTGGAAATAACCAACGCCACGTTTTTTTTGGTTTTTTTAAAATGTAGAACCACGAGAGCAGACAGTGCAATGGTCCAGATCTAGGCCCAATCGCAAAGCATGTCTGAATGATCAGCCGGTCATCAGGGGCGGGTGAAGTAGATCTATTTTAATGTAAAGCGTGTAGACATATGAATCACCATAAACCTCTGACTAGGGGTGTCTGATCATTAGTTCTAATGCAGACCACTTTCTAAAACTGAACAAAGCTGGCATTTGGTAAATAATTACTATGGATGATAAGAAGTAGAGCCTATACTTTTCTCAGACCCGAGGTGTACTTCTCAACAGTATTTGAATGAAAAAGTTGAGCTGTGGCCTAAATACATGTACTATATTAGTTTTAATGGATACAGTCAGGATGTACATATGCTCTACGCACATATGTAAGCACACACTAAAACATCATTTTAACGGTAAATTTCTATTGAAAATCTGCTGTCTCCCCTGAACAAAATAACTTTAAAAAGCAATTCAAGATGACAAAATTCATCAGCCAGTTACTGTAATGACAAGTGGACGAGTAAACTGAACTGCTGCTGACATAGCTACTTTCAAAACGTAAACACACTGCAAACCCTGTGTCCTAAGACATGATAATGTTCCTATCTACCTGACCAGATAGCCATGCACAAATACAAATGATAACAGTACCCATGCTTATCAACTGCCACTCATAATTATTTAAAAAAGAAAATGCTTTTTCATACTTGGTGAGTTGGTCTTGATACTTATAAATCCTGATTTACTTGCCTAACTAATTGCTCTTTGATTTAATCTTCTTGTATTCTAGGATAGAAGTATGAGTTTTGTGTTCAGCTTCACACGGTAAGCTTTAAGTTCTGAATTTGTTACTGCTTGTTGATATTACATCATAATATTATATTGAAACTCGTGTGAATAGCACTGTTCATAACACTTACAGAAGTCTGTTCAATATTATAAACAATTGTAAAATTGCACCCAGATTGTTTAAAATGTTGGGCTCAAAGTCTGCAACAAAGATGACGCACATTTTACTGTTGAAAATTCTTCATAGTACCAGTGTTACTTTCTTATCCCTGCATGCAATACATGGACAATTTGATGGCAAAATTTTATTTTGTGAGCAAATTCCATGGCAAACTTTAGACTTCAAAATGGCAAATTCTCAGTGGACAGAATATACCAAAACTAGAGATTCTGGAGTTGACAGCCAAACTCATTAACTGAGAATCTTAAACAAGAGGATTTTAACTGACATGAAAAATAAGTGAAATGGAAGTCAGTTGACCCTCTGCCAATCAATCCTTGTGGCTTATTTGTAGTTTTTGGTCAATAAAATGTTCTCCGGTATATCACAGATGTGCTATGGTGACTACAGGCCTACTCACCAGCAGATTCATGCTGAGTGCCCTAACATTTGTTACTGTGAACTCAAAAGGCCAAGGATATGATGTAGGGAAAAATCAAGGAGCCAGGGTTCAAAGAGTTAAATAATCCATTTGTTGGGATCAAAGCTGTTCATAAGAATGTAAAATCTTAGGCTGGCAGGAACCACAACCAACCAATTGTTTTCAGATTTGCACAATTGACTAAGTCATTCACAGGTTTGATCTCATGTCTGCTGTGTCAGTCTCTGACCATTCTGAGTGATTCTTGTGATAAACTTTCAACAGAGACTGGATATACCCAGCCCTCCCCCTCCCTCATATCAGTGCCACTACTTACATCTTCTCCTTCCACTCCAGAAGCCACAGGATTTTTGATGACCTCTTTCCCCTCCAGAGCTCGGATGGTGATAGTCTGGGCTGGTCCCACTGGCAGCTCTTCACCTGTACGCATCTGTTCAAAGATCTCGCTGCGGGCTGGCAAAGAAATGGCATCACTCCAAGGTCAACTACAGTGAAACTTGATCATAACAACATGTAATACAGCCCACTAAAAAATGTCTCGTTATACCTAAGGTCTCGCTATTCCAATAACAAAGGCAAATAACAAGACAAGGAATGGACTCTCTTTTTTTTTTACGTGCTGGTGGCAGATCTCAGCATTCAAACTGATTCGTTTTCTTTTGCTGATGGTAACCATGTTTTGATCGAAGTATGAGATGAGAATCTGATGGCCCCTCACCCCTAAGTGCATCTCCAGTGGTTTCCCATACTGCACCGTTCAATGAATGTGAATGTACTGACCATGTGATAGCAATACATGGAGTGCAGGCTAGTACGGTTCATAACACATGGCCAGTAAGCCTAGTGCAGACAAACAGAATGCACACTAGGCATATCAATGGTAGTGACAAGACAAATGCACAATATGTCTGATGAAGTTCTCACCAAACAGACAAACAAAATACACATTTTAAATCCATGTTTATAAACCTGGTGCTGTGCAACATGGTGGTGGGCAATATCACAGATTTAATTCTTTCAGCACTGTCCGCCACTTTACAGTGTATTTCATTATCATTGTCTGTGAGCTTTCTCTCTCATCCAGAACCTGATAGAGCAACATCTGACGTTGTCCTTTGTTTACATGGAGTTTTTGAACCTTCAAGTTTTCAATTGATGGTGAAGGTTCAGACACGCAAACTTCCATCAACAAGAAAGAAAATAAGAGTCAACTCTCTTTGGAGGTTGTCAGCTCATTGGACTAGTTATTTCAAAATCCCAAGAAGACAAAACCCAGATATTTCTGATGGGAATAGCTCTGACTCAAGAATCCATGGTTGCAGACTGAATCCTACCTGTGTCATTGACCACACACACTGATGATGTACTCACATTTCTCTTCTGTGTCCTCCAGTTCTTCATACTGAATCCAGTCCTGGAAAACAAACAACAAGAGACAACATCACAACTCATTCCCACTAGAAATAATGCCTCCACAGGCAGTTTTAGCATGGTATTACATGTATTAGGCAGCAGGCACAATCACGACTCATCACAAACAAGGTAAACCTAGACTGCCACTGAAGCAAATCGATATGACATTGTGCCTCTGGAAAATGAACAACAAAAACTGAAAATCTGTCAGAATCAATTTTCAACATCCATTCTTACAGACCATGTGATCAATAGTATAAAATGGTTGAGGGCTGGACAGTCCGAGTTTGAGTCAAAACAATGATCACCCTGTTCTGGGAAAAAGACAAGACGATAGAAGAATATTGTCATGGTCATTCCACAACTGCTGAAGTCATTTTTTTTTTTTTGGCGTTTTGAGATGAAATGCTCACCTTAATCAGACAATAACGCTGCACTGTTCAACAGTGACATTGTTTTGTTTCATTGACTTACTAATACTAAATAATAATAATAGTTCGTCCATCAGGTATGATGATGACCTTAACAACACCAGAGGAATAAAGAACAGAAATTGTTGAGAATTTCAACACATGGACAATAAAGAGAACTAAAGGACACAGAGGACAGAATGGAAAGACTGTTCTTTCATGGCTTATGGCTTCTCATGTGACTGATAAGTCCTATTTTTGCCCTGCAGACCCTTCCGCATAAATGACAAGAGTGCTCCGTTGGTTCAGTACCACTGGGCCTTTTCTTGCGCCGTTCTCTTTTTTTGATAGCCTGCTGGACTCTGTCAGCTTCCCATGCTTTGCTGCCTCTGGTAAGGGCCGCCCTCCAATTTGCACGATCAAGCGAGAGCTTTTCCCACTCACTCACATCAATGGCAAAGGCCTTCAGTGATTGGTTGAGAGTGTCTTTGTAACGTCTCTTTGGGGCCCCAACAGTCCTCGTTCCATTGGAGAGCTCAGAGAAGAAGATTTGCTTAGGGAGTCTGGAGTCGGGCATTCTGACAACATGTCCTGCCCAACGTAGCTGAATTTTTTTCAGGTGGCAGAAGATGCTCAATTCCTTGGCACGATTGAGGACCTCAGTGTCTGGAATTTTATCCTGCCATTTGATCCTTAGGATCTTTCTAAGGCAGGCCAGATGAAAGTGATTTAGCTTTCTGGCATGCGATTGGTACACTGTCCAGGTTTCAGCCCCATAGTGTAGGGTGGGAAGGACCACAGCATTGTACACTTTCAGCTTAGTGTCTGTGCGAATGCCGGCAACATCCCACACTCTCTTTCGAAGCCTGCCAAATGCAGAGCTGGCTTTGCTGATTCTTGAGAGAATTTCAGTATCAACACGAGCCGCGGAAGACAGTGTACTGCCAAGATAGGTGAAGTTCTCCGACACCTTCAGAAGACTGTCATGGACTTTGATATTTGGGGTCACAGGATACTTGTCGTCTGGAGTAGGCTGATGGAGCACTTCCGTCTTCTTTGTGCTTATTGTGAGGCCAAAGTTGTCACAGGCACTAGAGAACTTATCAACACAGTTTTGCATGCTATCCTCATCGTGTGCCAGAAGTGCACAATCATCAGCAAATAGTAGGTCACAGACTTGAGTACTTTTGGTTTTGGTTTTTGCCTGAAGTCTCCTGAGGTTGAATAGACTGCCATCAGTTCGGTACTTGATGCTTACCCCTTGAGGAGGAGAGCTAAAGGCTTCTTGTAGCATTGCAGAGAACATGATGCTGAACAGAGTTGGGGCTAAGACACAACCCTGTTTTACCCCATTTGTGACAGCAAAGGGCTCTGAAACACTGCCGTTGCTTTTGACTGCAGCTTGCATGCCATCATGAAACTGGCGCACTATTGTGATGAATTCGGGTGGACACCCAAATTTCGCCAAGATTTTCCAGAGGCCTTCACGACACACTGTGTCAAATGCTTTTGTGAGGTCAACAAATGTGATATACAGCGCTTTATTTTGTTCCATGCATTTTCCCTGAATCTGTCTGGCAGCAAAAATCATATCCGCCGTTCCCCTCTCTTTACGAAAGCCACATTGGCTCTCGGGAAGCAAGTCATTTGACGAGAGGTGATCAAGAAGGCGATTCAGAAGCATTCTTGCCAATATTTTGCCAGCAATTGAAAGTAGAGAGATTCCCCGATGGTTGTCACAGACTTGGCTGTCCCCTTTGTTTTTGTACAGATGGATGATTGAAGCATCTTTGAAGTCCTGTGGCAGCTTCCCTGCTTTCAACATATGATTGAACAACTCGGTCAACCTTTCAATAAGCTTTTCTCCACCGAAGGCATACACCTCAGCAGGAATTGAATCCACGCCTGGTGATTTGTTAAAGGACATCTGATTTGTGGCAGTTCGGGTCTCATTTGCTGTGAATGGCTTGGCAAGAGCTGCATTAATAGGAGTCTGAGGGAGGCGGTCAATGGACTCAGTATTTATATTTGATGGCCGATTTAGCACACCTCCGAAAGGTTCTGCCCAACGCTGAATTATGGCATTCAATTCAACAATGCGTGTTGAACCATCTGACGCAAGAAGTGGCGTAGTGCCAGAGGGGGATGGTCCAAACACAGCTCGGAGGCTCTCAAAGAACTTTCTAGTGTTGTTTGTGTCGGCATATTTCTGAGTTTCTCTTACTCGCTCTTTAAGCCAGTCATTTTTCATTTTCCTCAGCTTCTTCTGGAGTACACCCTTACATGCACGCAGTGCATCAGCTTTTGCTGTGGAAGAGGGGTCACTGCAGTGAGCTTGGATGAGACTATTTTTTTCTTTGATGAGCACTTTGATTTCATTATCATTATCATTGAACCAGTCCTGGTGCTTGCGGACAGGAAAACCAACTGTGCTGCTGGCGCAAGAGTGTACAGTCGTTTTTAGGTCAGTCCAGCTCTGTTCAATGTTCTCAGGGCCAATTTTGAGGAGAGTTCTGATGAGAGCTCGCACTGTTTCTCAGCTGAGCAGAGTTTTGAAACATTTAGGCGTTTAGGTGGCGCTTTTCCTTGAGGGCGTCTATTGCGCCTCAATGTTAGTCTGAGCTTGCAAACAATGAGTCTGTGGTCAGTTCCACACTCGGCACCACACATCGCCTTTGTTACAAGGACATCCTTTCTGTCAGTCTTCCTCACAATGACATAGTCTATGAGATGCCAATGCTTTGAGCGGGGATGCATCCATGACGTTCTGTTTCTCACGGGGAGACTAAAATTTGTGTTGGTAATGAACAGGCCAAATTCAGCGCACAAAGTAAGTAAGCGCAACCCATTGTTATTGCATGAACCAACTCCATGAGGGCCCAAAACATTTGGCCACGCTGAGATTTCGGAGCCAACCCTAGCATTGAAGTCCCCCAAGAGAATCAGCTTATCAGCTGCCGGGACAGAGCATATGACAGATTCTAGATCAGAATAGAACTTGTCTTTGGCTTCATCTGGGTTTGTCATGGTGGGCGCATATGCGCTAATGAGGGTGGCTGACTGGCTTTTCCCAACTGGGATCCTGAGTGTCATTAGCCTGTCATTTATTTCAATTGGCATGGACTGCAAGTTTCTGACCAGGTCATTTTTAATTGCAAACCCAACACCATGCTGTCTCGGTTCGACTGCACCCTTGCCTTTCCAGAAGAAGGTGTATCCACCACTGAGCTCTTTGAGTTGGCCACTATCAGGGAGTCTGGTCTCACTGAGTGCCACTATGTCCAGGTTGTACCTGCTGAGCTCAATGGCAATAAGTGCAGTGCGTCTTTCCGGGTTGTTTGAGTTGTCCTGTAGTGTGCGTATATTCCAGGCTCCTAGCCTGAGTAAGCTGAATTTCTTTTTGTTTCGACCGCAAAAAGGGATCCCCACTGGTCGCGGTATACCAGTCAGGGTGATGTGAAGTGGGCTTTCTTTAGGGCACCTTTTCTAGCCCCTTCCTCAGTTGAGGTGAGCAGTGCTATCCTTAAATAAGGCTGCTCAGCTACTGTGGGTGCTGCCTCCCCACGCCTCCACTTCAATCGACGATGAAGCGACCATAGCCCACAGCCACCAACGTGTAGGTCTGTGCTAACAGCTTCCAGTCTATCCAAACCTGCTGCCACCGCACTCGCCCATCGCCGTTGGAATTTTGAGAGGAAAGAAGACGAGACAAAGATGAAAGAAGACGAGGTGAGTGTTAAGACTGGCGCAAAGAATTTGTTTTTAGTGAGAAAGAGCTGCGCAAACATCAGACTCACTCTCTCGCCTGGACACAACTTATCCAAGTGGCAAGACAGGGTCAAGACGACTGGAAATGTATCCAGGTGCAGGAGGATGCCAGAGGGACAGTCATATTGCCTGACCGGCTGCCTGTAGGCTACTCCACAGCCTCGCAGTCCCAACTGACTAGGGTGAAAGACCCAAACCAAAGAACACCAATACTGGTGGATGCTCTGTGTCACGATATCCAGGCCAGAGTGACGGTATATTGCCATCTGCCCTATCAATCAACCACTGGCCTGCTGCTGCCAGCTTCAAAGCTGCGTCCGGGAAGTTTGCTCAATTCTTCGTCTGTGATTTAGGCAAACAAGCCTATGACCACACCGCTACCGGGGGCCAATGTGAAGGACTCAAGTACTGAGGGTCACATTGTGCCCTAGCATGTGGCCGTTGGGTTAGATGAAACCTCCTCCGCCCTGGCCGTTTGCACCGACAGGTGCACGCCCACTGATACCATGCTAGCGTACCAGTTTAAAACAAAACCCCACATCCACCTAAATCACCAGTTTAGACTGTTGTTGAGGGAGTGTATTCTAATTTAAATTACAATGCCAAATACAGAAAAGTTGTGTTCACTGTTCAGCTGCAACTTTCAATGCAAAATACTACATTGTCCAAATAACATCAAAGTGAACAGTATTCTTTGATTTTCTAAAAACACCAAAACATGGCTTGGGCAATTGTGGAATGACCATGACGATATAACAGATCGACTGGACAGAATGAGACCCACCAGAGGCACCCACCAACCTCCCAAGAAGAGATATCAAAGCTGGCATGGAAACCACATAAACTGACCAGATTATAAAAGGAGTGTCTGAACATCTCTAGATTGGGTAAGATAAGTTACCGTGCGAGTGTGTCTGTACATCTCCAGATTGGGTAAGATAAGTTACTGTGTGAGTGTGTGTCTGTACATCTCCAGATTGGGTAAGATAAGTTACTGTGCGAATGTGTGTCTGTACATCTCCAGATTGGGTAAGATAAGTTCCCATGTGAATATGTGACTGTACATCTCCAAATTGGTTAGGATAAGTTACAGTGTGAGTGTGTGTCTGTACATCTCCAAATTGGTTAGGACAAGTTACAATGTTAGTGTGTGTCCGTACATCTCCAGATTGGGTAAGTTTCTATGCGAGTTTGTGTCTGCACATCTCCTGATTGAGTAAGATAAGTTACAATGTGAGTGTGTGTCTGTACATGTCTAGATTGGGTAAGTTACTATGCAACTTTGTGTCTGCACATCTCCTGATTGGGTAAGATAAGTTACAACGTGACTGTGTATCTGTACATTTAAAGATTGGGTAAGATAGGTGGTGCCAAAAACATGTCAATGATGGTGACATGAAGCGAGTGGTGGGCCTCATGGCTGTTTTCAACTGGCCAGATTGCATATGGGAGGACTGCCTTGCCATGGTGACTGCAGTACTTGCCAGGGTGGCATTTCTCTCCCGAGTATATGCTTCAGATTTGAATTGTTTGTTGCACAAATTGTCCATGTTTTTCTTTAAATATCAGTTAATAATGACGACAATAAACCTGGTGACCAAGAGATAGCCTTGGCACTGTTATTTCTTTAGCCCAAAATGAAAAAAGTAAAAAACAAAATAAATGAAACGGGTTCACACAGTAAGTGCAAAACATAAATCATGAGCTGTTTAATAAAAACTGAAACCTCAGCTGCGAGGTGGAGCTTATTTAAGCCCTCTTAGTATTTATAATTTTTAAGTTTTGGAAAATGTTTAAAAAATCCAGTGTTTTGCTGCACCTTCAAGCCTATGTGCGTCAAAGCAGAACGAAAACCCATAACAGTGACAGCTTAAACATGAACGAAGAGATTTTGATCATGGAACCTCGGTAGCACCACACCCTAACAATGGCCAGTTATTTTCCTTGGGTGTACTGAAACCAGCCTGGTGCTGGGGAATTGTACTGCAGTGCGTTACAGCGTCTGGTGCCCTGCAAGCTTGCACTAGGCTGGACCTCGGTGTGGGCGGTGCCTATTGTGCTGGAGTGAAGTCAAGTCTGTGGGCAGCCAATCACCAGCTTTGGTATGTTTTAGGGGTTACTGAGTGTGTCTTTCTACAGATTTGACAGACAGGTCCAACACTGAAGTGAGTCTAGCAAACATCGGACAAAGCAAAATGGCAATCAACTTACAGGAATAGAGTAAAACCACTTGCGGTTTTTGGCCACCTTCACCATCTCTTGCTCCATCTTGTTTTGTCTGAAGTGCCAGTCTAAATGAGCCCTGTACTTCTCATGATCACTCAGTGTGAAGCGAGCAGCACATGTATGGCACTGCACACCTTCATGCAGCTCATCTATCACACTCTTGATTGTTCTGAAAATACCAAGGTCAAACCATCAAAATAATCATAGTATCAATAATCATTAGTGGTGAATAATCAAACATGGTGAACAGCCCCAGAGAATGAACCAATCATGGTGAACAGCCTCAGAGATTGAACCGATCATGGTGAACAGCCTCAGAAAATGAACCTATCATGGTGAACAGCCTCAGAAAATGAACCCACCAGGGTGAACAGCTTCAGAAAATGAACCAATCAAGGTGAACAGCCTCAGAGATTGAACCGATCATGGTGAACAGCCTCAGAAAATGAACCTATCATGGTGAACAGCCTCAGAAAATGAAACCATCACGGTGAACAAAGGGCAATTGTGTGGACAATGACATTATTACATACTGGCATGAAAGATGAACACTGACTGGCTGAATTATTGTAACTTGGTTTCTCTTACCACTTTTCTTTGTTGTTTTTTGTTTTGTTTGAAAAGATGAATGAGAGAGTCCCAAACTTACTTTCTAAGCTTGTAAGGGTTGAAGTCTGTCAGATCTTGGATCACTGCTTTCTTCTGAAAACCAGACGAGAAATAAATAAAATGAAAATAATGTGAATAAAGCAAGCAAATACTTATAGATCATTCCTACAAAGTGAATTCCCGTTTTTTCTTTTTTTCCAGGAATTGTGCGTGAAAGCACATGTACTTGTGTATCTGTATGTTTAATGTGTGCTTGTGTATGTTTTAAATGGGCACTTTCAAATTCCAAGTCCATGTTGATTCACCGAAATAATCATCCAATGGTGCAACGGAACCCACTAATACGTTCTTGTTTAATGTGCATTCTCATTTTTTTACGTATACATCTGCTATGTGGAATACCGTTGCTACATATTCTCTGTAAAAGCAGCATGTTTAATGAATATATACTTTTATATGCATACCCAAGTACTAAAAATATCTTCTGCAGCACCGAATGCTTTAAGGAGCATCTTGATTACGTTAGCAATGGTAAATATTATTACTATTGTTATTACCACCTATTGTTGGTGTTGGCTGGCAAATATATAATAGAGATATGGTGAAAGGTGAAAGAAAGGCATTTCTGACAGGCTTTTTTAGGTACCAATATTAAGTAGATGCTTCTCTCTAAGTGATGTTTGCCTTACTGTCTGCATGTCCAATACCCATCCAGCCCACTCCCCCCACCACTTGGACCCGTCATGAAGATGAGCACCCTACACTTCCCTCCCACAACTCTTACGGCCATGACTGTATCATATGGTCTCTCTTTCTCTCTCCGTCAAACCTAAGCCGCCTCAGCATGTAGGCCTCCTTAAGACCTGGAACATGTTTTTGTTTTTCCAATAGCAGTGAAGAAAACATAATGGCCAAGCTATTTAAACACACTGCTACAGATAGAAAGTTCCCATAATCCTGTGGCCATCCTTATCATACAAAAGTTAGATTTTGGCAATTACTCCTTGTACCATTTTCATCTGCTTAGATCTAACCCCCGCTCCTCCAATTTACGAGCAGAGGGCCCATTACAATGGCGAATGTCCACAACAAGAAGTTGTTTCATAACCCTAGCTGGTATTTTGCATGGATCACATTTTGCAAGGACCATCTGACAATTTCATTAGGTGGATAGCCTGTATTTGTTTTTGTTTTTTTACATAAGCCCACAATATTGTTTGTTTATTTGGTGTTTACTGAACTCATTGAAGACAGAGTGCTTTTGACATTTTGCAACTCTTGCTGACTGAAATAAAAAGTCCCTGCATATGATGCAGAGACGGGATTTAGATCTAGATGTATTTCCTGATACATATCATCAACATCTGATGCTGTAGAATCACCTCTATCATCAAATAAAACGAAGATGTTGGTCTCCACCCCGAGTAAAAAAATGGTGTGTGCAGAGATGCAGACTTGAAAATAATTAATATTTCCTTCAGCAACGGTTTCCACCTTGATTTTTCACCTGCATTTTCATTTTACTCTTGAATGGCACCAAACTGGACATGTAATTATTATAAATTCTTTTCATAAGTGTACCCTTTTTTAATAAGTATGAATTGGTCTGATCCCAAGGAATCCCAATTAAAAGGGTTCCACTGTACTTGATATGATCTAGCTATCACCAAAAGCTACAAGATGTGCACTTTCTGACACTCTAAAAAATCTGATTAAATGGAACAGTGTAGAATGAGAAGGCACTTTAAGATAAGATAAGATAAGATAAGATAAGATAAATTTTATTCGTCCTACACATTTAAGGCTACACATTCAATGATTCAGTCAACCAGCTATCAAAATTAGCCTTGCAAATGTATAAAATGTGAAGTGCTTGAAATATCAGCCTTTTTCATCTGAATAAATAGTAGAGGGTGCCAAAAATGCAGTGGACACAAAATGAATGGCAAGAGAGCTCTTCTATCTGCATTACTCTTCTCGGATACTCCTTATTTTCTCTTCTATTGAAAAATGAAGATAAAGATTCTCTGACGGGTCTCTGGGATGATCATCACTTAATTGCTCTGCATTTTATAACATTACAACTTTCTAACATTGGGACTTGAACCATGGGATCCTCAGATCCTTGAAAATAGGGTGCCGGAACCTTAATACCCTTAGACATTAAGTATACTAGAATCTGCCCCCAGGCCACCTGAAAGCTTACGAATCTGAAAGCCTGAAATCTTGATAATCTCTAAGCTATCTACTGCAACAAACTGAACTATCTGCTGTGAATATCTTGACACCTGTCTGTGTTGGGTTCTGACCTTTGGTGGTTCAGCTGTCTTGGCTTCAGTCTTGACAACTTCTGTCACTTGTGGCTTTGTCTCTTTCTCCTCTGGAGCTGCAACAACAGCAGTAGCAGATGAAGCTGCCTCAGCTTTGGGATCTTTGATCAGCCCTGCCTTCAACAGATTGCTGAGCAGGCTATTAACATCAATAGGTGGGTTGATGGCACTAGAGGTGGATGCAGGGGATGATGAACCCACTGTGGTCATGCCTGGGGTATGAGTGACCACTGATGTTTGTGTTTGTGCTGCTCCAGCTACACCTGGAAACAATTTAGCATGGCAAAATTTATGACTGTTTCTGCGTGATGATCAACAAAGTAAAAATCATGACTAAACTCTAGCCTGACTGATTTCCTGGACTAACTGCCCACTACTATTATCCTGCATGGATCACTATCCCCAAACTACATGCTGCGTTCACCCTTTATTTATAACTGAGTCTCTTAGACTTCACACTGCACTATTAACTAGCCTTCTGACAATCTTTATTACATTCCTTTGGGGAAAAAATGTGGCTACATTAGTTATAGCCAACACCCCGATCTACCCCTGACCTCCAACAGTGCTGGGGATCTGGTGAAGGATAAGTGAATACAGGAAGAATGGAAGCACGCCATGGCTGGCTGTACTTTAAGCTTGATGTCATCAACTCTCAGTTGTTCACATACTCAGCTGTCTACATAAGAATAAGATGTGGCCTGACCTGGCTGTCCTGGAGCTGTTGCCTGAGTGGAAATAGACTGAGCTGCTTGTGTGGCTACTGCTGGGTTGGGAACCACCTGTCTGGGAGGCACACCTCCTGGCACTGCACCGGGTTTCTGAGGTCATAAGGAATTTATTTAAAGACTAACATACATAATAAAAGCCCATGTCTACATAGTCTAAAAATTCTACACTTCTTTGATGATCCTGCTAATCTTGCTCAAGTTAAAAAAGTTTTGTTAAATATACTAGGTAGTCCAAACTGGTTTTTACTTTTCATAACAACTCACCAGTTATTACCTACTCTGGTGGAGCTTGTTTTTCTAAGAATTTGATACCAAATTTATTATTTTGACTTAAAAACAATGAAAGTTATACAGCATTTTCAAGAGTGAAAATTGCTACTTTTGCAAAGTGCATGATAGTCCAACCTTGACTGCCCATGAAATGACAGATGACTGAGTATTGGCATTGAAAATTCTCAGGTTCCATGCAGAGGGGGTGGACATCACACTCAAACTATTTTGAGGGCTAAATTATATATATGATATATATATGAGCACATCATTTTTGTCAACAAAGCTCGATTCATTGCTAAAGCTGACGTTTACCTCCAGGAATCGGGTATCGTTTGGTCAGCTGGGTTCTGCGTTTCTCTTTTCAGAGCTTGTAACAAAATGTTTCTTTCTTCAATCAATTAGAAATTAAATGGTATGAAATAAAACCTGCTCTACCACATGTGTAAATTCAAGTGCACAAGCTTCATAAATGCTCATACATGAAGAGCCAAAGTAGGAAACAGGTCATTTTGCTTCATCATTATACAGCCATTAGAACCGGGTTGCTCTTTCTGGTTTGACTAAAATATCTCTGGTAAACATAGGCCAAGCAACAGCTCGTGTTTTTTTCCAGTAGAGCCAATCATAAGATATTGGAGCTGAGCAGATTCATAAGACGAAATGTCTGTGGTCTAATGCAGACTTGCCCACATGACCAAAGGCAGTATAGGGAGTTATGGCCCAAATTTTCCCCCAATCATCTGTGGGCTAAATGATGACAACTTTTCAATTAAATAATGTCTGTCAATGAAGAGCAAACTACATGTACTCTCTTTGCAAAGGTTTATCTATTTAATAAATAAAAATTCCATTTAGATCATTCTAAGTTGAACAACTTCAGCTTCTAATATACATATAATTTCCAGAAGCCATTGAGTATTTTACCTGATGAGAAGCAAAGGCAGATCCTTGCATGCCTGTCACCATAGCTGCCCCGTAGTCCTCATCTGGTAGTTGGCGGGGCTGAGGAGTGGGTTGAGCAGGTTGTGGAGGCTGGGGCTGGCTTGTACTGAGCTGGGTTAAAGCTCTCAGGCCTGCGGCCAGGTCAGGCAAATTCTGTATAGTTGAAGTCATCATACTACTGGCCATTTCTGCTCAGGAAAGAGAAAACATACAGGTCTATGAAACAAATTCATAATGGCACTGGATGTGCGAAACTATTGGTCAGGATCAACTTCAATGGTAAATCCACTAAGGCTAACGGAGAAGAACCGCTGCCTGAAAGTTTCAACGGATTTGATTTCAAACACTGTTGGATAAAATAATTCAGAATGAAAGGTTCCTGATAAAAGAATTAAGATGTTATAAGAAAATGTCTGTGAAAAAAAAAGAACGGATGTAAAATTAAGCTTGTAAGTCTTAATTCTTTTCTTTACTAGACTGATCTTTGTGCTGATTAAAAAAAATAAAATAATTTGCAAAACATAAAATTTTGCAATGTCAATAGTTTTTGATAACTGCACAGAAGATGAACCTTGATGAAGTTGTTATATCCAAAACTTACGGTTAAGGAGCCCTTGAGCAAGCAAATTCACTGGTGGTCCAGGTTGCATCATGACAGGATTGTGAGGTATGGGCGGGTTCATACCTGCTGGAAAGCCCATCATGTTGGGCCGTAGTCCCATCATTGGATTTGGCCGTAATGGATTAGACTGGATGAGCATGGGAGGCGGAGCTGATTGTGAGATAATTGGTTGTGATGACTGCGGCATCAATGGTGCTCCTGGCATACCAAATCTAGAACCATCAGTGGGCATTGGCCCCAGTGGACGCATCATACCCTCAGATGGCATAGGTGGCCTTATACTTTCCATAATTGGATTGCCTTGTGGCCGACTTCCGTCAGGACCAGGTGGTATGTGGAGCTGTACACCATCGGGTCCAATGGTGGGCCTGGCACCATCTTGCCCTGGGGGGCCATCAGGACGTATAGGAAATGGTCCTGGTGGGCCCCTAGGTCCTATTATGTTTGGCTCTGAGTGAGGAGTCACAGGCATGCGTGGTGACTGGTTGCTAGGAAGTGCCATTGTTGGATTGGATGACATAAGGCGAGACTCATCGAAGTCAGGTGGTAGTTCATCCAGTATTTTCACTCGTGGTAGGGGTCCTGGGATTCTAACTGAAAAATGCCGGTTTCCCAAATGAATATCCTTGGGCACATTGTCAAATTTCACTTCAAACCATTTGCCATCAATAATGATCTCATGGGCTGGTCCCCCAAATGCAATGTAGGTTGGTCTGGGCCCAATACGAATTTTCTCTGCCCTGTCCACTGGAATGGTGAATGGCTGATCATTAATGAAAACTGTTCTGGGTTCTCCATCAAAACGAATTCCATATGGTTTGCCATTGATGATTACATAAGGAATCTTGCTGTCCAATTTAAGTTCACAAGATGTATTGTCAATGAGGATACGTCTGGGTGGAGCTTGAAAGGCAATATCATGGTCAACTCCAGCAATGCGGATTTTCCTGGGAGGTCCACCATAAGGTCCTTTCTCTAGACGATCTACTAATATCATCATGTCTCTGCCATCAATCTGAAATCCTCTCCTGACTCCATCTACTACCACATTTCTAGGTGGTGCATCCATCCGCATCTCATGCTGCTGTCCATCCAGCCAAATGGGTTTGGGTAGACCATGATAATAAAGCCTGACCGTTCTTCCAATGGCCGGCACCTCTTTAATGGGTTCACCAAGTTTATAAACCAGCTGACCATCTATTCTAATCCCTCTTTCCTTCAAATCAACTGCCACACTCATAGTTTTCCCATACATGCGAAGCTTGCGTGATGTACCCATCCTCAACTCAAATGGTTTGCCATCAATAACAAGTTCTTCCGTCCCCTCATGATCCAACAAACCTCTCATAGCCGACCATCTTGGGTCATCCATAGGGTCTGACACTGTCTGACCTGTCTGGGGGCCCACTCCTTGATTCAAGGGCACTTTTGGGCCTTGCAATGAGCCTGCTGCACGTATTCCTGGTGGACCACTCATTCTGGGATCTCCTCTAATTGCAGGGCCTGGGAATACTGTAGGTGGTCCTCTGATGTCTTGAGCAGGTCCATGGTGAATAGGCTGGTTGCCAGACTGTTCTCTCAGTTGAGCCCTTAATGGTCCAAAAGGTCTGGGTGCTGCACCATCTCCCAAAGGCCTCCTGAAGGACATTTCTGGTGGTGGTGTGTTATGTCTGGCCTTGTGCAGTTCTTCATGTCTGATATCTCTTGGTGGTGGTGGTCCACGCATTTCATCATGTGCCAGGTCTCCTCTCACTGGAGGGCCTGGTAGTGGATGGGGGCCTTCACTAAAGTCACCGAAAGAACCTCGGCGATTGTCCTTTCTGAAGTCAAAGTGGCGTTCATTGTCCTCACTCTGAGGTCTCCTTCCGTCAAAATCATGAGAGACTCTGTCATCAAAAACATCTTGGTTTCTAACAGATCTGCCATCAAAATCTCTGAATCGAGATGGCATCCTATCATCATAATCTCTGGGCGATCTACTATTTTCAGCATCAAAATCTCTAGGTGACCGGCCACCAAATTCTTGTACATTGCTCCCCCTAAGCCTTTCATACTCCCTGCGTCGATCATGACGTGGTCCTGATCTCAGCGGCATCCTAGCATCAAAGTCTTCACTTGAGTCAGTCCCATATCCTCCGTGATAACTGTCCCGGCGATCTCTATATCTGGGTGAATCACTGGACAATTCATCTTGTCTCTCTCGAGGAATGGGTGGCTCTGGCAGGAGAGGCCTGGATGGATCCTTCCTGCGAATGTCTCCATCATTTCTAAATGGATCTCTGCGATCAGCATCTTCTGGATATGGAGTTCTAGTGTCTCGGATGCCCCTCAAGCGTGGATCTCGTAAATCAAGACTCCTGGCAGGGCAATCCTCAAGATTATGCCGTCTTTTCTGAATATCATAGACCTGGCCCAGTTGACGAACAATTTCCTGGTGTTCCACATGAGTAATTCGTCCTTCCCTAAGCTCTCGTTCTGCTTGCTGCAGGATCTGCTCTTGATTGTCGGCTGAAATATCCTGGAAATGGAAATGTCGAATTTTGCGGTCACCGATTGATGTCCATGGTAAAGAATTTTGACCTGCTTGTTGAGAGATCACTATTCTAAACTATCAGTCTCTTGATTGGGTGGTATGAATAAAAGGCTCAAAAAACATGAGTAATATCACAATAGCAATCTGGTATCTAAAAAAATAAAGGTTACCATGTAAAATTTGACTTTGACATGAAAAAAAAAAAACGTACAGACCAGCAAGAACAACTCGAATTCTTCAAGGTGGCTCCATTTGGTTCCACTTTGCATAATTTTGAGGATTACGTGCAGCATTAACCATGAAGTATTATCAATGCATATTCAAGGAAAATAATATATCAGGGGCGCACTGTTGTCCCTTCACTAGGCTACACCTAACCGAGGAACTTGGCTAAGTTGCACGTGTCAAGTTTGTTCTTTTCCCTACTTCTAGGCTTCTAAAAGATCACACACCAGCAGGGAAACTGGTCTGACAAATCCTTGTCACAGTTCGAGGTTCACATGAAAGAACTACGAAGAATATTGAGAAATAAATTTGGGTCCTACAGGGATGCCACCCTACAAAAACAAAAATCTGAATCAGCCCCCGAAAAAAATCTGAATCTGGGAAAAAAATCTGAATCGGTGCGAACGACGATAAAATTTAAATGGTACCAGTTCTAAACTTCCATTTTTCTGTTGTTTTTTTCTTGGTCACAAAGGATTAAGTTGAAAATCATCTTGAAAACTTAACCACTTACAGTTCATTTCAACCATATCTTATTATCCACCCTTTGTCTTGATCTTAGTCAAAACTGATAAAGGGTCCTCTCCAGAAAAGCACTGTGCCAAACTTGTCTTTGTCCTGGAGCTGTGTTTTTCCTACATGATACAATTATGTCAGACAAGAGCTGCCTTGACATGCTGGGATTTGAGTGCCAAAATGCACAAATGCCATGCATAATTTTTGCTTATTCTGTGCTGAGGAGGGTTTTCCCACTCCCAACCTCATGTTTTAATTTGGCAGTTTGTGCCCACGCAACGTCAACTGTCTCCATGTTCATTGTGTGGATTTAAGAAATCTAGGTCAAGACAAGTTAAAATTGATTCCTCCTTCCATCACAATCGCCGCCAAATATGAAATAAATTACTTTGGTCTTAATACGTCTATCCATTGATCTTGCCAAGTATCATTCCTGCATCCGTCATTATCGCTGCCAAGTAGGCCTACATCACTTAGATCTAGACTTAGGCGATGTCTTGCTAAGCTTAAATTTGAAGGAAAAGAATACATCTAGCTAGGTTTAGAACTGATTCCTCATTCCATTCCAGTCGCAACCAAATAACACTTAGACTTAAGTGAGGGCGAATAGATAGATCTATGCAATTAGTTTCAGAATCGCTGCCATGCAGAACAGTAAAAGAATGTAAACAATGCGTGTAGCAAGTGATCAAATTCCCGATCGGTGCAAAACAAGCCATAAGAAAGTAGAACTACCTTCCGATTTATTCATAAAATGATCAAAATATTCTGATTTGGCGCATTTTGTAAAAGTTATATTTAAAAATTAGAACCCAGAAGAATGAAAACGGGGGAAAAAAAAAAAGCTGATTGCTGGAAGTAACAAAAAAATTGGAATCCCGGCCTTGCTAATTGGAAAATCGGAATCATGCCTGTTTTTCAAGAAAAATCAGAATGATTCCGATCAAATCGGAATAGGTGGCATCTCTGGTCCTAGGTCTTTGTTAGTGGGATCCATGATTTTGATTTGCATGTGTTTTGAGTTTTTATGTTTAACTGTGAGTAAAATGTGATGAGAACTAATAATACATGTATATCCTGTCAAATAGCTGATTCTGACCTGTGGTATTGATATATCCGAGTCAATGGCAGGCAGAGGAAGAGATCTTTGCCTTGATGAGGACAGTGGTCGCATGTCAACATCATGAGGATCTGTCATTGACTGCATCTGTGCGTCCCGTAAACGTTTCCGTTCCATATCCTGGGCAAAGTCATCTGGGTGACTCTCCTTGAACTGACTCCATCGTCTCTGAGCAGGACTTTTGAGATTGGTTGGTGTGGGAGGTAGTAGGCTTTGGTCAGGCATTGGTGGTGGTGCAAGAACTGGCTTTGGCACCATCTGATGACGGTAGTCCACATCTTCTTCCCCAAACAATTTACTGTAAAAGAGTTCAAATATTTTGCATTACGAAAAAAAATATAAAAAAATGTCTGCATCTGCGATTACATTTCACCAGTGCATCCTTATGGCCATGTTTTGTGTTTCCACCAGTCACTAGATAGAGTTGTGACAAAACACTGAGACATGAAAATTCGGAGGGCCTGTGTGCATGTTGGGCACGTTAAAAGATACCTTGGCGGTTGGAAATCGTAAAGAGCAGGCTGAACAGGCCGTTGCCCGGGCAAAATTAAATAAAACTCATCTCTACCATTCCCCCCCCTCCCTCGTGTCCCCCCCCCCCAAAAACAACCACCACCGACCGGCGCTGCACTGTGGCGACGACGTGCCTGCTCCAGTTATAACTGGGCTGCAATGGCACAAAGGCAAATTACCCAAATGGGATTAAAGAAGTACACAAATACAAATACAAATATTGTACCCAAAAACTAAAAGAAAAAAAAATCAGTCTGCTGAGACAACAACAGATGATGGGATTGAATTGCCACAAATGCTTCAACTGGACAGAAAAACTCAATATGCCACTACATGTATGTTAATGACCTTGCCCTAGCCATGCAGTGTTTGTCACGAAAGGTTTCCCTTTGTTTGGTGGGCAGCTGTCTATGACTGAGCTATCAGTTGAGCACATACAATATTGTGGATGATAATCCGCCTGTATCAAACTACACAGAAATAATTAACCCAATGATTCCAGACAGTAGCAACAGCTCATAATCAATGAGAACATTTTTGGCACTGAAGAAAAGATACAAAGTTATTTTTTTACAAAAAAAAAGAAGGAAGAAAAACAATAGAACCTACCTAATATCCTCTTGACTGTCACCATCCTTAGATTCTGCCTTGCGAGTGAGTTTTGGAATCTTATAGGGTGGTCGTACATCAGGTTTGCACTCCTCCACATCAGCACTTGCTCGTTTCTTGGAGCTGGTAATTGAGTCCCCCGCTTCAGAGATGACAACTTCGTCCTTTTTCTGTTCTTCCTCACTTTCCATACCTTCAGATGGGTCTCCTTTATGGACTTCTAGGACGGGTTTTCGTACACGCATGTCAATATCTTCTGTTGAGTCGAGAAAAGGCTCTGCAGCATCCATTTCTTGTTCACGCTTTAAAGCACTCTCATCCTGTGCCTTCATCATTCTCTCTCTGATGTCTTTCTCCACAGCTGCTAACTCTCCCTTCATCTCTTTCTCTTCTGAATCAGGGTAATTTTCAGTCTTGATCATTATGGAATTTTCTTCAACCTTCACCTCATCCTCTGATGGAACCTCTTGTTTGACACTTGGCTCATCTGCAGATTCTTGGCCCTCAGATGCGCCACTCCATCGTTCTTTTTCTCCTTCATCCTTACTGTTGGCTGTTTCATTCTCAGAATCTTTCCCCTCAATATCTTCTTTTATAAAGGATTTCCCACCCGATTCTACCTCCAGCTTCACATCTCGATCTTTACTGCCCTCATGATCCCCAATTTGGGGGCCAATTTCAGTGCCATCTTTCTCTCTGTCTACAGGAGACCTGTCTCTGCTATTGGAGTCAGATCTGATTTGTCTCAGCATGCGACCAAACTGATCAGTTTTCCCATCCATTGAGTGAATGACTGGTTCACCAGGTCGATCCCTTTCTCGCCCTCTGGGTCTCACTTGCCTAGATTCACGATAATTTCCTCGCCGAAAATCATTCAGGGAACGATGTCCATAGCTTCTTCTGGGACTATGCCTGTTGTCTGCCTCAAACCTCCTTTCACGACCGTCTCTATGTTCTCTTGACCAGTCGGAGTCTTTGACTTCACGCTTGTCCTTGTCATCCTTTTTTACTTTTTCCTTACTATCTCTCGTATCTTTCTCTTTACTTTCTCTTCTGTCTCTTTCCTTACTATCTTTCCTTTCTTGCTCTTTACTGTCTCTTCTGTCTCTTTCCCTACTATCTTTCCTTTCTTTCTCTTTACTGCCCTTTCTTTCCCTTTCCTTGCTATCCCTCTTCTCCTTTTCCTTGCTGTCTCTTCTGTCTTTATCTTTCCTGTGCGGACTTTTAATATCTTTCTTAGGATCCTTCTCCTCTACTTTCTTATCTCTGGGTCTGGGTGGAGAACTCTTTGGTACATCTTTTGACTTATCAGTTCCACTGCTTTTCTTGTCTGCTCTAACTGCTTTAGATACACTGCGAGGGTCCACTGGCTCAACTTTGGAGGAGTTTAGCTCACTGGACTTGGCTTCTAGTATGTTTCTTTGGGACTGATTTTCTGAATTTAACTGTGGACTATTGTGACTTGGGGAAGGCAGCGGAGTCTTCTTCTTTTGTTCTGCTGCTACCTTAGCAGCAGCATTCGTGAAAGATGTGAGCAGAGTGGCTAAGTCCATGCGTGGGGAGGTAGCGGTCGTTGATGCGGGGTCAACTGGTAAAGTCCTGACGTTGGTTGGGACCTCTCCAATCTGATTGATATCTGCTGCTGGTTTTGATATGTCCGGGGCTGTCACTCCTGCTGCTGCTGCTGCCTCTGCTTTTTGTTTTTCCAACTCCAGTCTCTCCTGCTCTTGTCTTTCCATCTGTTTCTTCAGCCTAGGATCTCTGGTAAGGCGAGGGTCTCGATTTAAACGAGGATCTCTGTTCACTGGCTGCTTATTCTGGACCGTTGAACCACTGCTCACAGGTGGCAATTTTATGACAGGAGGAGGTTCACGGTCAATAATTTTCTTAGATGTCTTTTGCAGGGTTCTTAATTCAAGCTAGGAGAGAAAGGAAATTTGGTTAGACATTGTGAACTAAATTTCATTTCTGTAAAAACAAGAAAAATAAAATCCTATTTTCACCAGCAAATGTTATCTATTTTTATACAACATGGAAAAACACTGCCAAATAGAAACTGATACTAGATTTATGGCATCACAATTAAATCCTTTCCTTCCTTATTAAATGTTTGTAATTCGAGTCATATATTCAAATGTATCCAATCTTGAGTAGACCATGCCAACAATAAACATAATATTTCACTAATAGGGGAAAAAGTCAATACCTGTTGCTTTTCATGTGCCAGTTTTGCTTTTGTCTCAGCCAGCTCTAATTCCAGACGCAATTTCTGCAGCTCTTTCTCTTTTGCATATAACTCTTCCTTGATAGAATCATCATGGGGAGAATCCGTCTGAGGAGGACTAAACTGAGGACTTCTCTCTTCTTTGTCTTTTGGCTGGAGACACAAAGATTTAATCAGTCAGGCATGAAATTTCCTTTGATTTTTCCATGTTAGGAAGAGATTCTGGTAAAAAAAATAATTGAAGACCTCCAGAAAACAACTTGTAGGTAACCTACTCCTCAACTATTAGTATTACTACTATTTGCTCAGATAATATGATTTGGGAGAAAAGGGGAGAAAGACTGGCAGGAACCAATTACATGTATGAAATACAGAAGACACCATCAATGAATCTGATTATCAGAATTTGTCTTAGGTCAAAGTAATCTTGAAGCCTTTATTTTTGCTTCATTTTTAACTGTAGTAAAAATGCATAGTTTAAATTCAAACCACCAAATTTCCCATACTTTGATAACATCAAACTTGCTCCCTCAAAGTAGCTTTGGGTTTAATGCTTGCTGAAAACCAATATCCCCGAATGTAGCCTCATTTAATAACCACTTTTGACAATACTGGTCAATCTCTCTTTCAGTCTTTGCACACATAGTGCAATGGCCTGGCCATGACACTTATGGACAAAGACTGAACTCCTAGCCATATACTATCCCATCCAACTTCTGGGTCATGCCAAAAATTATGTATGATACATGTATGAATGGTAGGGAATTCAAGAACTCTCCCTTACTTGTTACAGGTATTCCAAACCTGCCTGTGAGGGCCAGCCACATAGTCCCAAGACCATGTACACTTTTAAACTGACAGTTTCGTGTGTTAAAATTACTGCATGCCATAAACTATACATAAAGTTAAGTTTGCCTATGAATTGTATTCAAAGTTCTGTTTAAACAAAAAAAAAGTCACTTTTGATCAATTTCATGCAGGACTACCCCTTCCCCCAATCACCTCACACTGCCAAGATCTCTATTAATCTGTGTTAAAACCTGCACCATTTTGATGCTTAATTGTATGCCCTTAAATTTTCTTACATGTATAACAAAGGTGGAGGTTTTCAGTGCAAGTACTTAAAACACACAATTTGTGGAATGTAAGTCTCTTCGTGTGTCAATGTAAATGAAAAAAAAAAAAAAATTTATAACCATTTCACATCCAAAATGAAGAAATTTTTGCTGTAAAAGATGCTGAAGTGTTCAAATCCTCGCCTTTAGTCATGTCTGAATACACTCCGTAAACAATGACGGACAAGAGTACGTCTTCCCCAGCCACATCACTTCATTTTCTCACGCCACACCTCCACACTGAGGCCAGCACTTTACCGAGCTGGGTGCTGCCATCTGCCTCGGATTGATTCCATTTTTGTGACAAAAATAAAAAAAGCAGCGCAGTCCCTTTATCATTTTGAGTTTGAGATGAACAAAAAAAGCGTCCCTATTTTGAAGATCTGGGCTTTAAGCATTACAGTACACCTCGAACCCAACGAAATCAGACTCAAAGAACACTTTGCATTCAACGAACAGAGAAAATTCCCGTTTTTTTCCCTTCACTGACTTTATTAAATATCTTTTATCGAACGAACTAATCTCAGACCCACCCTCGGCTCCAACGAACCAGAAGTGTAGACAAGCTCACAATAAACTGCTTGTCTACCTAGAAATCTAGTTGAAATTCGAAATTCAAAAGGTCTGCTGTCGGTTGACAAGAAATAAATAAGTGTACCGTAGGCTATATTATGCCATGTAATAGGGGTAGGGCAAGGTGTGGACACACAGGGAGAAAATTATGAACACAGAGAGAGGGGAGGGGGAAGGGGTAGCAGCCATCGAACAGCCAACGCGTGAGAGAACATGATACGGGATCAGACAAAGCCGCCGGAACTTGAATAGTGGGTGGGAAGGGTAAAGAGTGATTGTAGGCCTATAGACAAGCAATACGGGGCAGAGGGAAGGTTGTGGATAGAGGGGGGGGATTGGCTTGTGTAGAATTGGCTCCAACGAATCTTGCATCCAACGAACTTTTAAAAATGACCGAACCAGTTCGTTGAGTCTGAGTTCTACTGTATAATCTTTAATAAAAATGTTCTCTATGTTTAGAACAGTCTTTGCGGGGTAAAAAAAAAAAGTTTTTGTGCATTTTCCACCAAGTCCTTAAACATATTGTTCATTTACCCCGATCTTTTCCTTAGTCGACACTTGTTTGAATTGACACATGTACTGATATTGTCAAACTGGAATGATGATAGTTCTCTTTGAGCAAACATAGTATCACTGGAATTACTGCTATTAATAATAATAAATCACTGATAACTTATGTACAAAAAGTTTAAAGTGTAAAACCAGCTTTTTTTTCAATGAAAATCTGACTGATCCCATACATTATTGACACTATCCTTCACACTAAAAATAACCAGTCAACTGTCGTGTAAATATAACTAATCCCTTGCCCGTGTCAGTTGTGACACTTTGTTACACAAAATATGCCTTGTAAAATTTTAGTGTCACTCTCCCTCTGGATCAAATTTGTTGAACACCAAGTCAGTGGATTGGGTGCAACTAACATGGCCATGACAGAATGAAACAGTGAAAGTTAAAACATTATCTCCACCATTGTCATCTCACTGTTCATGTCTACTTTACCTTCAAGAACTTGGGGTTGACATGGATAACACCATGCTCTGGAGCCTTGGCAGTGAGGGGCCAGGCTGGATCTATCAGCTGGACTTTTCTGTCTAGTAGGTAAAGTTGCTTGTTGGGAATGATGTCTACCCAAGTCTGTCTGAGTTTGTACATGGATTGTCTGGTCTTCTCATCCACCTGTGGCCAAGGAAAGTCAACAAATGGGGGCTTTCTTATCACATAAAACACTGACGAAAGATCATTGGGTTCTGAAGGAAAGTTAGACAATTAAATGTACATGGTCTCTTCAAACACCCTATGATCTGCTGACATCAAATGTATCACAGAAGCTCGTGCACAATTACTAGATTGCTGGAGAGTGCCAGCCAAAGTGAAAAACTTTCTGCTCATAGTTTATTGGAGAAAAAAATGCACGTTTTCCATAAATTAAGCTATCGCTAAGACTGCTTGTTCCCAGTTGAATGACATGGTGATTTTCAAATAAAAATCTGGATGGAGTTTCAATGATGTAACCTATCATCACTACAAATTTGAGTGTACCTCACCAAGTATACTGTTGATTTTGATAAAAATGAAAGAAAAGATCTTCCACTATGGCAGAATATCTGTGCAGGCTAACACTTCTCATGTCTTTGTGACATTTTTATTAACTTTTTATTAACATTTTTATGTACTGTAGTGTGGATGTGGTGACAACTCTGTACTTTGATGAAAACTGTTTCTTGTCAATTAATATCCCAACTTAAGTTTTCAGTGACATACATATCCTTTCTAACAGTACCTGACCAGTATAAATAGGCGCAGATCTTACAATACATGTACAGTGTATTTCTACTACATTGTAGTTTGCAAATCATTTTGGATCAAGATGAGGCCTGTAGTCTTTTTCATGTGAGCAAGTATTTTTATGAAAAACTGAGTACAGTGTACTGGCTTAATACAAGTAGGCCTACATATAATAATATAATGTCATGTATCCTCTTCCCAAAGTTGTATCCCTAATACATCCTTACGAGGAAAAAGCAGTTTGTCGGCTGAATGTGGGTCATGTCAAGTGCAATTTTACTTTTACAGTTTGTTCAATGTCAACAAAAAAGGGGAAGGTTTTAAAAAAAAATTTAAAATCACCTCTTCATGAAAAATCTTTATTTTAAGTTTAAGGTACCGGTAACTGTGACCCACCATGCCTAACCAAGATCTTTCTTATGAATGCCCAGTTTAATACTGTGAAACCATTTTCCGATTTTTTTTAATGCACTGCTGGCGCAAGTTTTTAACCATTGTTCTATTACCTGACCAAGCTGAAAACTAACGGTTTCTGAGTGAAATTTGCCTTTTTTTTTTTGAGGGAATGCTGTGACCATGGCCAATCATCTATAAACTGCCCCCCTCCCCCCAAAAAACTATGAAAATGCAAAAAATGTTTGCAAAACTTGGCAAACATTTAAAATCACTACACATGAAGTGTCTTTAAATTTCTGTGCACTGGATAGGCAGAAATGTACTGTACTAAAGTCTTTGTCCAGTGTATGACCAAAAAGGAGCAGAAAACTTTCAACACCATTTTCTTGTTCAACTATTGGGCTCATGTTCTGTACTCTCCCAATTTCAAACAGGTGCATCTCAAAAACTACAGTATTTAAACTACAGACATAAAGTTTGGGCCATTTTAAAGAGGACCAAAAAAAAAAATATGGTCAAAATGTGAACAGCAACTTCATTTCGCATGGCAGGTCACCAGTGCTTAGAAATTTAAGGCCATTAAATGTCTTTGTTCCCTTGACCTGTTTGTCCAAGTTGTAACATGTTCTACATAGTAAATCCTTTTCTTGTTTAGTAAGCTAATTTAATGGATTTGCCCCAGCATGTGCAATTTGCAAATGTCAGGTTGTGAATGATAGTGAGACTTGGTAAAAATACATGCATGACTTTCCAGTCTTTCCCTTTGATATTTCATTCAATTCACTTGGACAAAAAAAAAACATGCACGTATTGTGCACAACAGTTACTATAAAATTCACCTGCACCTAGATTTTGCAGGGAGATTTAGACATCACATGTACATTAATCTACAATTTAATATAACTTTTTGTTTGCTTTGGTCCTGGTTGAAATGGTAAAATGATGGTTTGTTTTCAATGTCGGATCATTTTTGGTAATTTTCATTTGATGAGCTTCATGCTTGCAAATGAAGTAAGCTGAAAAGTGTATTCACTCAGAAAGTTGCAAAACCTGTCCTCTCATTTTTTGTCCAAAGTGAACAATTTGGACACATAGTTTAAATTGTCAAATGTCCAGAGAATAAACAAAGCCTAACAAAAAAGCACTGTGGACATTTCTAGTGTTTGCTAACATTTGATTTTAATATTGCATCTATGTCTTGTTCTGCTTATTGTTCTGTACCTGTTTTTTTAATCTAAATCCTGAATCTTCTGCAGTTTCTGAAGCTAAAAGCATGACCACATTCTGACATCCAGTATAAAGACAAAAATGTCTAGATTAGTTAAGAAAGAAATTCCGCATTTCCCCCTAAACACCAATAGACTTTGTTTACATGAATGTATGCAATGCATGTACCAGGTCCAGTACTCCAAACTGATTTTTCAAAATGAAAATTCCTATAAAAAAGTTACGGAATAGAACTTTTTATTCTGAACGTTCTGGTACCAAATTTATTACTGTATTTTCAACATTAAAGAAGTCATGCAATTTCTAGTTTTGAGTCATTACACCTCATTTCGCCTAGGTCCAGAAGCCATTCCCGGTGAGTTGTAATTCAAGAAATATAGCCTACATGTACTTCACAGGACGTTAAAATGATAAAACAGTCTCTATATAAATAGCAAACTCTGTTGTTATGGGGAGAATTTAAACATTATAAATACAATTTTTATTAGCACTAAGATGGCTTCGGAGCAAACACTGCAAAATTTATAAAAGGAGACAAAAAAAGTGAAATTTTGGCCACTTTCAAAAAATCATAAATCTAGGAATTTGCCTACAAAGGTAAAGGACGCTAAAATTAATTGAATTACAATTTCTGTCGCCATAACAGTACATAGAAAGTGCCTTCCACATTCACAGGTTCAGTCAAATACATTTGAATACCAGCATGTAGCAAAAACTTTTTAAAAACTTGATGGCTTAGTTGTAGGTTCTCTAGATCCTCTACAGTATTTACTAAAGTTTATAAAATCAAAGAAAACAGGTACCGGTACACAGAAATTCTAGCTGCAACCTTGTGTGAAAATAAATACACTGTAAAATGAACCTATTGACAAATATGTGTGACAATCGTTTCATCAATCATTACGGGGCAATAACAAAGATGCTGCATCTTTACAGGTGAGAAGAAGCCTTCTACTTGTGTCACCCCTGTCAGTATAAACTACCTTGTTAATAAACTGACAAAAAATAACAGAGTAAGTTTTAACAAACTCGTTGCTTTTTGTAAGGTTGAGCAGAACATGAACATCTGACCTCAGATTAGATTGCATGCCTGATCAGTTCAATGGATCATAGTGCAATTTTTATATTTCATGTAAAAATGGATATTCTTTCAAAATAAAGACAAAGGATGCCAGAAATCTCACTCTTTAAGCTTGTTTTTTTATAAGAAAAACCACAAAACTTTAAAAAATTACTCATTTACTGCTCTCAGATCGAAGAGATATTTATACCATTATAAAGGGCAGCCTCTTCCGCTTTAGATTATACAAGTTCAGGGCCCTGATGCTTCTTTGATCAGACATGCGAGACAATTTATCACCGGGGGGGGGGGGGGGGGGGGGTCAATTTTGTGTACCAGCAGCAGTGGCAGACACCAGTTTGGAGTACATGTACCTACATATGAGTACATTGCCAGAATACAAATAATAAATGTAACAATATATGCATGCTGGTTGATCAGTCAAGAATTTCTCAAGCACGTATTGCTTCTTTTGCATACATATTATATGTCCTGTCTGCCTGTAACCCCCCTTGTCTGTCCTTCCCGTGATGCTGACATGCTTTGAACTTACTAAAATATGTAATTAAAATGTACTTTGTCAATCTTCACTGGTAGGGCAAGCACATACAAGAACTTTAAAAAAAAAAGCTAAGATTACAACCAACAGCAGAATATCTGACCTGGCACATGTACTAGCCAAGCCATTTTAAAAAAATCAGTAATGTTCCATTTATACATATAGCACACTTTGCTTGGTGAATGCAGCCTACACTGTTTGTTCCCAAAGCATCCTCACTTGCTAACATGATTACAGCCTCTTTCATTTTACAGTACAGACATTTTTTTAGGACTGTTTCGTTGCGATGACTGCTTATTTGGGTGGATTTAAGAATTTTTAATTTTTTGCTTTTAATGTCATGAGCATACATGAAGATGTTTCAGTCACAACCACGGCCATAAATCAACAGGTAATGTAAACAAAAGCCAGTGTCTGCAATCAGCATTATCCAATTTATGACACCCATGTTTGTATGGTGCATATACTGTAAAATGTCTAGTAAACTTGACTTTGACATGTTCTCTACTTGCTCCTATTGTTCATTTCCCTGTTTATTGTCCAACGTTTTCAATCTGATCTAGTGACTTTGGACACTATAAAATAAATTTGCATTTTTTTTTTCCTAAAAAAAAAAAAAGATCTGGTGACCCAAGAATATCAAGGCTCTATCTGTCACTTAGTCACACAGAACCTTGTCAATTCTCAGGTCACACTTTGTTATTTGATATGCAGTTATTTGAGGAGCCAGGATGTGCAAATACATGTAGATACTTGCACACTGTACCATGTGAAAGAGAAATGAATGGGGGACAAGTTAAATGACTGGCCCAGCTTGCTCTTCATTGCAACTGGTGCGGCGAGTCCCCAGCTACTGTATTCTTTGTTCGGTAACACTTAGGAGCTTCATACTAGGGACAATAATAAAACATAGTACAGCTTCTACGTATTTATCTGAACTGAATGGAGCTGCTTTGAATCTCTGACCACCAAGTCATGTGACAGGTATTTAGTAATCATAAAGGTTTTCAAGCCTTTAAGCTTTTTGGATGAACCGTGCACCTACAGATGTGAACAGTTGTCAAAGGCACAGAAAATATTGGTTTCTCCAATGTTTGTATCACTGCAGCCACTTGTTGCTTGCTGGAAAATCTAAACAACCCCACTCCCTCGTGGTCTAAGAAATTCTACACAGGCACTTCAATTGGGCAACCTGTATTTTTATGCTACTTGGAGATTTCAACAAGTTTCAGTGCCTAACAACATGATTGCCAGCGGTCATTGAATACAAAGTTTGATGAAATCTCCAGTTGGAAGAAAAATAATTGGGCTGATCATCCGCCTTAACTTCTACAGATTAAAGATAATACTGCTACAAGAATGGGAACAACAAAAGCCAGATGTGGCTACTTGTGAAAAAAGAAAAAAAAAACCCACATCAGGTGCAATTCTTACCTCCATTATTTTGTCTTAAATGAGATCTTTGTCATTATATCTCAAGGAAATATTAGAATTCCATCTCCATATATATTGCTTCAACTACTGGGAAAATAATATTTTCCCTTTATGATTTTAACACACTGTCAGTGCTCATCTCAGTACACTGGAATTTAACTCTTTGTGTGCCAGTCACCAATATATCGGTTCTTCTGGTGGTCACGTTTATGCCAATTACCGATGTATACATGCATAAGAATGCTAGGCCATTTTGTTTCGGGAAGAAAGAAAGACATCTTTCTATTAATAGAAGTTGCTGTAGTTAGTCTTCATTCATCTCCCCCACTATTTTCTTCCTGTATCGGCAAATGTGGAAAAATTCATGGCACACAAAGAGTTATAATATGCATACATGATCTGCTCTGTCCTGAATACTTTCCAATAATTCTATATTTTGGAACAGATATGTTAAATTGTTATACTTTTCATTTGCATCCCTGCATATACCAAGTTTACCTGCCATACAACTGCTTTAATTTCTTTTCTTGGGGGACAAATGTATTTTTGGTAGGCTTTTGTTACAAATATACTTCAGGGGATAGAACTAGAAGATCTTTCCAAACAATTCTCACCTCCCCGGTGTCGGCATGCCCAATTCACAATTCGCCACAACCAAGACTAGAAAACTTTATTCACTTGTGGTCTCACTTAATCCCCGACCCCCAGCAGTGTAGACCTGATGCCAAATTTAACAAAACACAAGGCCGTCAGCGGAAAATGATAGCAACCCTTGAACTTCACTGAACAGCATGATTTGCTTCCGTAAGTACATACATCCCCCAAGCCTTGTGTGACTCCAAAGCTAGAGAGCTCCTCTCAAAATACTTCTAACAACAGCCTTAATTAATTACTCTTTCATCAGATTTCCTTGTTCTTTTCCTCCTACTTTTCGGTTGAAAGGGTAGGGGGGAGGGTTAGGGATTCGACAAGATTTAGTTTGAGGATAAGTACAAATATGTACATGCCCAAAAGCTTGGGGTGCGTACATACAAGTAACAACAGCCTTCGAGCATACAAAAGCAAATAACACCTTTCAAAACAAATTATACGCTACCGCAACAAAATAACTGTTCTGACCCTAAGAAAATCTGTCACATATACGCCATTCACGTCCAATTTATTGTGAAGAAATCTAGCAGACCATACATTATGAGCATGTTCCATCTCTTAGCTGAATTAAAAATTTATTTGAATATAACCCCTTCCCCCCCCCCCCCTTTTTTTTTTGCCAATGAGTCTAACATCTAGACCTACTGCAACTCCCCCGCCCCCATTTTAATTTAATATCACTTTCTGCTCTAAATGCGCTGTCTCAGTATGCCTTTGAGGGGCAGAGAAAAGTGACAGATCCGTCAGTGAAAGGGTGGCAAGTGTAATTTGAGAGTGGTTGAATTCATAAAGGCATAGGCCATCTCCACGAAAATAGCCCAGTTCTCTCTTCATTATCATAACCCCACCCCCCTCCACAGTTAGTGCTTGACAAGGAACCCCCCCCCCCCCTCTCACATTACCTCGGTAAATGTGCTACAGCGGTGACCAGTGATGTCTTGATTTTTGTCGGTTCACACATGTATTTTGTTATGTTCTTGTTGAAAGAGTTATTACTGCATTAAATAGCATCAATTTGGGTATCCAATTCCTATTATATAGTAGCTGAACTCTTTCATTCAGCATATCCTAATAATGTGAAATTTTCGGGTGGACAGGATCTGGGCAACCACGACCTTCACAGGCAACATAGCCAGACCCAGCATTTCTATACAGATGAACATTTTCACAAGCATAGAGAGACACTCGAAATTTGATATCTTCGCAAATTTTGTGTCCGAGAACAGCAGGAATGTAAATAAAAAGTGCACAATTCAACATACAATATTCTTCTTAAGTTTATTAATACATGTAATTCCTTTAACTGCACTGTGACCATACACCTTTCAGTTTCATACACCCTAAAATCAATAGTGTGAGTGGACCATGGATACATGCTGGTGACCTAAAAACAATAGTGAGAGTGCGCTGTTGTTCAGCATATGGCCGGGAAAAACACGAAAGAGTTAATTCCTTGAATCAAACCAAGAATGAATCATATTGGGTTCTACTTCCTAATCAACATCAATGAAGTTTTTCCCAGAACATTCACTGAATATGAAAATTGACTTGAATTCCAGAGATACCTTATGTAGCCAAACATGAGCAGGATTTTTATTTAAGCATTTTCTTTCAGAAAGAGAATTTTACAGACAACACACACACACAAAAAGTGCATTCTGTCCCTCTTTCAACTTTACTTTTCACCTTGTGATAACAAAAAGAAACAAGTAACTGTACAGGTATCCCACATTGAAAGATAGAGAACATTTTCATTCTATAAAATGATGTTTTAAAATGAATTTGACTTGGCTTGACGTATAGTCTTTTTCCCACAACATGGGAGCATAAACAAATGTTGACAAAGGTGTAAAATGTTAGCTACCTCTTCAAACACGCCACAAAAAATCTGTACAATGCACTGAGCAAACAGCTTCGGGTACAAGGTCGCCGAAAGATTCTTTATTATGGAGTCAATCAAATACAATATCGGGAGCTTTCTTGGCACTGGCACCTGTTAAAACCACAATAAATAATATAAATATAAATAAATAGATTTTTCCTTCAACAACTTGAAATCAATCGTTGAAATTTTGGTCCCACCAAATGATCCATCCACATCCCATACACTGCAAAGAAGATGAAATCTGCAATTAGAAAGCAAGGCAAATAGTCAGACACAATCTTTCCAAGACTAGGCCTCATGTCAGATGAAGCTTGGCAAGATCAAGGGAATGTGTTGTGGGCAACACGGGACAACTGATTCTATGCTGAACTTGATGTGTATCATTTATTCTGACCACCTACTTCCAATTCTAAGATAGGCCTAAATACACGTAGTAAGATAATATAAATCATTTCAATATTTCTTTCAACTTTCACTGAAAGAAAGCCACAGGTCTGCCCGAGAGACCAAATCTGTTATATAATAGGCTAATTTGCTGCCCTCTGTGAAAAGAAAATTACACCTGTATAGTGTATAAAACATGTTTGTTTTTTTTTAGAAATTATTCCTATGAAAGAGCGGAGGTGCAAATTCTCAATGGTTCACATTTAATGCTGCCTAGAGACCTAACCTCATGAAATGGTGTAACAGTAGAACAGGATTCCAATGACAGTCAATTGTTACCCAAGCTCTGTTCAGTGTTGTGATGTTTGGGGTTGTTTTTTTTAAGTACAAGTATCTACTGGGCATTGTGACTTGTTCAGTTTTTTTTTATTTTTTGTTATGAAACTTGATCTAGCTGTAATAAACCACAAGAAAGCCCAATGTCTGAAACAATCAAACTTTGATTCAAGATCTAAGGAAAAAAAAAAACAACATCCAATGACGTCATTCATTCAACAAAAACAAAAAGCAACCAACAGGCAACCATAAATACACAAAAGAAAATCAAGACTGAAGTTATTTCAGTTTCATTTTTCTGCCACAGATCGACCAAAGACTTGGTAACCTCTGTCTGTCACCATCTATCAACAGACCAAACAAGTCGATTCGCAACTGCTGAAAATCACGTTAAATTGGGCAGTAATTAGCAGGGAATTCACCACACCACCGCCTGCTTTTCAGTAAATTATGACATGTATTAGTGCTTCTCTTTGGGATGGAGGGCTGGATTGTATTATATATATGGTGTGTGTAATCATATTTGGGATAGCCCACAAAAAATTATCTGGCATGACAAGGATCATCTGGAAGGATCAAATATGGACTTGATTCAGTTTTGTTGAGCTAATCCATGCCCTCATATATTAGAATAGGAGGCATTATCTTTCCAATTGATTCACAGCGAGTGCCATGACATCAGCAAATTAAGCGACAGGTGTTACAAGGTAAGAATGTTAAAAGAGTTCGCCCTACTAAAATTGAAATGGTGCATATATGTCTCTTCATTACAGATCCCTTGATGAACACTTTTATTGCCGTGTCTTTGGGCAGTTTAAAATACTGAATAATTATAATTCACTTTTCCCATTTCCTAAATGTCCATCTGCTGCGCGGAAAGCTCGGTTAGTTCTGCTGCACTGGACATTTTGGCAAAACATGCACTCCACATTGACTTTCAATTCTCTTTGTCTGATCATTATGCCAGACACGTGAAATATGAATTGTAAGTGAAAAAGGTTGAAGGTATCGGTATCAAATTTATGTTTGACTCTAAATGTTGCTTTCCATATACATGTATATGTGCCTTGTATGGGTGTGCATGTGAGTGTATAAACCTAAACTGTTCCCATGGCAGAGAAACCTCGAACATTAATTATTTTTTTTATTGCTAGAAGCAAAACTCATTTTATTGAAGCTAAATACCACCATCACCACCAGCCACCACCATATTTATTTCACAGGAGAATGCAACAACAAAAACAGTTCAGTATCCATTTAACAACAACCACTGGAGACGAGGACAGACAGACAGTGACACCAGAAAAGATCAATGTAAATTTCAACATATTTAACCTCCTTTCCCAGTGGAGGAAATCAGGAATGTAAGTACATGGATTCATTTGTTTTCCTGCTGCCAGTTGACTTTAAATCTACATTCATTATGTTGGAGCTCAGTGCATTTCCTAGTTTAACTGCCAAAACACAAGTATTGTTCTTGGTCATTGTTTTGCTTCATATTTTAAACATTTCAAGGAAAACTAAGTCACAGCTGAAGTACAGGGAGATGGACATGAAAGCAGTCGATGGCGCCCAGTTCAAAGAGAGGTTGCTGGGGATGAGGTATCAAAGTTCAATGGCCTGTCAGATGTACCGATGTAGCAAGACTGTTATCCTGGATACTTGGTAGGACCAGACATTCACCTTGTGCTGACCAGCAAAGATCACCAATCACCACTTTGCACAGCTTGGGCCCCATGGAAAAGTCTTGGTCCACCTGCTCTTGACTGGACCAGCAGCTCAAGGGACAGCAAAATCTTACTTTCATGTCCAATCCTTCTGGTATTTCAGCTGTGCTTCTCATTAACAAAATACATGCAGGTTTGTTTTTTATATCTTATTTTTACATTAACCCTCGTCCTGCAGGAGGCCACTATATGGGCCTCCTCATGCAACACGCGAGGCCAATATTATGGCCTACATATTGCAAACCAGGTCCTGCGGGAGGCCAATATATTGTATAGCAACACTGCTCCTCGTGTATTGTTTATTCAGTTGCTACGAGTATCGCTTTTTTTTTTCACGTCCCACACTATTTTCCCTTGTTTATCTATCCCGTCACCCCTACTATGTCTAACAAAATGGTCAAAATTTGGCAAAAAGAAAAAGTTGTATGTAGCAAAGCCTCGCATGAGAAATAATACCCAAACGATACAATGAAACGCAAACTAAAACTACCAAAAGAGAAGACAGAAAATGTATCGTTTAGGTATTATTTCTTACGCGAGGCTTGCTAAATACAACTTTTTCTGTTTGCCAAATTTTGACATTGCTTATGGCCTTGCTGCAACCCCAGTTTTTCTAATATTTTGTCACTAACAAAATGGTGTCGTCCGATTACGTTACTACGATGCAACTATTCGTCATCCTCATGTTACAGTGCTGATGGTCTGAAGTTCGAACTGGGGAAACTTTTGACTCTGATGCTGGTTGTCGTCTACATGTGATGTGAGAAGGGGCCATCTGCGGATTTGAGAAACCGTTCTGTCTGTAATGAATTCTGATGTAATACTAGGGCATGCTGCATAAGGTCGTCTGTCGGTAGGTTTTTCATCAGGGAAAACTGGGAGAAAATGACCGACTTTGTTGTTGGTCATTGTCTTTATTTGCTGTGGTAATAAGAGAGAGATTGTGTTGCTTTGATTAAACTGCTTTTCAGTACATGTATGTACTCTACGAGCTGGAAATCAAATCTCTTGTAGAGGTGTGCCAAGAAAACTAACTTCATAGTATGTGGAACCTTCACATAGTGGAGGATGGAGAAGGCAATGTCACGATACATGTCAATTAAGAGCCTTGCTTAAAAAATAATTTGTACACTTGAAAGGCCTGACTTATGGACAAAAAAAGGGCAGACCTCTTGGGAAAAGGATAAAACATGTTTTAAGCGGCATGTAAATGCAGAAAATTCTTTATTATGGGCCTTCTACTTAACAATAGAATTTATTGCATCTCATCACAAGTACTTTATACAAACATCATAAGGGTCCCTTTCGATTTATCCACCACTATTGTTGTTCTTGCATCCTAAAGTGAACACGATACACGTGTTCAAAAGGATCCGATTGATCCAACCGCCTATTTTATCAGCAACATGCGAACGATCATCTGAATGGCCGCTGGCTATCCGCGCACAGGGCATTACATGGATGAGTTCACTCAACGCGGGACGGGGGTTAAGAAAATGCTTCTCTATTCTCATTATTTTATAATAAATGTTATGGATTTGAGTGTGCTCAGGGAATTTCTACCCCATCAAATGATATTTGGAATCTTCATTTCTCGGCATTTCCTTCCATACGACAGTTTTATCAAGAACGCATTACTTACATTTCAAAATCTGTTACTGCAGTTTATATATTTATATCTGTGGCCTTCATTAGAAGAGACAATAAGTGTTAAATGACACTTTGTGATTTCCAAACTGCAAAAAAATGTAGGGTGTGAGAATGACCCCTTCTAAGGGATCCTTTAACTGATTAAACATGAAATACTGCAATGTGCAAGAACAGCTGAAAGACTGTCATTTTGACAGTGATGGGGGTCCACAAGTTTTATTTTATGTGTGGCAAACTTTGTAGTGACACATTTATAGCAGCAACAATAAAAGACTGGTCAACAGAGAAACAAACAAGCAAACCATCCACAGAAAACATTGGTTAAAAACTTCATGAGAATGACTGGAAAAAAAAAATTGAATCATTACAACAAATATTTATTCTCCCATTTTGGCACCGGTAACATTGGCAGCTGAAAGAAAAGCATGAGCATTTAAATAGTAAGTAAGTAAACAGCTGATTCCACCACTAACTTCTGGTCCTTCTTACAGGTTTGTTACTGTTATACCTTGTAAAATGAGGTGAGACAACAAAAAATGCGATTCAAATTCTATTTATCAAAAGTGGACTTAAAAGTAGAATGGGCAATAGGCATATTTGAAAAAAAAAAGTGATTAAAAAAAATACTTTTCACAATTTGGTAATACTGCCAGGGTTTTGAATCTAATATAATTATTATTATGAATACCAATATATTATTATTACCGCAGGTTGTTTGTCATACGCTATTTCCTTTGTTTCTATTCTTAACTCTTACTACTATGGTAGATCCACTTAATTAGACAAATGCAATGAAATATGCAACATTAACACATGAATAAATGTGACACATTATCAATTTCATCCGTTCGTCATGAAGTTAAATAAGCATGAATATGGACTGTTGTACCTAGGAGATCTACGGACACTTTTCTGTAGGGTGATTTTGCGCCCGCTGAGCCCTAATCTTTTCCCCACCCTCAATACCTGGATTCATGAGAGGAATCGTGCAATTCTACACAAAACACTTAATACAAACAAAGCTGCAAATTTTTTTAAAGCAATCCCATAATTCTGTGTGCAGCTACTTTTCTTATTGGTCTGTATTTTAACATTCTATGCTACTGATGACATCCCCAGAATTTAAAAATATTGATGCTGTCATGTATGGAGACATTTAGAACTCCCCAATATCTCGTAACAGTAATAGCAAATTCAAAAGATTGTGGTCATAACATAGGGCAGCAATGAAACCATTCAACAATGAGGGTATTATTTTTATATAAGACTGTTATTTTCCCCCTGTCTCCATCACAATGTCAAATACACATAGATCTCCCAACAAACCTTGATTCATGCTGTGAACCATAATGACATTCCTTGCATGGCCAAGGTGCGTAAAGACTATGCAAAATTCTAAATTGACAAGTCCCTAAAATAGAATTTGAAGCTGGGCAGTGGGCTTTCACATACACATAGCTGCCAACTTTATAAAACCCAATAACACAATCAAAAAAAAAAAAAAAAAAGTAAAACATGTAAAACAAAGCCTCCCCCCTTTTTTCTCCCCAATGGTGAGAAAAAAACAACAACAGCATAGTCGCATTATGGGATATTCATTCTCTGTATAACCAGATATCAAGAAGGCAAGATCAAACACTCTGCTATGCTAATATCACCACTATTTCGGTTTCCAAAGGAAAGAACTGATTGATCATGAATAATTTCCAGAATTCACAATTCTTTCATACTTGCTCTTACACTACAGTAGTAAACAATGTCAGACCTGCTACCATGTGACTGTGAAATACAAAAGTCACAACGACGGGACTCATGACTTCCAAAATGCATTTGTTGGATAAAATTGAAGATAATGTAAAAAAGGAAATTTCTAAAAATATTTTGCAATTCCTTCCCGTAAAATAAATGTTTATTCATGGCCCCATTTTCATAATATGGGTAGTGAAGATTTCAGATTATCTGTCCATGATTGAGAATCATGTCAGGCATGAAAGGTAATGGATTTAGTAAATCTAGAACTGAAGCTGCTTCTCAAGCCATGTCCTCACAGATCTAGTTCTGGTTCTATTGTTTACCAGCCCATGCGCTCTTGATATCACACTACAAGCACACCTTGGCCTAGGCCTCGTTTATCCATGATAACCACTTACTTTTAGACATAGATCTAGATTCTAAAATTAGGCCAATATAGGCCCATTGCGGATAACGGCCATTTTAGTTCTCAAAACCGACGCCTCACCATGGCGATGGCAGCACTGACTTTGATACGTTAGCTGATTTGCACCGTGAGCACTTCAGGCGTCGCGAACCAATCAGCGGCGAGCAAGAAAAAAAGTAAACAATAACACGTGAGTTCACCCACATGGGAGACGTTCAGTCAATTCTTTCACTTCCTTTCCCTTGTTAAACAAGTTGCTTACAAGGATGGTAGGGAATCTGACCAGCTTGGATCCATCCTTTCCACCCGTCATAACAGTCATCTGCAATGCAACCAGCAGGCATTTTAACCGCTTAGACATATCTTGAAGTTACACTCGTCAGCTGATCCAGCCGCCATTTTAGGTGTCGGAAGTACATAACAAAAACACTCTGTGACGTCATTCGCAATGGGCCTATAGATCTACTGGTGGTTAGAACAGCCAGAGATAATTATAAATGTGTAAAACTGCAAAAAGACAAAATTTAAACATGATAGCAAAATAAACTGAAATCACTTCACAAAATGTGTCCACTGTTCTTACCAACAACCTTTCTTTACAATACAATGAGTGTGATCTAAGCTGCACGGGCTTCCGTATTCAAGCTTGTGTGAAAAGCCAAAGCGCACAAACACTGACGAAGATGTAAGCCGAAATGACTAATTATGCAACCCTACAGTTGCTCGGTTGAGTAGGGCCGTGACGAGTTCGGGCTGCGCCATACGGCAGAACATGAAAAGGCAGATCTCGCTGCATCCATAGTTAGGGCATTTGAATTGCTAGGTCTATGGCTACTGATGATAGAGCAGATTACAAGTCTTACTTTTTGTTTTCCTTCTCATTCTGTATGCTTGTATGATGGGAGACATTCTTCAATATGTACTTTCTACCACAAAAAACTGACTTGCATACTCAGATCCCAAATACATACTAACTACATTTTTTTTCCGAACTGGTTGGCAGCTATGTTGTATGCAGGATCTCTGAATCTTGGTCAGTAATAGTAATGATACTAATTTGTATTTCATTCAAAGTGAGAAAGGCTAAGCTTCTCACTGGCAACAAGGGAAGGGCAAAAGAAGAGTATCTGACATCTATGCTTCCCTCTCCTCCTTTCACGTGAACAAGAAAAAATTTATGCAGTTAGTAATTCATACCCTTTCTGAAGTGTTCAATGCTTCCCTAGTGCAGGATACACTGCAACATCAGGTTAAGTCACTTACTTAGTGCCATCTAAATTCAATAGGAACTTTCATGTGAGAGACAATCATTCATGTCCGCTTTTGATTCACTTCTTAAAAATTATATCAATCTAGGGTGTTTTACCCCAAAAGTGAGGTTTGATTGACTTGTCCACTGCATGCCGAGCGGGAAGGGCACCATGGGCCTTACTGTCTTGCGGTTCACGAGTTCCTGCTAACATGGTCAGTCGGACTGTTAGTATTACATATGGTTTATTTTGCTGTTTGATGCGTGAAATGTTTATACTTTTGAATAAACTACCTTCTTCTTCCTTGTTTCAACTTTGTGCCAAACCCTGATGCAATCCCCCCGATTTTCTGTGTTTTTTTATAACATAATGTCTTTTTCCCATAAGAAAATGCAGTTATAAACATTTTACCCATGACTTCGAGATATAATTTAATCTTATCTTCGAAGTATTTAAATACCACATTCTTTCAATCTCTCTTCATTTGTCCATGCCTTTGCCTTGCATGGTTTCGCATGAAAAGCAAATCCATGGCCAACTAAGAAACAGGTAAAATTTCCTAATGCTCTTTTCCCCCAAAAATATTCATTGGCTATCCGGTAAGAATAAGCTTCTCTGTATACGAGCAACGATAATGTCTAGGTTAAAGTAAAGAAACAAATGGCCCTCTTCTTACTCCACCCCCCCTCCCTTCCCCAAAAGTGTTTCTACACAGGCAATCTATTAAATTCCTTTACGCTGTCTAACTAGCTATTCTATTATACAGTGGAACCAACTTAAGCCCAAAGCAGATAATAGGAAATTTCCTTTCATCGGGAAGATTTCCAGGGTCCCGGCACAATCCTATATTTCTTATAAGTTTACGCCTCTTCACATAAAGAAAATCATGTAATTCCCTTTTAGCCGAAAGATTCTTTCACTTACTCGGTTGAGCCAGGGCACTGTCTCCAAAGTACAATGTCTTTGATGTGAAACACAACAATCCCAGCTTGTTGATTTCCTGCTTGACTATACAGGTCTATTGAATGTGGTTTAAGGGGTGGAGGGGAGACGGTATAATAACACTGAACTGACTGACAAGGATACCAGACAGAAAGGTTCCACTGTGAGTAGTGTTTTTTTGTTTTTTTTTAAACCAGTCACCCTTTCCTCCTCTCATCTTTCTCTGGGTCATTACCAATGTGTCATGGCTGTAACACTGACTACAATACATTCACCAACAGTACTTGTCCAGCACTTCAAATATGTTAGACCCCATACAACTAGTTTATCACTTTATCACCACCCACAGAGTGAGTTGTTTGTTTTTCCACTTCACCTCCGCTAGACCATTCACACCAAGTCAACATGATTTGGTCAACACACATCACGCCTACTTTCTTTCATTCGTTACGGAACAGACAACTGCACCTTGACACCCCCCCCCCCCCCCAATTGCTCACACTGTTGATAAGGACAAGAAAGGTGAAAGGCGGGATGAAGCCAATCGGTTTGTGCTTTTTCCTTTCTGTCTGAAATGGTGCTTTTGTCAACTACCGTTTGCAGAACAGGACAGTTAAACAAATTAATTATAATCCACAGTGCAAATTACTGCTGTTTGTTTCATGACAAACTTCGCCTCAACCCTGAAAGGGTGCATTGGGCATTAACGTGCAGGGAGAATGCAATAAGAAAGCAAACAACAACAAAACACACCTAAAGGAACGTACAAACTGAAGCAGATCCGTTTTAACTCCCCGGAATTGAAACTACTAAACAGTTAATCCTGAGCAACGTCGGGACCATTGCTAGTACAAAATACAATTACTGCTCTTCTGAATTTCAGCTTATGCAGGTTCCATTGTAGTAGTAATTAATGCCTTGCAAAATTTAAAACTTCAGAACTGGATGATGACCAAACATATACAACAAAACCTTACTTCAAAATCACAAGCCCTGAGAAAAAAAAAAATTCCTGTATTCTTATCAAAATACCTTTACATACTAGGTATGAGATTCATTTTATTCCTATCTGCTAACACTTGTCACAATCAAATCTTACTTTGCTTTTGCAGCATCGGTACTTTGAAGTACACAGACCGTAAATGATATCACTGGATAACACCACTTTGCGAAACCAAGCAAGAGTCACAAGGTTTAAAAAAAAAAAGTAATGTGACACTGGCATTAATAAATGAACAGTCAGACTGACCATGTATAAACAATGTGTTGGGCTGTGCCGCTAGGTGCGAAATCCGAAGTGGCTCTCTCCTGGACAAAGGTTATAACATGCGGCAGCCTTAGAAATAGAAGCCCGTCGTCGCAGGTCTACGGTTTACATTTCCGTTGTCAAGACAATTAAATCGGGTTACGAGAAATTCATCACTGGCAGGGTTGGAGAATTGTGAAGGTAGTGTCAACTGCCACCGCATTTTGTGGCAATGGTCACCGCTATTTCGTCACGCCATCCTAGGCAACGAAGTTGCAAGTGCATTGGAATGGTCAGATGGACCTGGGGGGCGTGAGGGTCGAGTCATGAGTTTACATATCAATGAGCGGTAGTCAGACTGTCTACTCAGGCGAAAAGGGGCTGGGGTAGCTGTAATAGTGGTGTCCATTGTCGCAAAATGCGGTGGTAATTGACGCTACCAATTATGAAAGCCAGAACTAACGCCAACAGATTCGATAGATCTAGACCACAATATTCATTCAGTCAGGCCTGTGAAATGTGTTATGATCAGAATTTCTGGCGGACTTAACAGTCTGGTCCCTCACTCAGAACTTATTTTCTTCTGTATTTACTCCTCATTTGCACGTATTGCAGGGGTTGGGATACATTTAATTGTGCTTGTCGAGGATCACTTATCATTGTATTTCTCTGCTTGGCCAACTGCAAAACAGCTTATTTCCGGTTCTAAAAAATGGGTCAATGGGGGTCACCTGACAGAGAACAAAGTCAACAGTAATTAGAAAAAAATGTGTATAAAAAATGATAACTTATAGTAAACTTATTTACGAACAATGAGACAAACACAAATCTGAACCTTATTAATTTGCTCTTCAATCACTTTGACGATTTCACTTGCAAACTGTTCGTGGTCTTCAGCCAGCATGGTCAGCATACTTATTTGGGGTTTACTGTTGAGCTTCAAGTCATCCAGTGTGGACCGGTAGCTCTCCGCCAAATCAACTTCGTCCCCCATCATGACAGAGCTGGGGTGTATGTCCTGCTGTAGCCAATAGATTGATCAACTAAAGATCTAGCACTTTAAAAGACTAATTCTAGGCTAGTTGTTTATCAACACTTTCGGTTGTCTGAAATTCCGAAAGCAGCAATGCATTGTGGGACGGCTCACGGCTGCGTGCGCATCATGACGTTAGAACTTATTTTAGCCAATCATTTGAGTCATGTGACGATTATTCATTTATTTTTAAAAAATGATTTCATAATTTACGAAACAATAATAATTATTTGTTTTTTCGGTAAGGGGGGGGGGGGGTAGAGTGGGGAATAGGAAGCTGAATTTGTTTATTGCTGAGGGTAAAAGGGGATATCTTACTAAGCCAGAAACGACACAGCCAGTTACTGCCAGCAAGAATTTATGGTAGAAACTGCCTGTATCTGACCGGTGTAGCAGGCAATATACCCCCCGGGGTATACTTTGGGCTAGGCCAGACTATACCCTCCCCCCCCAGTCCAGATTATACCCCCTACTTTTTTTTTTTAAAACAAGTCAAGACCACAGTTTATTTCAACTTTAGTTTAAATTGTTCATCATCACTGTCATCAGATATCATATTGAACCATACATTCTTGGCTCTTGTAAATTATGGTACATTTAAGAGGAAATATGCACTAAAAACCATTGATATACAAAAGGATTGAAAATCCATTCAAATTGATATGATTAGACTTTTAACAGTAATTTTACTTGTGTCCGTTGGTATTATTATTGTTTTTTTGGGTTTGTTTGTTTCTTTTATAATTAGCTGTCCATGAGTTAAACATGTATTGTATTTTTTTGTCTGGCACCATTGACATACAGTTAGTGGCAGGGTATGAAATAAGACCCATAAATGTAAAGTCTTCTGAATTTTATTTTAATTTTTGAAAATCAGAAATGTGCTTGATGTGTCAGAACAATTAGATCTACACACAGAGTTACAAAGATGCCGGGAAAGAACACACGGAGAAAAAAAAAATAATAACAACATTTTAATAACCCAGCTGACAGATGGTGCAATTCCATCATCCAGCAGACATTAAATACTTCACACAAAACTAAACATATACTAAAATTTTTTCACATGATGCTTAACCTGTCCAGATCCACTTGAAACGTTACAGAATACTAAGCAGAAATATACAATAATAACAATAAGAACACCAAATTATCTTATTTACTCTTGAAAATATAGAGAATATCATCAATATCATAATCATCATCTAGGAATAACATAAAGCTAAGAGGGAATATAAAAATTGACTTACACATCATTCTAGAATCTATAAGCAACAATGTGTGTGTACCAAATATATGTAAAAATTGTGTTAAATCTTTTCAATTATTCAAGTAGAACTGGACAGAAAGCTTTAGTAAAGTAGCTTTTGATAGTCGTGTAAACTAACAGATTAAAGCCACTGAAACAACAGTGCATTGTAGAAAATAATTACAGTATGTTACGGCAAAAATTCGATGGATCATGTTGCGTTAACATTAATTTCTTGTTGGTAAATTTTTTGATACTTTATTTGTAGAAAGGTATACATTTTATGTAGTTCATGGTTTAAGGCACTGGATTAGTTTGCAGGGCATTTGAAGGATTGCAATTATGTGTTATGGTGAATAAAGGCATGTCACTTGCGGGTGAAATAAAATTTTTAAAACTTAATGTTGTATCCGTGAATATTTTGCCTGAATATGGGAATATAATCTGGACTGGTGGAATATAGTTTGGCCTAGCCCAAAGTATACCTCACGTATAAACTGGCCTAGCCCAGAATGAACCTGGGGTACAAAATAGACTAAGCCACTTTAAAGCCAGTGTAGCAGGCCAGATTATCTCCCCGCCGGACTACACCAGGGGTTAAAGGAGTCTTGCCTATTTTATGTCCCCAGGTATATTCTGGGCTAAGCGAGTATATACCCAGGGGTATACTTTAGGCTAGGCCAGACTATATTCCACCAGTCCAGATTATACCCCCTATTTCTATATAAAAGTGAAGACCACAGTTTATTTCAATCTTGGTTTAATCCTTTTTTTTTTTTTATCTCTGTGGTATGTGGTATTTTGGCATTCAGTATTTTGTCTTAAAGGAGCGCAGAGGAACAAACCGTGTTCCAATCACAGTGCGGAACTGTGAGCGAGTTATACTGACCCAGAGATATCTCTGTACTGCCCCGCCCCCAAGACCGTGGGAGGATGGGAAAGAAGGGTATAAAACTCCGGGCCTGTCAAGCCCCAAGCACTATTGGGCCAACAGCATTATGCTGAGGCCCGCTAGAAACAAAAAGATCTCAATAGCCCCAAGCACTGCGTCTCTTCCCCCAGACGAGAGCAGGTGTGTGTGTTACTGAATAAACGTCTTTTGTGCCCTACAATAGACTTATATTCTTCTTTGACAGGTACGTGCTCTTTAATACTTATAATACTGTTCTTGCTGATTTTAAGATGATAATATCAGACGCTATCAGATATTCACGATGAGTGTAACCCTGTAAACACTAGATATACTTTCCTCATAAGTATCTTAGACTCGAGAAGTTATGATACCAGACTCTGTCATAATAATTATAAGAGTCCTGTAGCTATGCTGTTTATATTGTTTTTGATACATGTGCTGAAATGCCGTATACTATTAGCCTAGCCGGGCAGACTGTTTGCTCACTAATGTTATGTTAGATCGACGACCACGATATTGGTGCGTACTGAATGTTTAGAAGTCTTTGGATAATATTTTTCTCTCTTTCTCTTTCTCTGATAACGCACATCTCATGTTGTGTTTATTATCTTCGCTCTTGATTTATTTACGTTTTATACATGTATTATTATTATGCTAGTCGTGTTAACTATGCCATGTGACATTACATGTATATATTTGTCTTGTTGTTAATTGGTATACTGTTACACGACTGCGTCTCTTGCCCCAGTCGGGAGCAGGTGTGTGTGTTACTGAATATACGTCTTTTGTGCCCTACAATAGACTTATATTCTTCTTTGACAGGGTGAGCAGTTTTACCGTCCTGGCACGAACCGAGTGAATGTTGCGGCCTAACCAGCCGCAGTAACAAGAGTGAAACCAACATCAGTGGTGCATATCCTACCTATCTACACCATATCTATCACCTACTTCACATCCTATCATACCATCTTGTTACATCTCTGTCATCGGGTGTCATAGTAATACATACATACATACATATACATTCTTGACTTCCGTAAATCAATACAATTCAGAGGAAAAAAGATGCATTATTATTATTGATATATATACTATGGGTGGAATATCCATCCAAACTGATGATTCACCTTTGACCCTCATTTCACTGTCGTTCGTTGTCATGTTGTAGTTATTTTTGTAGTTGGTTGTCCATGAGTAAAACTTGCACTGTATTGTTTGTTTGGCACTGACATAGGCCTACACTTAGTCGCAATGGATGAAATAATTAACGGACTCATAAAAATGAAGTCATTTAAGAGACTTTTTTTGTTTCCAAATACACGGTTGTTAAATCTCTTGGCAAGGGACGTGTCAAGCTTAGGAAAGTAAAGACGGACAAGGTCTTTTAAAAAATTTTTTTATTTTATTTCACTCGCGAGGGACATACCCTTATTCACTATAACACATAAGTTCAATCTTTCAAATGTCTTGCAAACTAATCCAGTGTCTTAAACCATAAGGTACATGAAATGCATATCTTTCTAAAAATAGGCTATCAAAGCATAGTATTCACTAACAAGAAATAGGCCTACTGTTAATGTAATGTTGGATGAACTACGAGTGGCTAATGTGGTTACTGCGTGGGTTCAATAGTAACTCCCTTAAGGATACACAGGATTAACAAACACAGGGTTCTGCTGGCAATCTTATTTATTCAAAAAGCCTAACAAAGGTATCACTACCAAACAAAAAGCCCAACCAGCCATGAGCCAAAGTTTCTGCTACTGGCGCAACTGGACCAGGCCATGTTTTGGGCGAGGCGCGCCACGGCAGGCCGCCGCCGGTCTATTGTACTGCAAGGTCCACTTGTGCTTCCTATTGTTGCGGCGTCTTTGATGGAGTCTACTGACCACTCGAACTGGCATCATCTTTATGAGCCAGCGCGGACGTCCGAGAGGGCTAGTACGTAGTCCAGTGTTGGACAAGTGAAAGGCTCGGACATTGAGTCCAGCCGAACAACATAACCGGTTAGGGTCCTAACACAATCGAATTTACAGTACGGTTAAAAGGGTGCACACAAAAGTCAATTAGGTATCCCAGTAAACTGCAGAAATTACTCTAACGTCCTCTCCAGCAATAATTGAATAAATTTGACCCAGGTTGGAATTATCGGGGATAACATGCGTCTAACTCATAGTTTGCTTTAAATCCGAGACCCTCTTATTAATTATTTCAATAGGATATGTGCATCAAAGTACAACGAAATTAGTACCATTATAAAGTAGAAACATGCTGCTAAAATTCTAACTGACTACTTATACCAGAAACCCGGTAATAGTTTTAATATAAATTTTCAAAGTGTCAGGACTAACAACATTTGCCAGATTTGTGTGGGATATTTTAGTCCATTAATATGACGTATCTCCGTTGATAACAAACGTTATCATAAATACCTATATTGTACCGATAGGGTATTGCCTACTCTCAACAATGAATTCGGGTTCCCGTCTTTCTGTCGGTGGATAACAACGAATGAGCGAGTTGTAAGAAACTTAAAGCCATGATATAAGAGTTGGAAGCCCGGTGGTCAACATTTCCAACTGACCAATCAAAATGCACGCTTTCCACCGTGATGTGAATAACGGGTCCCGCGCTACTAATAATAGTTCGTCCATCAGGTATGATGATGACCTTAACAACACCAGAGGAATAAAGAACAGAAATTGTTGAGAATTTCAACACATGGACAATAAAGAGAACTAAAGGACACAGAGGACAGAATGGAAAGACTGTTCTTTCATGACTTATGGCTTCTCATGTGACTGATAAGTCCTATTTTTGCCCTGCAGACCCTTCCGCATAAATGACAAGAGTGCTCCGTTGGTTCAGTACCACTGGGCCTTTTCTTGCGCCGTTCTCTTTTTTTGATAGCCTGCTGGACTCTGTCAGCTTCCCATGCTTTGCTGCCTCTGGTAAGGGCCGCCCTCCAATTTGCACGATCAAGCGAGAGCTTTTCCCACTCACTCACATCAATGGCAAAGGCCTTCAGTGATTGCTTGAGAGTGTCTTTGTAACGTCTCTTTGGGGCCCCAACATTCCTCGTTCCATTGGAGAGCTCAGAGAAGAAGATTTGCTTAGGGAGTCTGGAGTCGGGCATTCTGACAACATGTCCTGCCCAACGTAGCTGAATTTTTTTCAGGTGGCAGAAGATGCTCAATTCCTTGGCACGATTGAGGACCTCAGGGTCTGGAATTTTATCCTGCCATTTGATCCTTAGGATCTTTCTAAGGCAGGCCAGATGAAAGTGATTTAGCTTTCTGGCATGCGATTGGTACACTGTCCAGGTTTCAGCCCCATAGAGTAGGGTGGGAAGGACCACAGCATTGTACACTTTCAGCTTAGTGTCTGAGCGAATGCCGGCAACATCCCACACTCTCTTTCGAAGCCTGCCAAATGCAGAGCTGACTTTGCTGATTCTTGAGAGAATTTCAGTATCAACACGAGCCGCGAAAGACAGTGTACTGCCAAGATAGGTGAAGTTCTCCGACACCTTCAGAAGACTGTCATGGACTTTGATATTTGGGGTCACAGGATACTTGTCGTCTGGAGTAGGCTGATGGAGCACTTCCGTCTTCTTTGTGCTTATTGTGAGGCCAAAGTTGTCACAGGCACTAGAGAACTTATCAACACAGTTTTGCATGCTATCCTCATCGTGTGCCAGAAGTGCACAATCATCAGCAAATAGTAGGTCACAGACTTGAGTACTTTTGGTTTTGGTTTTTGCCTGAAGTCTCCTGAGGTTGAATAGACTGCCATCAGTTCGGTACTTGATGCTTACCCCTTGAGGAGGAGAGCTAAAGGCTTCTTGTAGCATTGCAGAGAACATGATGCTGAACAGAGTTGGGGCTAAGACACAACCCTGTTTTACCCCATTTGTGACAGCAAAGGGCTCTGAAACACTGCCGTTGCTTTTGACTGCAGCTTGCATGCCATCATGAAACTGGCGCACTATTGTGATGAATTCGGGTGGACACCCAAACTTCGCCAAGATTTTCCAGAGGCCTTCACGACACACTGTGTCAAATGCTTTTGTGAGGTCAACAAATGTGATATACAGCGCTTTATTTTGTTCCATGCATTTTTCCTGAATCTGTCTGGCAGCAAAAATCATATCCGCCGTTCCCCTCTCTTTACGAAAGCCACATTGGCTCTCGGGAAGCAAGTCATTTGACGAGAGGTGATCAAGAAGGCGATTCAGAAGCATTCTTGCCAATATTTTGCCAGCAATTGAAAGTAGAGAGATTCCCCGATGGTTGTCACAGACTTGGCTGTCCCCTTTGTTTTTGTATAGATGGATGATTGAAGCATCTTTGAAGTCCTGTGGCAGCTTCCCTGCTTTCAACATATGATTGAACAACTCGGTCAACCTTTCAATAAGCTTTTCTCCACCGAAGGCATACACCTCAGCAGGAATTGAATCCACGCCTGGTGATTTGTTAAAGGACATCTGATTTGTGGCAGTTCGGGTCTCATTTGCTGTGAATGGCTTGACAAGAGCTGCATTAATAGGAGTCTGAGGGAGGCGGTCAATGGACTCAGTATTTACATTTGATGGCCGATTTAGCACACCTCCGAAATGTTCTGCCCAACGCTGAATTATGGCATTCAATTCAACAATGCGTGTTGAACCATCTGACGCAAGAAGTGGCGTAGTGCCAGAGCGGGATGGTCCAAACACAGCTCGGAGGCTCTCAAAGAACTTTCTAGTGTTGTTTGTGTCGGCATATTTCTGAGTTTCTCTTACTCGCTCTTCAAGCCAGTCATTTTTCATTTTCCTCAGCTTCTTCTGGAGTACAGCCTTACATGCACGCAGTGCATCAGCTTTTGCTGTGGAAGAGGGGTCACTGCAGTGAGCTTGGATGAGACTATTTTTTTCTTTGATGAGCACTTTGATTTCATTATCATTATCATTGAACCAGTCCTGGTGCTTGCGGACAGGAAAACCAACTGTGCTGCTGGCGCAAGAGTGTACAGTCGTATTTAGGTCAGTCCAGCTCTGTTCAATGTTCTCAGGGTCAAAAGTCACGCAATCCAATTTTGAGGAGAGTTCTGATGAGAGCTCGCTCTGTTTCTCAGCTGAGCAGAGTTTTGAAACATTTAGGCGTTTAGGTGGCGCTTTCCCTTGAGGGCGTCTATTGCGCCTCAATGTTAGTCTGAGCTTGCAAACAATGAGTCTGTGGTCAGTTCCACACTCGGCACCACACATCGCCTTTGTTACAAGGACATCCTTTCTGTCAGTCTTCCTCACAATGACATAGTCTATGAGATGCCAATGCTTTGAGCGGGGATGCATCCATGACGTTCTGTTTCTCACGGGGAGACTAAAATTTGTGTTGGTAATGAACAGGCCAAATTCAGCGCACAAAGTAAGTAAGCGCAACCCATTGTTATTGCATGAACCAACTCCATGAGGGCCCAAAACATTTGGCCACGCTGAGATTTCGGAGCCAACCCTAGCATTGAAGTCCCCCAAGAGAATCAGCTTATCAGCTGCCGGGACAGAGCATATGACAGATTCTAGATCAGAATAGAACTTGTCTTTGGCTTCATCTGGGTTTGTCATGGTGGGCGCATATGCGCTAATGAGGGTGGCTGACTGGCTTTTCCCAACTGGGATCCTGAGTGTCATTAGCCTGTCATTTATTTCAATTGGCATGGACTGCAAGTTTCTGACAAGGTCATTTTTAATTGCAAACCCAACACCATGCTGTCTCGGTTCGACTGCACCCTTGCCTTTCCAGAAGAAGGTGTATCCACCACTGAGCTCTTTGAGTTGGCCACTATCAGGGAGTCTGGTCTCACTGAGTGCCACTATGTCCAGGTTGTACCTGCTGAGCTCAATGGCAATAAGTGCAGTGCGTCTTTCCGGGTTGTTTGAGTTGTCCTGTAGTGTGCGTATATTCCAGGCTCCTAGCCTGAGTAAGCTGAATTTCCTTTTGTTTCGACCGCAAAAAGGGATCCCCACTGGTCGCGGTATACCAGTCAGGGTGATGTGAAGTGGGCTTTCTTTAGGGCACCTTTTCTAGCCCCTTCCTCAGTTGAGGTGAGCAGTGCTATCCTTAAATAAGGCTGCTCAGCTACTGTGGGTGCTGCCTCCCCACGCCTCCACTTCAATCGACGATGAAGCGACCATAGCCCACAGCCACCAACGTGTAGGTCTGTGCTAACAGCTTCCAGTCTATCCAAACCTGCTGCCACCGCATTCGCCCATCGCCGTTGGAATTTTGAGAGGAAAGAAGACGAGACAAAGATGAAAGAAGACGAGGTGAGTGTTAAGACTGGCGCAAAGAATTTGTTTTTAGTGAGAAAGAGCTGCGCAAACATCAGACTCACTCTCTCGCCTGGACACAACTTATCCAAGTGGCAAGACAGGGTCAAGACGACTGGAAATGTATCCAGGTGCAGGAGGATGCCAGAGGGACAGTCATATTGCCTGACCGGCTGCCTGTAGGCTACTCCACAGCCTCGCAGTCCCAACTGACTAGGGTGAAAGACCCAAACCAAAGAACACCAATACTGGTGGATGCTCTGTGTCACGATATCCAGGCCAGAGTGACGGTATATTGCCATCTGCCCTATCAATCAACCACTGGCCTGCTGCCGCCAGCTTCGAAGCTGCGTCCGGGAAGTTTGCTCAATTCTTCGTCTGTGATTTAGGCAAACAAGCCTATGACCACACCGCTACCGGGGGCCAATATGAAGGACTCTGAGGGTCACATTGTGCCCTAGCATGTGGCCGTTGGGTTAGATGAAACCTCCTCCGCCCTGGCCGTTTGCACCGACAGGTGCACGCCCACTGATACCATGCTAGCGTACCAGTTCATGAAACAGGTTGTACTGGATTACATGTTACCACTAGCAGATTTTTCTGACCTGACATTCAAGGTCCTACTATTACAAGGGAAATAACCCAATTAATGGTACTCGGCCAAGTGTCCATAAACTACTATGAGTGGCCGTCCCTCACTCACGCACCAGAGTTACCGTGAAAGGACATATTAAAAATAGAAAATCGTTCATCCTCTCACAGTAACATGGTCCATCCAATTTTGCCTTACATGCTTTAGAGCTAATTACTTTTTACAATGCATTACTTTTGTCTCAGTGGAGTTACTCTGTCGGTCTACACAACTGTCAAAGCTATTTCACTAAAGCTTTCTGTCCAGTTCTACTTGAATAGTTGAAAAGATTTAACACATTTTTCATATATAGTTGATACACACAATCGTATTGCTGCTTATAGATTCTAGAATGATTTGTAGGCCTACACTGCCGTTTTTACACTCCCTCTCCTGTCTTTGTATTATTCCAAGATGATGATGATGATTCTGATATTGATATTTCTCTTTATTTTCAAGAGTAAATAATATGATTTGGTGTTCTTATTGTATATTACTGGTTAGCATTCTGTAACGTTTCAAGTGGATCTGGACAGGCGGAGTTCATCAAGCGAAAATATTTAGTGCCTATGTAGTTTTATGTGAAGTATTTCATGTCTGCAGGACGATGGAATTGCATCATCTGTCAGTTGGGTTATTATTACGTTTAATTTTTTTTTCTGTGTGTGTTCTTTACAGGCCTTTTCTCTCTGCATCATCGTAACAAAAAATACAATGCATGTTTTACTCAAGACCAACCAATATCAAAATAATAATAATAATAATAATAATAACAGACACGAGTGAAATCAATGCTAAAGTCTAATCATATCAGTTTGAATGGATACTCAACCCTTTTGTATATCAGTGCAGTTTAATGCATGTTTGTTTCCTCTAAAATGTATCATGATTTACAGGAGTCAAGAATGTATGTATGTACACCAATTTAAACTAAGTCTGAAATAAACAGTTATTATTGTTTACACTAAATTGTATTATAATTTATGGGTGTCAGGAATGTGTCCATGTATGTATTAATATGATATCTGATGACAGTGATAAAGAACAGGCTGAAATAAACTGTGGTCTTGACTTGATTTTTTAAAAAATGTAGGGGGTATAATCTGGACTGGGGGGGGGGGGTATAGTCTGGCCTAGCCCAAAGTATACCCGGGGTATAAACTGGGCTAGGCCAGTTTAACCCCGGGTATAGTCTGGGCCGGGGGGGGGGGGAGGGGGGTATATTTTGGCCTGTTACACCGGGCTAAGTATGATAGGGGCTTCCAAGATTGACTAAGAAAATAATATTACATGTATAATGATTGATTGATGACAAGAATCCGAGTCCTACTACGCGGGGCATCCCCATAAGTCCTCCTCTCCCCCTCTCTAAAATCCATCTGAGCGTCTTCCTACTAATTTTATTGTTCCAGTGGCCAGCTGGTTCCATATTTGTCGGGTTCGTCCGGCCTTCTCGCACAGTTTGTTTCCCGCCTCAATCATTCTTGTTATTCGGAGGGTGGGGATATCTCGGTGTCTTCATCTGCTCTCAATCGTATGGCATGGGCAGCATAATTATTCATGTGAGGGTCTTCAACACATTGTAGATATACACCATTCGATAACATCCAATTCAGATGCATACGGTACAGATAAGCTTTCCCCACGATCCTCCTAAGTTTCTGTAAGCGTAATTATTACAGACGACCCATCTCTCCCACGACAGGGTGGTGAAGAAATCAGTGCGTCTGCGAGAGCCCAAGCACTTTGTGTTTTGCCATAACTTTGCAGAAAAATGTAGGCTACATAATTATTATACATTATTTTTCTCCGAAATTTGGACATCTCTCCTAAACTGTTATGACGTAACTATTGATTATACCATTTCCTCACAAACAGTAAGGCCGAGAGTGAGTGACCACCAAAGACTAATAAATTAACCAGACTGGAAACACGAGCTTCGGGCTGTGTCGTTTTTTACGGAATTTCCCGAGCGGCGACTGTATTACCAACATGGCCGCCGCTCGGGAAATTCCGATTCTTGTTCTATCTGCAGTAGAAATTTCTTTTTATATAAATTTGTCAAGATTGGTTGTACATGTATTAATTTCTTGGTGCGGAACCAAACTTCCGCGTTCAGCAGGCGCGTCAAAATGGTGTCATTCAAAATTGTGGCTATACTGAAGCGTCGGTCGCTACCTTAAAGCTAAAATGGCGGACCGTTCATGACCTTTCGCTGTTTTGTGACGTCACACAATGGGATCATCCAGTCTGTGTATTTTATTAGTCTGTGGTGACCACGGCATGATACATGTACCAAGGCACAGTAAGCTTACAATACATGTATTTTTATACTGTGAGTTGCCATGTTCGTAATTTTGGTTTATTCCTATTACGCGGGCGTGAGGTTTGACAGTCAAGATCCATCATATTATTATAAAGGAAGTAAGACCTCCAGTATAATCATGAAGGGCTTTTTAACTGTTGGGCCCTAAATTCTACAAAATATCACATTGCACACAGAAAGTCGTAGAGGCGTACGCGAGCATAATTATTTTAAAAGGTCTTGAAGTTCGCTACATTTGTAATCGTTTCGTTCATATTTGAACCAAGCATGTTTAAGCTTATACATTTTCTGCCGTCGATGCACGATAGAGAACTACATTCGTTTGCACTGTTTTGCCATAAAGTTCTAAACGAATACAATAATGTCGCTTTGTGACTTCTCCTGGCGAAGTCTGCAAACTAAATTCACCTTCGAGTGAAAGAATAAATTATAGTGATATTTTCAATTGTAGTAAATTTACAACAGATAAAGGTGAGGAAAGATCGGTTATGTAGGGGAGGGGGGGGGGATTGAAAATGATGACTGTTGCTGGCAATTACAAGCTGTATTTGATTGTATACTATAATAAGTAAGTGTATAAATGCTGCAGGGAGCGGAGAGAGTGAACGACCATGCATTTTGTCTGTTTGTTTGTTTGTTTAATGTTTTCTAAGATTGTTCACATGATTCTTGTGTGTTTTTGAATTGGCCGCCAGGCCTATAATAAACTAAACTTGAACTTGAACTTTGAACCATAAGGAAGTGTTCCGACAGTTTGAACCGGAAAGGAAAAAGACGCATAGAACTAAATAGTAGGTCTATGACAGGAAATTTCGTTCTGTTTCTCAATAAATTTATCTTCAAAAATCCCCGAGTCAGTGAGCCAACTAGTATCATATATATAATGTCATTCGTCAATAAAACTAGTTTTCTCTATTTGAATGTCTGGATCTGATGGACCCTACAAGTATGAGTCGGTGATATTTAGTAGCCAACTTTTTCTCTATTTGAGAGTTTGAGTCTCACAGTCACCACAATGTACGGCTCCTTATATGTCCAGCACTTAAAGTGTTATAATACACGCGGTCACAATATAGTCGGATCTATCTCTCGAGACCTCACTGTAGAGCGTGTATGGCAATCAATGTAATTTGGAATCCAATGGCATATTATTACAGAATCTATGCACACGTGAATTTCAGATTTTTTGTTGTTCTGTTACCATAAATAACAAATTGAACACCATCCACGTTCTGCTACACTGATAGTAATGACAATACACCGTATAGCGACATCATCCGCCTTGAATCGTGATCAATGACAGTTCACTGTGGAGCTTTCGAAAGTTTCAATTCACACAAATGGAGAGCAAATTATTATTCCTGAATCGAAACTGCAGGAAAGACAGACTATCAGTAAACATAATCAAGATTACATTATTTAGAAAGTATACTAGGCAATCATTTGATTTAATGTTCCCCTGTGTTCCACGCCTGTAGGAGGTAAATTCCTATTTGCGACAGTGAGGACAATTAGTAAATATTTTATTTCGAGTGCACTGTAAATTCTTCCGTTTTTTTAATAACCCAATATATGAAGGAAAAGTGAGTTTGTGGACTGAATGTGATGGGAAACGATTTCGGTTAGGGGTGACAAACGTGAGTGCAAAGCTGATTGCGCAGCAAACAACAACAACAACAACAAAAACAGCAACAACATCAACAACAAATCTGGACAAGGTGGTCTAGAGGCAAGGTGCTCGCCTCTCATGCCAAGGGTCCCGGGTTCTAAACCCGGGCAGTGCAGGCATGTTGGAAAGTGGATTTTTCTCGTATTTTCAAGTCCCTGGTCCTATTGGGGGGTAGGATCGAGTAGTTCTTGGAAATTGGATTTTTCTCATATTTTCAAGTCCCTGGTCCTATTGGGGGGTAGGATCGAGTACCTAGTCTTCTCGGATAAGGACGAAAAAATTCGGAGGGCCCGTGTGCACGTTGCGCACGTTAAAGATACCTTGGCAGTTGGAAATCGTAAAGAGCAGGCCGAAAGGCCGCTGCCCGGGCAAAATTGAAATTAATAGATTAAAATTTATCCATATCATCTCCCCCCCCCCCCCCCCCCCGCCAGAACAAGAAATAATAAAAAAAAAACAAGTAAAGTGAGGTGTAAATGCCAAGGGCAGCGAACCTCCTAAAATAAAGACCTCAAAGTACAACAAATCTGATACCGCTTGTCTTGGATAGGTCCGTGATAGCCTATAGGCTACAGGCTACATGTATTGTTTTTCCTTCTGTTGTGAAGGGATGCGTTGCATTGAGTCAAAACTGTTTTCATTTGGTGTGCTAGGTCTCTCTTTCCGCTCGCTGACTCGAGACAGCTATGACGAGCCCGATTTGTGTTGCGAAACCGACTTGCGACAGGAGTGCTTCCGTCTCGCTAGTGCGCATAATGCCTGATAATCTCCATAGTCCACAAACCAGTTTTGGCGCAGTGGCCATCAGTCTCCATGGCGACAGAAAAAGAAAGTGCTCAAGAAGAACTTTGTGGAGCAAGGAAAAAGCTCCGGTAAATGGACACATTTTCTCATGTTATCGCCCGATGAATTTCGGCAATGTCCAGTCGTCTAGGAGAATTCCCTGAGGATAGACGAACCAACCTACATGATTGTAGACCTACATGTATTTGGAATTACTTGAGGAAGTTACTCCATTGATTCTGGCATGGCATACGAGGTAGAATTTCATCTGTGGAACTTTGCAGCACATTTTGGTATGGCCAAAGAGGTGAAGCTTGCATGCTTGCCGTTCACGCCTTCAAATACGGCTTGTTCAAACCGATGCTTGCGCAAAGAATGAAAAAGGTCTGACTGTTCCGACTGCACGCAGCCGGCCGCACGGACACTGAAGCAATTGAAATTAACTCATGCACGCCCCCAGACGCCCAAAACTGGCGTGTGCAGGCGTCGATTGACAACAAGTTTGAAGACAATTTGACTGTAATTTGCGGCTTAAGACGTGTGACACATTGGACTAACATTTACTTACATGTATTTTATAGTTGTCTTTTTTTTAAATATAAATTAATAATACATGTATAATATTAATAATACATGTAAATGTAATTTATAAAGCACGGCATCACCTTGAGGGAGCTCCAGATGTGTCACAAATCTTTACATTTCACATGAAATAAAAACTCTTGTCAGTTTTGTGCAATGTTCTACATGACTGGTTTTTTTTTTTTTTTGTCATCAACCAAAGCTTAGGCCTAGAGACTAAACGGCTCAGTCTTGAGATTTTTTTCTGAAACAATCCTATGTCTGACACTCATGATGTAATGGCAGATATTTCCAAACTGCTGGTGATTAATAAGTGAACAGTTTTTGTCTGGCTGATTTGTAGTGAACTTTTGGAACTTTCAGCATTTTGGATGAGGACGATTTTAAGTTTCAAGGTGTCTTACATAGGTATTGACAAATCTTTGATGTAACAAAGCACATTACGGGCTTGGTTATTAACAGAAATAGACAATTTTTACTATCATAATCGAATGCATGATGTCTGAATCGGTTAAAAAAAATGTAGAAAACAATAATGCTTGCCATGAAAACGCCGCTCTCTTGGATTTTGAGTCCCCCAAAGTGTCGAATTCAGTATAGCAGGCTTCGCCAAATTTTACTGGATTTATTTCAAACTTTTCCTATATATCTTTTTCAATCCAATAAAAAATAACAATTTTATACAAAAGGGAATTTTCATATCTTTTACAAATCTTTATATTATGCATTTTTGAAATTGGTGTGTAGCAGAATTCCAATTTACCCCTAATTTCTATCTTCCCTGTAAACTATCTTATCTTCCTTGTAGCCTATCTCGTCTTCTTGCGACCAATCTTATCTTCTTTTTGTAACCTGTTTTATCTCTCCCGGACAAAAAGAAAAGGTTGTATGTTGCGAAACCCCGCGTGAGAAATAAAACCCAAACAATACAAAGCAAACTAAAGAGAAGACAGAAAATACACAAAATTTTTGGCTTTCGCCTTTTTCAAGTGAAAAAAAAAAAAGAACAATAAAAGACTTCAACAGGAACGAAGCGAAACAGTTTACTTCGCTTCGTTCCTATTGAAGTCTTTTATTGTTCCTTTTTGTTTTTTTTACTTAAAAAACTGTTTCACTTCGTTCCTGTTGAAGTCTTTTATTGTTCGTTTTTTTTTTTTCACTTGAAAAAGGCGAAAAAGGGTTGAATGCACACATCTTTCAGTGGCTTACAGAAGGAATGAATCATGTACACTGTTAAAGTCAACATGTCTCAATTTAAGTGATCTGTTGTCCATTCATTACTGTGAGAGAAGGCCTGCAGGTTTTAATGATAATATTCTTGCCAAATTAACAGTAGCTGCTGCAATCATGACTTTGCATTGTCTCATATAGTCATAATGAATGGTGTTAAGTGTAGGTATCCAATTCTGAATTCTAAAAAAATTAAACTTTAACTTTTATACCAGGAAGAATGTAACATTTTCTTCTGAGCATTTTGGTATCAAAATTGTGCATCTTCATTTTGATGCAAATTACGTAGCTTTGAAATTACAAAATACTGTGTCAAACTGCACAACTGACTCGAAAGCCAACTCTGAGCCCCAGAACTTACATCAACTAAAGTAGCTATTCTAAACACTTAAAACATCATAAACACAGTCCTAGGTATGAAGGTACCAAATTTAATTTTGTTTCAATTACTGGATCAGTGCATTAAAAACAGTGTTTACATGTATATATATGGTAAAAATGGACGACAATTACAGTAAAATGCTAAAAAGGGCAGGTAAAAACCACAAAAATTACTCAAATTCAAACACCATTAAAAGTTAAAATATACATGTAGTTCAAATTTGAAAACAATGGTAACACAATATCTGGGATTTAGAATTCAATCTCTGCAAAAATATTTTTAACACAGCAAACATGATAATACTGTATACCGGTATATATATTATATTATATCAAATGACAGCCTATATCACGAAAATGAGAAAGTTTAAGGTGTATGACAGATAATGGGAAATAATGTTTTAAAATCCATTCATGATGAAACTGTTATCGGAATGTTATTAAAAAAAAAGACATTAATCAATTTCATCGTTAAGAAGGATATGGCTCTCTTTTTTTTTTACCAGTTCTTGTCGGTAATAGAAAACGACCCAAATATGAAGACAACAGCAAGTGAAAGAACAAAAAAAATACATACTTATATATAAGTATATATGTAATCAAGTTGGTGGGTCCTTTGAACAGTCTAAGCTGTGTTTTACTATTTCTGTTATGAAATCATGAGTTCAGATTTCAATTTCTGTATCACTGTATGATGCATAAATTAAACCTCTCACTCCATGCTTATGATTTACTTCTTATTTCCCCTGTCTATGCTGAGGCATCACGCACCTTTAGTCTCTCTTGACTTACTTTATGACATGATCATAACATACATACATATTCATATAACTGTCAAACTGCAATCAGAGTTACGGTGAGGGGTGAATGAATACACTCAGTACTGCGATCAAGTTAGTGGTACACAGCATAGGGTAAATACTGTTGCTTGCATTAGCACATGCAACTCAGGGCGAAAAAGTTAACTTTTTGGTAACTAACCATCACTTTTCACTACCTCTGTTTCTTACACTAGTTCATGTATAATTAAGACTAACAAATAGATTGTCTATGCTTCAAGGTGCAGAATGCTGACCCTGTTTCATCCTGCTTCAATCATGATGACACTATTTATTATGCATTTCTGACATTTGCTTTAGAATTTTCTTCACATTTGATCCTTGGATCTTTTTTTGTAATATCTTCTTTACTCTATTCTAGCTGCTCATTTTCCTTCCTGAGTGTTTGTCCATAGTTTCTAGCTGAGGCTAAGATTTCCTCATGCTGCACACAGTACTTCTTCACTCAGAATTTTATGGTTCTGTTTTTTACAATGCCATGAATGGCTAACTATAACTATTTGGCTGCCATATAAGAATCAATATAATACAGGTCCAATCAAATACATGTATTTAATGTACAAATAATACATTGTAGCATCTGCGGGCTACCCCTTGCCCTCCCCCGGTTTTGTTGTTGTGCTGGTGGCTGAGCATGTGTTCACCACTTTTTCATTTTATTGTTGACAACCGCCAGAGTGTACTGTACTCCGTGACCTGACCTTCTTTTCCTAGTGAGTAGTTTTTTTCCTCGCTCGCTTGTTGTCAGGTGTTTTGACTCGTTCAGTAAATATTAGTATGTTCCCGAATATTCGATAACGTTGTGGATACGAATGTTTACGCCAGATTTGGCCTTGAGTGAGGCAACCTGATGACGTATTGATGCGTGATTGGTTAGTTTGTGCGAGGGCAAAGGTAACGTTTATTTCGGGAACTTTCTGTAGGAATGTTTATATATATAGACCCGTGGGAGTGGTTGGTCGGTGAGTAAGTGAGTTTCCTTTTGTGTGGCGTAGATATTTAGTTTCGCTGGTGTCTTCCTAGTAATTTATTGTTCACTATACAGTTATTAAACTTTAGTATTATTTAATCTATCGTCGGATCTCGTGTTTATTTATTTTACAGCTGTAATAGTTTCGTTTTCTAAAGGGTTGTAGTTAGATCAACTAACTCCCCCCTACTATAACGTGCTAGAACAACCTCAGCTGTTACATATTGGGGGCTCGTCCGGGATCCGACCATATTCGAGCGGACCAGATCAAAATTATTAGATTTATTTACATAGTTTATTGTAGAATATCATCGACAAGCTATCTACAACATGTCGGAGGTTATTGGAAGGCTTAGCCAGGAAGCGGACGCTATGGAGCTCACTGGGCAGGAGAGACGGGACTACCTCCGTGAAGGCCTAGAAAGAGAAAGACAGCTGGAGGCTCAACGACAGGAGAAGGAGGCTGAACGACAGGCTCATGAGAAGGAGGCTCAACGACAGGAGAAGGAGGCTGAACGACAGGCTCATGAGAAGGAGGCTGAACGACAGCTGGAAAGGGAAAAGATGAACCACGAGTTGGAGATAGAGAGGATGCGCCAGCAACGTGGAGGCAACGACTCAGCGCAGAAGACCGACGACCACGCCAGTTCTAAGAGACCCAAGCTACCTGCATTTCAGGACAAGAAGGACGATCTGGATAGCTGGTTGCTGCGGTTTGAGAGGTTTGCCGAGACAGCTGAATGGCCCAGATCCACCTGGACGACATCACTGTCTGCCCTGCTGACTGGGAGAGCTTTGGAGTGCTTCTGCAGACTACCGATCGACGAAGCCAAGGACTACGACAAGGTCAAGGAAGCGTTGCAGAAGAGGTACAACCTGTCAGAGGACGGATACAGACTCATGTTCAGACAAGGTAAGCCTGGAGATGGAGAAGATGTTGGAATGTTTTTGACCAGGATCAAGACCTATTTAGAGAGGTGGATAAAGCTGTCGAAGACGGAGGAGACCTACGAAGGAGTGAGGGATCTGTTCGTCAGAGAGCAATTCATGGATGCCTGCCCACCAGACCTTGCAACCCATGTGAGGGAGAGGAAACCAAAGACGCTACAGGACATCGCAGATTCAGCGGAGGCGTACCTGGTAGCGAGGAACCGGACGCTCAGCGGGAGCGCCAGACTGCAGAGCCGGCCAGTGCGACAGAGGCCCAACGGAGACAGAAGCCCACAGGTCTGCCATAGGTGCCAGAGGCCGGGACACAAGGCGACGGAGTGTCGTGCAAAGTTAAACGACAAAGGTGAGTTGAAATGTTACCTTTGTGGAAAGCCAGGCCACGTTCGGAGGATGTGTCCAGCCCAGAAGGATATGGGACGAGGCAAGCCGAACAAGGCGGCGGAGGCCGTAGTTATAACGGCGGACGAGTCGTCAAGACAAGATGTGACGACGGCTGACACCAGCATCAACGTTCAAGCGGTAATGAAGGACGGGAAGCTACAGTTAGCGGTGCCTGTTGCGTGCGGAGGATGCAGTGACGGAAGGACCGTGGAGAAGCTGAAGTTACCAGTGATGAAGGGCTTGATTGGAAATCGAGCGGTAGATGTCCTAAGAGATACCGGCTGTGAAGGTGTAGTGGTGCGGCGAGCACTGGTGGACGACGGACAGCTCACCGGTGGGAAGAAACTTATCGCGAGGATCGATAACTCCTTGCTAGCGGCGGAGGAAGCCGTTATCGACGTGAAGACGCCTTACCTGACGGGCAAAGTGACGGCGCTGTGTCTCCCGGAGACCATCTGCGACCTAGTAGTCGGGAACGTGGACGGAGCGAAGGATCCGTACGACCCTGATACTGAGGTGATGGTAGGAGCGGTGACCACGAGGGCCCAGGAGAAGAGGAAGGACCGGTCTACGTCGCTGAAGGTGCCGAGGGCAGAACGGCACGCGGGAGTGGATAGAGGGGAACTTATCCGACTCCAAGAAGAAGACGAAGTCATTAGGAAGTTAGAGCAGAAGAAGATCCCAACTAATAGAGGCAATAAATCTGTTCATTTTGAGAAACATGGAGGAGTACTGTACCGGATCTACAAGGACCTGAGACAGGCGACGGTTATAAGGCAAGTGGTACTACCCGAGAAACTGAGAGAGTATGTACTGAGTGTAGCCCACGACTCGATCGTCGGAGGACACCTCGGCGTGAAGAAAACCAAAGACAGAGTTATGAGCAATTTTTATTGGCCTGGAATTGAAGGTGACGTCGCGAGATATTGCCGCTCATGCGACATATGCCAGAGGACGGTGAACAAAGGAGCGACCCCAAAGGTGCACCTGCAGAGTATGCCAGTAGTGGACGTACCATTTAGGCGAGTGGCCGTGGACTTAGTAGGACCTATCGACCCCCCAAGTGAAGGTGGACATCGGTATATCCTGGTGTACATAGACTACGCTACTCGTTACCCCGAAGCCACACCCTTGAAGAAGATCGACGCAGAAACGGTAGCAGAAGCCTTAGTGAACATCTACAGCCGTTTGGGTGTGCCCGAAAAGATCTTGTCGGACCAAGGGACCCAGTTTATGTCAGATGTCATGAAGGAAACGAATAGACTACTGGGAATTCGACAGTCGACCACTACAGTCTACCACCCTATGTGCAACGGGTTGGTGGAGCGATTTAACGGCACACTGAAGAAGACCTTAAGGCGACTGTGCGCAGAGCAACCCAAGCAGTGGCACAGATACATCAACCCGCTGCTCTTCGCATATCGTGAAGTTCCCCAAGAGTCGACCAAGTTTGCCCCATTCGAGTTGCTGTATGGGAGAACTGTGAGAGGACCAATGCACATCTTACGACAACTATGGACCAAGGACGTAGAGGAGCCGGAAACGAAGACCAGTTACCAGTACGTCATGGAACTACGTGAGAGGCTGGAGGACACATGGAAGTTAGCGACGGAAGAACTCTCCAAGGCTCAAGGTAGACAGAAGACCTACTACGACCGGAAGGCGCGAGAGAGGAAGTTCCGCCCCGGAGATGAAGTGTTGGTGCTACTGCCGACGAACACTAACAAGCTCCTAGTCCAATGGAAGGGACCATATAAGGTAGTCTCAGTTGTCGGTGTTAACGACTATAGAGTCAAGATGGGTGCAAAAGAAAAGACCTTGCACGCCAACCTCCTCAAGAGATACATTCCAAGGACGTCAAAAGCAGCAGCAGTGGCAATGGAACCGAGACCTATTGTGACCGAGATGTGTGGGATGGACAACAGTAGGAGAGATACCACGCCTGAACATGTCAACGCCATAAAGGACGGCGGCGGTGATAGTGCTGAGACTGTACTGGCAGAGGACGACATGATGGACAAGAGTCAACCCATGGAGTCAGCTGGCATGACAATCATCGAGGACTGCGACCTGGAAGGCGACAACGGTGGAACGACGGAGGACCTTGCCGACCTAGGAAGCTGGGACCAGAATGAAGGCTACAGAGATGTCCAGTATGGAACGCAACTGACATCGGAACAACGTCAAGAACTCTGCGATGTGGTGAAGAATTACCAGCACGTCTTCACCAATCTCCCTGGATGCTGTCAGTTGGGTGAACATCGCATCGACCTGACGACAGAAGTACCAGTTCGTCAACGACCATACCCGGTGCCCTACGCTATGCGCGACTCATTGAAGGAGGAGCTTAGCACCATGGAACGGCTGGGCATCATTCGAAGGAGCTCATCAGCTTATGCTTCACCTATTGTTGTCGTCAAGAAGAAGGACGGATCCAACCGAGTCTGCATCGTCTACAGGAGGTTAAACAAGATCACAGTATTCGACCCTCATCCGACAGCAGCGCCATTAGAAGTGTTTCAGAGTCTCTCGAGAGGAAAATTATTCTCTCGGATTGACCTGAGCAAGGGATACTGGCAAGTGAAAGTTCGAGAGCAAGACATTCCCAAGACGGCGTTCGTCACCATGGGCGAACACTATGAATTCATTCGGATGCCTTTTGGGATGATGAACCCAGGAGCCACGCTGAACAGGATCGTAAAGCCATTGATCCGTGGAATGAACAATGTGACAGCATATGTGGACGACCTGCTGATTCATACAGAGACATTCGGCGAGCATGTGAAGACTCTCAAGGACTTACTGCAGAGGATGGACCAAGCTGGATTAACTGCAAGACCATCGAAGTGTCTGATTGGAACGTCTGAAGTAGACTTTGTTGGACACTTAGTGGGAGAAGGTATGATTGGCCTGTTAGAAGAGAATGTATGTAAGGTACGAGACGCACCCAGACCCACCACTAAGAAGGAAGTGAAAGCATTCTTAGGATTAGTGGGATATTACCATGAATTTATTCCTAACTTTTCAGCGATTGCATCACCATTGTCTTATTTACTTAGAAAGGGTCAGCCCAATATAGTTCAGTGGGATGAAACGCAGGAGAAAGCGTACACCTCTTTGAAGAATGTCATTATCTCCAAACCCGTGTTATGTTTGCCAGATTTTTCCAAAGAGTTTGTCTTAGCAACTGATGCATCAGATCGCGGATTAGGCGCTAGTCTTATGCAGGAACACGAGGGAAAGTTGTACCCTGTGGCATATGCTAGTCGTAAGCTATTGCCTCGTGAGACAAAATATTCGGTCTCAGAGCGCGAATGTTTAGCTATTGTTTGGGCTGTAAAAAAGTTTACTTTGTATTTGTATGGAAAGGAGTTTGTGCTCCAAACTGACCATCGGTCATTAGAGTTTTTGAACTCTGCCAAGTTTGACAGTCCAAAGTTATTACGATGGAGTTTATTTTTACAGTCTTATCGATTCAGGATTCACTACGTAAAAGGCAGAGAAAATGTCTGTGCCGATTATTTTAAAGTAGTACACTATCAGTGAAATGCATTGTAACCCATACTTTTGCCTACTAGATGAATTTCTAGGACGGCAGTATTGTACTGTAATTGGGGACATAGTTCATCTGTGACTGAATATTGAATTGATGGCTGATAGAGAGTCATGATGTGTTAGTCACATTTTGATTTTATGCTATGTCATATTAGTTACCAATGGAACTTGGTGTAATTTTTGGAAAATGTAACCCAAATGGGGACTGCGAGCAAGCAGTGTTTGTGTTATATTGCAATGTTGTAACTTGTTTTAACCTAATATGATGAAGAAAGACCCTGATCAGTGGTCGGTATGTATTGGTATTTTGCCATTGTACGTATGAATTATACATTTTGGAGATAACTATGTTATATACAAGTTATATGCTATGGTTCATGCACGAAGCATTATGTAAACGATGGGCCATCGTTTCACCTTATATGATTTGTAATAATATCATTGACCATTGTTTCACCACAGTGGTGGCGTTGTGTTATTTTGACTAGTAGGCCTACTGTTTACTATTGGGAAGCAATGACGGTATTGTATTAGTTATGGTATTAGTGATGCAAAGTACACTGCATTGTATTGTATTTGTGATGACATTCGGGAAGACACTGAAATTGTTATTAATTGTAATAGAATTAGCAACTACCTTTGTGAGAGTGGGAGTGCTATAAGATTATTTCACGATAGTGCAGACGCTGTATAATGTTTTTGGAGTTGAAAGATATTCAACTTAAATTGGGGAGTTATGTAGCATCTGCGGGCTACCCCTTGCCCTCCCCTGGTTTTGTTGTTGTGCTGGTGGCTGAGCATGTGTTCACTACTTTTTCATTTTATTGTTGACAACCGCCAGAGTGTACTGTACTCCGTGACCTGACCTTCTTTTCCTAGTGAGTAGTTTTTTTCCTCGCTCGCTTGTTGTCAGGTGTTTTGACTCGTTCAGTAAATATTAGTATGTTCCCGAATATTCGATAACGTTGTGGATACGAATGTTTACACCAGATTTGGCCTTGAGTGAGGTAACCTGATGACGTATTGATGCGTGATTGGTTAGTTTGTGCGAGGGCAAAGGTAACGTTTATTTCGGGAACTTTCTGTAGGAATGTTTATATATATAGACCTGTGTCAGTGGATGGTCGGTGAGTAAGTGAGTTTCCTTTTGTGTGGCGTAGATATTTAGTTTCGCTGGTGTCTTCCTAGTAATTTATTGTTCACTATACAGTTATTAAACTTTAGTATTATTTAATCTATCGTCGGATCTCGTGTTTATTTATTTTACAGCTGTAATAGTTTCGTTTTCTAAAGGGTTGTAGTTAGATCAACTAACTCCCCCCTACTATAACATGCTAGAACAACCTCAGCTGTTACATACATGTATCTGTAGATTTAAAAAGAAACAAGAATAACCTTTTTTATGCATTTCTTAATGTAAAAAAATGCTTTAAATAATCAACCAAAAATGAGTCTAAATGCTGTTGAAACTTTTGACCTTCAATTTTAAAGCACTTGTAGTGAAACTAGCATATTATCACTATTTAAAGTCAAGGACTATACCTGAAGGCTAGGTATATTTGGGCCGAATACGGCCTAAATAGCGCAAAACCCCCGTTCTGGGTTATTTGGGCCGATAATGCGAGTTTGCACTGTTCTGGCGTGTTGTTTTTTTTTTGAAACACAGAATTTGTGTCCGTGCAGTATTTCCTAAAGGTAGCGTCAATTACCGGTAGCGTCAATTACCACCGCATTGCGGTGGCCATTGACGGTTCATCGATAAGCCCCTTTTCGCCTGATGAGTCAATCTGACTACCACCCATTGATACAAACTGACTAGACCCTCATGCCCCCAGGTCCATCTGACCATTCCAATGCACACTTAAATCGACAATGGACACCGTATTACGCGGTGACGATTGGCACTCCCTTGCCTAAAATACCTTCGGCCCAATTAGCACAGCACCAGGTTGTATAGGCCGTATTTGGCCTAAATATACACTTCCATACCTGAAATGCCACCAATCAGACTGCTCTCCTAATATAACACTAACAACAAGGGTTGAGGAATCCTCTGTAAATCACTGCCATGTGTGACATTACATTTGGACCCCACTACATCTGGACTCCCCTGTCCAAATGTCATACCATCCCACCTTCCCCTGCTCCAACAGAAAAAAAAAGGATCTGCTGCATGTCTACATTATATACATATATAAGTGTAGTCCTTGTGACATCATTCCTTTTCCATTGCAACAGAAGGAAGGCTGGTGTTGGCTCAACAAAAGTAAATGTCCCAGAGGAAGTTTTGGAATTCATACTCTGTATTTAAATAGCAATCTAAGTGCCATTTCGCAAAGACTTTTGATTTGGGCCCAACTTGAGTATCAGATTTTCTTCTCCTGCAGTTGTTCCTAATCATTGTGAACTAACAGAATCTACCCGGGTAACAAGACTGCAGAAATTAAATGAAAAAAATGGGAGGATCAAAAGGGGATTTTTTAAAGGTTCTTCACTCAGAATTTTATGGTTCTGTTTTTTACAATGCCATGAATGGCTAACTATAACTATTTGGCTGCCATATAAGAATCAATATAATTAAGTTTAATCCCTTGCAGCTTACACCAATCTTAACACTTTTGATCCCCTTAATTATGCTGTATGCCATTATTATATTAAAATAAATGAGCACTCACATAAGAAGGGTTATAATTTCTAGTGACAACTGTGTCGATGCTACAATATCTTTCTTCAATTTAATACATTGTAATTCTCATGGTTTCCACATGGGAAAACAAACAAACAAAAATATACATACATGTATATTATTACGGAGTCTAGAAGTAGAATTTGGTGTGGGTTGTATTGGAATCACTGAAAAAGCCATTCACTGTTTTTTCTATGAACTTCCCACTCTCACGAATCCATGGATACAATTGATTGGAACTGGACATATAGGCCCTATTCATAATTTCAACACTGTTGTAGGGAGGACAGCAGATTTATAGTCAGAAGGGTTATTTTTGTTTAGCATTGCTGACTTGCTAACCCGTGATAAATGTTAGAGAAAATTTGTAAAGCTTTGCGGATTGTGATACATATTAACTCACTGATGCCCAGGATTTTTACCCTAGCTATTCCCTGGTACGCAGCGTTTCAAGGGTATTAAAAAAAACAACTATTTAAGCTACAGTGTTGCAATTTGACATGTATGTAAATATTATAACAAGATTTATAATGTAACAAACAGAACTGAGTTATCTTTTGTAGTTTTGAGTTGTGAATGTGTGAATCATCTTCCGAGTCAGAAGAACTAAAATATTGGGCTGTAGAGAGTCCAGGCTGGTGTTTAGGTCTACATGTAGCTGTTACACTATCTGTTTTACTACCCTGAGAGGCTACTGCATCATTAGAAGGCCGTGTAGAGCTAGATCTACACATTTTTTGTACTTTTGTACTCGAAGTCGGAACGACCATAAGATTTTGAGCAAGGGAGGGTAGCAGTACAAAAATGATCATAACTTTGTTAGTTTTCAGGCTAGAGAGCTCATCCGGGTACTCAGTGGAAGGAAAATGACTCTAGAATTCACCTGTGCCACAGTCATCGCACTATTACATTACCCTTACGAGCTATTCATTGTTAAGAGTAAAATCGCACCTACGCGATTGTCACGAGTGGAGTGAGCGATAGTTAATAATTACGGGGGGAAAGGAGGAGAGTAAAATTAACGCACGGAGACAGGGAAGAAAAGTCGTGCATGTCATGAGTGCGGGGTCTGAAGGAGGCGAAAGCGCTGTATAACTATCACTGCACGTTAGAAGGTCCTAGGGAGCGGATCTGTGAATAATAGCCCATCGGGCAGAGATAAAAGGAAGCAGTCGAGAAGACTAGTGAGAGTCTTTCCAGTTATGACTGGTATGTAGAATGTTGTTTGATTATTATGATTGATGTATTATATTATATTCGTCTATTACCATGATGTGAATAAGTATATGTGAGGAATGTGGAAGTCCTTGATATTGGATATAGCAATGTGCGCCATGAGCGATAGATGAAAGTGAGTTCATGGATTTGTAGCGCGAGTGAGTAGTGTGTACTCCGATGGAGGTGTGTTACCGTAAGATGTGTGGTGAGTGAAAGGTGAACTAGTGTGTGTACGCTTCATGGATTGTAAGGAGAGGTGGAGTGAATAGAAATGGTAGGGTATTATACCAATGTAATGTTATTCTTGTAGGTGTCGGGGACGGGCCGCAGAGCCACCTCGATGAGCACAGGGGATAGGCCAGCATAGGGCCGGAGGCCACACCTAGGCCAGAAGTGAGGCTGTCAGTGCAGGACAGTAGAGGCACATAAAGTCGTGGCAGTCAGGCCACGGGCAGGGACGTAGATATGAGAGTGAATGAGATACTATGTTGTTGCCATGTTGATAGGCTAGTGAACTGATACTATGTTGTTGCCATGTTGATAGGCTAGTGAACTGATATTATGTTGTTGCCATGTTGATGGCTATGGAAATAATAATGTGTTATTGCCCTGCTGAGGTGCTAGGGGAGTGCTAAGGTGTATGACAATAGGAAGGTGATATTGAGAGACTGCGGTGCCAGTAACTTATTAATGGGCTATTAAGACCCTGAGGGGAGAGGCTGAGGCCGAAGTGCCTTTAGGAGTAACTACCGGATTGTGGATCCGAGGGAGAGTGTGTGTGAGAATAAGGCCGTTGTACGGCAGTCATTTCAATAATATAATGTATGTAATTGCGCTATTATATGTATAATTATGTTTAATAAATGTGCGAGTCTGATGGATTGTTCTGTTAAGTGTTAACTTGTTTGTTCGTGATTGTTGTCCTGTCATAACTTATTACATCTCCCAGTCTGGGATTTGTGACATTGGGGGCTCGTCCGTTGTGACATTGGGGGCTCGTCCGTTGTGACATTGGGGGCTCGTCCGTTGTGACATTGGGGGCTCGTCCATTGTGACTCGTCCATTTTCGTAATATTTAGTTGTAGTTAGTTAGTAGGTAATTGTGCTGTCTTGTTCGTTGGATGAATGGACATTTCATGATATGATTTATGTATAATAATGAATGTATATTGATGCATGTATTGCTATGAATAGGTATTAATTTGTATTTAAACTTTCCAGAGTGTGTGCGTGCAGCCTGAGGAGACGAGCAGCCAGAGCTCCGATTAAAGGGAGGAGTTTGCTCAAAATTTCAAAAATTGAAAGTTAAGTAAAAGTCTAAAATTTTGTACCCTGGATTAAGGGCTGTCTTTTCATCTGTCTGTTTCCCTGTTTTTGCTGTTTTCGTTGTAATTGATTATACGGGCGGTGGCGCGGGTTTGCTGTGTTGAACTTAGTTTATCCTTTTAAAAAGGTGTGGTAAACTTTGGAACTTCGTTCATCACAGTGAACAGTTCTGTAGGGACCTGTAATATTGTTTAGTTGTAGCGTCGATATCTTCTCTGTTCCGCAGGAAGACGTATTCTCTTGTCCCTCTTCTACCTATCTATAGATACGTTCTTTTTTTTCAGACTCTGTTCTTGTTCGTACCTTGTTGTGTAATCGGCGTAGTTAGGTTGCATTCTTTTTTTCCATTATATTTTCTTTTTTAGGTCTTTGTCCTAGTCTGGTTCGTTGTCCTTGACGTACTTGTGGTCCTTCTACTGTATTTCTTCATTCTTGTCGTTTCTATTTTCTTTTATAATTAATAGTGCATACATTTTATAGATATAGAATTAGTTTTGCTGTAAAGGTAAATTTCTGAATTGTATTTGAGACAACTGGGTATTGTTATATCTGGTGTGATCTCAGGTCTCTGGTCGTGTCGTTAGTATCATACCGACAGGTTAGCCGTTTTTTTTAAATATATACCATAACCATAAATCTGTGAAATGGCGGAACTCCAACAACTAATGAAGTTGGGTAAGGAACTTGGCCTGGAGGGAGAAGAGCTACGCGGCTGGATTAAAGAACAGCAGGCGGATTTGCGCGATGAGCGTGCTAAGGATAGAGAGCGAGAAAAAGAGGCTAAGGCTCAGGAGCAGGAGAGAGAGGCTAAGGATAAGGAGCAGGAGAGGGAGTTAAGGTTAAAGGAGATAGAAGCTCAAGAGCGGGAGACAGACGCGCGAGTAAGAATCGCGGAATTAGAACTCAAAAAGAATGCGCCAACAGAAACAGTTGAGCGGCAGGTACCCAATAAAGGTGGCGTTAGGATTAAGCTCCCTACGTTCGACGACCGGAAGGACGACATAGACGCCTTCCTTTACAGGTTCGAACTGAACGCACAATTGCAATGGGGGGAAAATAAGGAATTATGGGCCACGTACCTGGCATCGCTATTGCAGGGGCGAGCGTTAACCTACTTTAAAGAGCTACAGCGCGAAGACGTGCAAGACTACGATAAGCTGAAGGCTTTGCTGCTTCGCCGATTTGCGCGTACCGAGGAATATTTCCGGGAGCAGTTTAGGCGAGCACGTGCAGATACCAGGGAGGACTTTGCTGCCTTCGTCGCGAGACTAACGGAGTATTTCGCGAACTGGGTAGACTTGGCGCATGTGGGCACGGATTTCGCTAAACTGAAAGACCTAATGATCCGTGACCAGCTGTACGCGTCGTGCCACAAAGATCTGGTGGCTTTCCTGAAAGAGAACGAACCCGCGACGGTGCAGGAGGCGTCTAAGTTGGCGGAGGCATACCGTACGGCGCATCCGTCCAAACCAGTCGCCAGGGCGTACGTCCAAGATGCTGGGTACGTCGCCGTTGTCGAGGGGTCGCCGGCAGGACTTAGGGACAGGTCGCGTCAGCGTGGTGCCTATAGCGGGCAAGCCCAGGGGCAGCGTAGGGGCTATCACCAATCACCGGCATATGGATCCGGTAAGTTTGACCGAGCAGGAGGGCTAGGTCGCGGTAATGGCCGGGGGCGAGTTGTAACCTTTGCCGATAACCGACGGCATAGGGACTCTAGTTCCGGTCGCGATGGGTCACGGGGACCCAGGCCTAGAGCAGCACAGGGAGCGGAGTGTTGGACTTGCGGACGCGTGGGTCACTTTTCGCGCGAGTGTAGGGCCGCGAAGTGTTGGAACTGCGGAAGAGCAGATCACATCAGCGTGAACTGCCCGGCAGGTAGGATAGCGGCGAACGTGGACAGTAGCTCCAGTCCATGCTCCCCAAATAAATTTCATCATGCGGCTGCGTGTGTTACATCGGACAACGGAGGCGGACAGTATTCTAAGTGTCCCAGTTGTGAGAAGTTATTATCTTCCGGTGTTTTACCTTGTGGGAGAAAGATCCCCGTCATAAATTCATGTCATACAGGAGGTGGTCTTAGGGTTTATCCGGGGTTTGTTGGGGACGAACCGGTCTCGGTTTTACGAGATACAGGATCTACCGTTGTGGGAGTGCATAGGGACTGCATTCGGGATTCACAGCTTACAGGTGAGACTGTCCCGTGCATCCAATTTTCGGGGGCCATTGAGAAATTACCCATGGCAAAAATAATGATAGATACACCTTTCCTTAGCGGGGAAGTCGAAGCAGTCGTTGGTTGTTTTCCAGGCGCCCAGCTCATCATTGGGAATGTATCACGGGTAGTTTCCCCTTCCGATGAGAACGTGCAAGCATGGTCGCAATCAAAAGGTATTGACTTTTGCGCCGCGGTCGAAACACGCCGACGGTTAGCCGATAAAGACAAGATTAGACCTTTGGCTACGCCAGCGGTCAACCTAGACATCACGCCGGAGCGCTTGGCGAGATTACAAAGGGAGGATCCATCATTAAACCCATGTTTTGGGGAAGCGCGAACCGAGAAGACGAGGAAATATAAGAACGGCTCGTCTTCTTTTTTTGTTCAGGGGGGCATTCTGTTCCGGATCTACGTCACAGTGGCTTCTGTTCAAAAGCAGGTCGTCGTGCCACGGTCGTTAATTGCTACAGTATTGCGTCTGGCCCATGGTGTTCCATTAGCGGGTCATATGGGAAGTGCTAGAACCAAGGAGAGAGTTCTGAAAGGGTTTTATTGGCCATCGATACATAGAGATGTACGGCTGTATTGTAAGACGTGCAGTGCGTGCCAAAAGACGACGCATAAGAGTCGTACACCCCAGGCCCCTCTTCAGAAGATCCCCACGGTTTCGGAACCGTTTAAAAAGGTTTCGATAGACCTTGTTGATTTAAGAGAAAGATTATCTTCAGCGCGCACTATAGCAGAAGAAGCGTCTAGTATCGCTTCAGCAAGAGCAAAGACTATAAAGATATAGGTTCCAAACTGAGAATTTTTAAGCCAGGAGACAAGGTTCTGTTGTTGTTACCTACGGACCATAATAAGTTATTGATGACATGGAAAGGCCCTTATGTTATTGAGCGAGTTGTTTCAAAGGTAGATTACGCTATCCACATTGATGGAACGAGTAAGGTTTTCCATGTTAATATGCTACAGAGATTTTATGAGAGACCACAGTATCTGTGTGCACAGACAAGACCAGAGGAGACTGTCTTCTCTACTGCTTGTACGGGGGTCGTAGACCAGTCGGACTGTGACGTAAGCGACACCGAGGCGCAGCAAGAGTTGCAAATTCAATTGCCGGAGTTAACTGCGACACAAGGTTACAGGGACGTAAAAATTAACCCTGACCTTACGAGTTCAAGGAGTAGGGAACTTGAGACCCTGTTAGCGTCATTTCCGGATGTTGTTACGGATTTGCCGGGTCGCACTACGGTGATCCAGCACCAAATAAAGTTGACTTCCGATAAGCCAGTATTTCTTAGACCGTATCCGTTGCCTTTTTCTTCGAGAGATAGAGTCATAAAGGAAGTTGAGTCAATGTTGAAGTTAGATGTGATAGAACCATCAACATCGCCGTATTCATCACCCATCGTCCTCGTGAAAAAACTTGATGGATCGGTGCGGTTCTGTATTGATTTTCGAAGATTGAACACTATTACGGTAGGCGATAGGGAGCCTATTCCGTTTCAGGAGGAATTAATAGCTTCATTGGCCGGGTCCACGTGGTTTTCCAAGATAGATTTGACGAAAGGGTATTGGGAAATCCCGCTTACTGAGGAGTCTAAACAATACACGGCGTTCCAAACGCCCATTGGATTATTCCAATTTAAGGTCATGCCATTTGGGTTGGTAAACGCGCCAGCGACGTTTGCACGATTAATGAGATTAGTGTTGAAGGACATACCTAATGTCGTGTCATTCTTTGATGATATAGCATGCCATACGTCGACATGGTCTGATCATATTCAGACACTAACAGTAATTTTTCAACGATTACGTCATTTTGGGTTAACTGCTAAACCCGCAAAGATGGATTTGGCATGTCCAGAGATAGTATTCTTAGGACATATTGTGGGTAGAGGTGTTCAGAGGCCTGAAGAAACAAAAATTGACAAGTTAGTAGGGTTGCAAATCCCTAAAACAAAGAAACAAGTCAGAAGCTTAGTGGGAATTTTAAATTATTACAGAAAGTTCATTCCAAATTTTTCCTCCTTGTCATCCTCTCTTACTGACCTTACTAAGAAGGGACAACCCGATAAGGTCCAGTGGACGTCTGAATGTCAGACAGCATTTGATAATTTGGTGACAGCATTATCATCGTCACCCATTCTGATATTACCCGATTTTCGATCTAATTTTATCCTCAGAACGGATGCGTCGGACTCTGGTGTCGGCGCTTGTCTTCTACAGGAGAAGAACGAATGTCTCCATCCTGTATGTTATGTCAGTAGGAAGTTATTGCAGAGAGAAAGAAAGTATTCTGTGATAGAGCGTGAGTGTCTTGCCATTGTCTGGTCCGTCCAGAAACTAGGACGTTATCTCATGGGACGAGAATTTTGTATCCAGACAGACCACAAGCCACTGACATTCTTGTCGAAGAATCGTTCGTCCAGTCCACGCTTGTCTAGATGGGCATTGGCTTTGCAGCCGTATACCTTCGTTATTCAACCAATTCCAGGAACCAGCAATCATATCGCCGACTACCTTAGTCGAGCCTAGGGGAAGAGTTCAGGAGCTTATACATCAGAGGACAGGAACATTGACAGGATCTGTGTGAATGAGTCGACTTTAAAATATTGACATTATAAATATGATATGAAGAATGGTTGATAGGTTGAGTGGTTTTTGATTCTGTATTAAGTATTGTGATTAGTTAGCTATTCATGATGTGACACATATATGCATATTGCAGGCCATACGGATCCCCATATTTTTCCCTGATTTCGGTATTTTATATACTGGGGGAACTGATAGGTCATTTTTCTAGTGTAGGTATTGCTCACGCTCACTCGTTGACAGTCATCTTGATGCGATTTGAAATTAATTGCATTAATTTTTTTGGGGTGGGGGATGATGTCACGAGTGGAGTGAGCGATAGTTAATAATTACGGGGGGAAAGGAGGAGAGTAAAATTAACGCACGGAGACAGGGAAGAAAAGTCGTGCATGTCATGAGTGCGGGGTCTGAAGGAGGCGAAAGCGCTGTATAACTATCACTGCACGTTAGAAGGTCCTAGGGAGCGGATCTGTGAATAATAGCCCATCGGGCAGAGATAAAAGGAAGCAGTCGAGAAGACTAGTGAGAGTCTTTCCAGTTATGACTGGTATGTAGAATGTTGATTGATTATTATGATTGATGTATTATATTATATTCGTCTATTACCATGATGTGAATAAGTATATGTGAGGAATGTGGAAGTCCTTGATATTGGATATAGCAATGTGCGCCATGAGCGATAGATGAAAGTGAGTTCATGGATTTGTAGCGCGAGTGAGTAGTGTGTACTCCGATGGAGGTGTGTTACCGTAAGATGTGTGGTGAGTGAAAGGTGAACTAGTGTGTGTACGCTTCATGGATTGTAAGGAGAGGTGGAGTGAATAGAAATGGTAGGGTATTATACCAATGTAATGTTATTCTTGTAGGTGTCGGGGACGGGCCGCAGAGCCACCTCGATGAGCACAGGGGATAGGCCAGCATAGGGCCGGAGGCCACACCTAGGCCAGAAGTGAGGCTGTCAGTGCAGGACAGTAGAGGCACATAAAGTCGTGGCAGTCAGGCCACGGGCAGGGACGTAGATATGAGAGTGAATGAGATACTATGTTGTTGCCATGTTGATAGGCTAGTGAACTGATACTATGTTGTTGCCATGTTGATAGGCTAGTGAACTGATATTATGTTGTTGCCATGTTGATGGCTATGGAAATAATAATGTGTTATTGCCCTGCTGAGGTGCTAGGGGAGTGCTAAGGTGTATGACAATAGGAAGGTGATATTGAGAGACTGCGGTGCCAGTAACTTATTAATGGGCTATTAAGACCCTGAGGGGAGAGGCTGAGGCCGAAGTGCCTTTAGGAGTAACTACCGGATTGTGGATCCGAGGGAGAGTGTGTGTGAGAATAAGGCCGTTGTACGGCAGTCATTTCAATAATATAATGTATGTAATTGCGATATTATATGTATAATTATGTTTAATAAATGTGTGAGTCTGATGGATTGTTCTGTTAAGTGTTAACTTGTTTGTTCGTGATTGTTGTCCTGTCATAACTTATTACATCTCCCAGTCTGGGATTTGTGACAGCGATGTCGGGTAGCTGCCGTCACAGTGAGAAAATCACACCCCTGCGATGATGGGCGTCAGTGAGTTAATAAAATACAATTTGTAGTTGGGTTTTTAGAATGTGGGTGAAGCTATTCTCTTGCCTAATTCACAACTTCTCCTTTTAGCCAGCATGTTTCCAGCATGGACAGCCAGAGGTGTTGTTGAAGTCACAGCACATAAATTTAAAACTTATAACTTACACGATGGGGTTCAGATAGTTTTTAATACTCGGGATTCAATGCTGACCTGGATTTTAACCAAAGACCTCCAGCAAACTTTTCCTGTCTCAGCGACTTGGACTATGGTAATTTACTCGAACATTGAGCCCATGAGGTTTATTTGTACGATACTTTATAATAAGGTCATCTTCGATTCTTCTTAATTTTTTTTTTATTTCCTTTCGCTTCTTGTTGCACAACTGCAATTTCAACATTTTCAAGACCCCCTACGCATTCTGAACTGTTGAAATGTTTTACCAGTGTTCTGTCTTTAATTTCTGGCTTGCTGGACCCTCTGATGTCACTCAGGTGTTGACTGAAGCGAGTCGCCAGACTATTAATTGTGCTTCCTAAGTAGGCACGATTACATTTTTTGCATTTAATCACGTAGATTACATTTGTTGTTCGACAAGTGCAATCACCAGGAAGTTTACAATGTTTTTTCTTTGGAAAATTCACTGTTCCCAAAGTGTAAACATATTCACAACATGAACATCGGGGATTCCTACACTGTTTGGTACCCGCATTAGTTGTGCTGATGTGAGTATTCATGACTTCTCCTACACATCTACAGAATTCCCTAAAGTGTTCACGACTCTTGCCAGCCCTGCCTTCTGTACATGCTTCAACCTGACACACTTCCTGAACAACTCCCTGAAACTTCCAAAAATGATTCAGAGCTTGTTGACCAGCAGATTCAGCCATCTCTTGACCAGCACTCTTGCTTCTCACAGAATCACCCTCCCTTTCATCAATCTACCATCTATTTTGGCTTCTGTCTGTGAGTTGACTTTGGCTCCACGCCTGATCTCTCATCCGCTCGATTTATCTGTTAACACCCACAAGTCCAGCCTGAGTGAACCAAAACTACAGCCCAATGACAGAACCTGAGGAATAGAGGGCTAATGAAAGACAATCTGAGCTGATAGTTTTGTATAGTATAATGGTACTGTGATACTGATCAACATGGTTATGGAGATCTGACACTACAGCTACAGATCTACGGTGGTATGTAGGATTTTGCCAAACACAGACTGACTGTGAAATGAAAGGGCATACTTCAAGGCCACTTCACCCAAATGACCAAATTACAAAAGGCAAAGGTTTCGTTGTACAACTTCTTCAGACAGGTAAAAAAACAAACTGAGACACCTGCCATGTCCAACTTTGAGTTCAGGTTTTATAACACACCATCGGACAAACACCAGTCTACCACCATTGTCACGAGTGGAGTGAGCGGAATTCAGAGATTACGGGGGCATGGAAGTGGGGGAATGACTCACGGGATAGTGAGGCTGCTCACCTATATTGACTTCTGTTAGTTAACGTTAAAGCGTGCATGTTGTGAGTTGGGGGGGGGGGGGGTCTGAATGAGGCGAGAGCGCTGTATTACTATCACTGCAAGTTAGAACGCAAGAGAAAGCCCCAGAGGGCGAACATAAGGGGAGCAGTCGGAAGACTAGTGAGAGAGTTTTTTCCAGTGATGACTGGTAGGTGAAACGATGATTGATAATAGTTATGATTGATGTATTATATTCGTCTATTACCATGATGTAAATAAGTATATGGGAGGAATGTGGAAGTCCTTGATACTGCATATAGCAATGTGCGCCATGAGCGATAGATGTAAGTTGAGTTCATGGATTTGTAGCGAGAGTGAGTATTGTGTACTACGGTGGAGGTGTGTTACCGTAGGATGTTTGGTGAGTGAAATGTGAACTATTGTGTATACGCTTCATGAGTTGTAAGGAGGGGTGAAGTGAATAGAAGTGGTATGGTATTGTACCAATGTAATGTTATTCTTGTAGGTGTCGGGGACGGGCCGAAGAGCCGCGTCGGTGAGCACAGGGGATAGGCCAGCATAGGGCCGAAGGCCACACATAGGCCAGGAGTGACGCTGTCGTGCAGGACAGTAGAGGCACATAAAGTCGTGGCAGTCTGGCCACCGACAGGGACGTATATATGATCGTGAATGTGTTATTGAAATGCTAATGTGCTATTGCCATGTTGATGTGCTATTGAAATGCTAATGTGCTATTGCCATGTTGATGTGCTATTGGAATGCTAATGTGTTATGGCAATAGGAAGGGGCTATTGAGAGACTGCGGTGCCATTGAAATATTAATGTGCTATTAAGACATGGAGAGGAGAAGCTGAGACCGAAGTGTCTTTAGAAAGTAACTACCGGGTTGTGGACCCGAGGAAGTGTGCATACGGGAGAAGGCCGTTGTACGGCAGTTGAATTGAATAATATAATATCTGTATTTGCGCTATTATCTTTATGTTTATGTATAATAAATGTGTGAGTCTGATGGGTTGTTCTGTTAAGTGTTAAACTTGTTCGTTCGTGATTGTTGTCTTGTTATAACCATCGCATCTCCCAGTCTGGGATTTGTGACAACCATATCTGGCATAGTTAACACCTTGTCAAAGTGCTAAAATAGGAAAACAGAACTGAACCCACCTTATAGAATCAGATAATTTATGATATCTATAGAGTGATCTACATTAGGCAATACTGATCAGATTTCCCCTGAGGCCATGTGTCTATGTGATGTCATGACCAAGCCATCAACTCTAGCTCAGTCCAATCTAGAACAGTATAAGTATAAAAGTCCAATGCAAAAGATGCCTCAACTGGCACACAAATCCAAAGCAGGATGGCTTTCAGAATATACCATGGGAGTTGCATGGGAAAGAAAGGGCCATGTTACTGAGAATAAATAAAATGTGGTAAAACTAGAAGAATGCATTCATCACTGAACCAAAGGTGTAACTGTCAGTGTCACTGGTCTTGGGATATCAGCAATGCAAATTTACACAAATGCCAGTCCATATTACGCAGAGGAGTACTGGAATTAATTCAGATTTCTTTTTTTCAGTTGGAAGAGGCGGGAACATAATGCTAATAACAGTGTACATGTTCATCTTAATTTAACAAGTCAGAGCTTCAGGATCAGTTTACCTGCAAGAAATTATTGATAGGAAATTTCTGGTAAAATCTGAGATTCACACTCTGTTCATTCTTTTCTAATGGGCATCTTCCAATATGCCAGTGTCCAAATGGTGCCAGATATTTTCTCAAGTCTGAGGTCAATTGCAGTCATTGATTGTCTAGTGTTGATCAAGCATTCATGGATGAGCGTTTCTGCATGCATCAATTGACCCGTCTTATGGTGTTTCATCTGAAATTCAAAATGGTAGGCTACTCGTAAATGACAACTAAGCACTGAAACTTCAATGTAAACATTTCTGCCGTCTTACGACTAAAGGTCGCATATCGGAAAAACTAAATTTTACAGGAGAAGCGAAAAACTGTTTGGTTGTTTAGTAACTTTATTTCTTAACATAATTTGATTTTTTTTTCATAGATGAGTAATATGGATGAAGCTTTGTTTTGGGCATACACATTGCCCATGCAAAACTAATTAACAATGACGCAATAATTGAAAAGAATTTTTGCCATAATCCCACTCAATATTAAATCACAAGCGTTTATGGTGAATTTTGGTAATTCAGCTATTTCTGACAAAGAGACGCATATTGGATATGCGTCCTTCTGTCGTCCACCGTATGAGATCATGTCACCCTCGTGTTCAGGGAAAGGTCCCATACAGCAATATGCGTCCCTGTGTCGTAAATGCACGGTACTGTTTCAATGTAAACATATGATGCCGTACATGCTAAAGTAAAAATATGCGACCTTTCAAGACAATTCTGGACATGCCATTTCCATTTTAAAACAGAGGTAAAAAAAAAAAAAAGGAGAAACTGATAATGTTAGATTCTAAAAGAGAACAGAATCATACAAGAGTGAACAAAATATACAGCGTGAAATGAAGGTAGTATCATAACCAGACGTGAAGAAAAACATTAAATGTGAAATTCAGATGGAAATAACAAAGCGATACATGTTGGATAATGAACATTGCTAGATCCTACATGCATCAGTGTGATATTGAACATTATAGAGAACAAGAAGTGAAAGCAAACGTGGCACTGTGCTGAGCGTACGTCCAGCTTAGTAAGAATCACCCCAGACAAACACCACAAAATGTTACACGTCGTAAAATCCATATAGAATCCCGTTTCACACACTGCAGAATAAGGCAAGCCTCTTTTCAAAATTTGACACGATGTTTTCAAACATCAGAATATCTTGTTAGGTCTTTACTCTTAGCATTGGTTGGTAGATCTTCCCAGAATTGTCTCCGATTGTGGGGCATCAAAGGCAGTAGCTGATTCAAAATCTCATCCTTTTTAGGTTGGGCTGTTCCTCTTGGGTTGATACAGCGCTTTTGCATTATTTGTACAGCCTTTCCTTAAGATGGGGGAAGTGCTGGTCTCTTACTGGTGAAAACTCTCCTTGAAATACAGGGTTTGTGGCGACCCTCTCCGAAATTGAGCCCAAACGATTTTGCCCAAGGTTTGGTCGAGGCTGGCTCTGCTTTTTTGAGTGCATAGTGACTCACTCCGGATTCCCAGTCAGCAAAATCACTGACGGTCATTGCATACGCATAGCAATCAGCCTCCTCCATACACTGTATGAAGTCCTAAAAGACCAATACTTTGCCGTCTCGTCTTGTCAGCACTTTGTCAATTTTTGCATGTATGGAATCTACAGCCATGAAAGTATGTCCTGGGTCGAAGTATTTCAGGGTAATGCTCTTCAAACCAGTTTGCACGCTCATCGTTAACAGCATGCAGCAGCATTGTGTATAGGGTCCAGTTTTTGTTGTGACTTCCGCACTTGACCAGCCAAATAGTAATTTCTTCATTGTCCCGTTTTGAAGCCAGGAATCTGAAAAACTGAAGTTGTGTCTTCATCCTTACATCCAGCCACACCTTCATGCCACAGAAAAGCTATGTCACGAAGATGTTATTGTTACGTTTTCAATGCTATTCCTTTACCACGTCTGAGTCAGGTTCACTGGACTCCGAACCATCATTAGTTGTAGTTTCATTTCTTCTCTTTATTCTCGAAGCTTCCATCTTCGTCAGCTGTTTGTCCATTCTAGGGCTGCGGTAAAACAAAGAACAGCCTGCAAATAAAATGGATACATTGTACAACTGATAACACAACAAAGTACATGTATTTTGGGATGTTCATTCAAGCAAAATGAAAGTTATATTACTCTGTTGCTAGCACACAAACAGATCAAAAAGACTATGGCGTAATATTGTGTAAGTCGAGTAACAGACGTCATTTACATAGGCTATTTACTGAGGTATGTTAATAATTATTTTGAATTGAATTGCTTTCTCTGCTTGTGACAGAGTAACATTAAGGAAGGATACATCTCAGCTTTGAAAACTTAAATATCTTCTGTACATTTGATACGAAGCATTAGTATGGGACCAACTGACACCACTGCCTCTTACAATATCACATTGTATAATAAAAGCAAAGCACAACTTACCAGTCAGCCTATGCACCTCTTTTGCTTGTTCTTGAATTCACCAGAAGCGCCCCGGCTTGTGAAACAAAATTTCTCGCGTTTCAGATGAAAGCAGAAACAAATCTTCATAGAATTTCAGGCTTTCCAGCCACACTGCTTCGCCAGTGTCCAGCCTACATCAACTCAATAACTGCTACAACTGTTATTCTTGATAGGCGACACTCTTTCCATCCTCATCTTTTTTTTACTTTATTAGGATTTTGTCGCAGTTTCCAGCCCTCGAAATTTGATATTTAATGAGGATGCGTGGTATTGCAATTTGCATTTTCATTATGTAGGGAAATACAGACGTGGGAAGAACAGAAGAAACGACTTTCCATCAACCTTTACTTCAATGTATCGGACGCATATCAATATTCTCAATTGGAAATATCCGACAAACGGTGGTAAATACACGGAAATGTCCAAGATGACTGGCTCATAAAAGGACGCATATCGAAATATGCGACCGACTGTCGGAAGTGGGTGTAATATGCGTCCCTCTTTCATGAACATTCAACAGTTGATCGTTAAGTAGGTCAAGTCGCATATCGATACTTTGCTATTACTTATTTGATTCTTAAGACTCAGTTACAGGACCAAGACAGACAGCCGCGTCTCGCTCATGCCAACAGCACCCTGCCAATAACTCAATTTGACCCAGATACCGATATGCGACCTTTAACCGTAACACGGCAGATTTGAAGAAAAAACCCCCCAGAAAACTCAAGATGACAAAGATCATGGGAATCAACTCTGCATCCCATAAGTGCTATTGCCCAGGTAATAGAACACTAGTTGATCTTGGTTATTAATGAAACCCAAAGTCACCAAACAAACAAGTGCTGCACACTGCAAATGACACCCATTTAATGTGCTCAAATGTTATAATTTCAATCATGTCAGTCTGGGTCCTTGAACACGGTGTCTTCTTCATTGTCCAGTTCATTGTACTTTTCTTTCCCGAGGCCTGCTCACTTTTTAATGATGATGTATCATTACTATCAATAATTCCCTAGGAGGCATGCTCCTATAGTTATGAACTTTGGTGGATCAGTACACCCTCTCACCATAGTTTGGAATATTTCATTAATGGAAGAAAACCTGGATGTGAGATGCATTTGGATGTCCTCCCTGTTCTGGTATCATATTAAATACATTGTTTAGGATTTTAGACTTACTCTAGATTATTATTAATATGACTGTCTGTGACTTCATTGTAAAAGAGCGACAGAAGAGAATACAGGAAGTTATGAAATGGCTACACGTGGAGTCTGTTGTGTTGAATTAACATTGTCTTGTACCTGATGGTCTGGTTCACTAAATCAATACAATACGAACCCAAACATGGTGTCAGAAGTGGGATCTGACAAACATGTTGTCAGTTAAAGTATCTGGCATTACCAGATCTAGAATCTAGACGTATCTGAAAAAAAAAAAAAAAAAGGCCCCTAAGCCAAGCCCATGAACCAAGACCTATTATCGATAGAGCAGAGTCTATGAGATCAGACCTGACAGCAAGAATAGATCGACACAGTGCAGAGTCTATGAGTTCAGACCTGAGCCAAATCTACTAGATCTACACCACAGAGTCCATCATGAATCTCCCACCGTATGAACAATTCGATTGCCACACTGAAGGTGCCGCAGTTCGATGGCCTAGATGGGTCCGCAGGCTGGAGCACATCTTTGATGGATACGAGATAGCTAGCAGCAAACGAAGATACGCTCTTACCCTCACTTATGGTGGTCCAGATCTAAATGATATTGCAGAATCATTACCCACTATCAATACCATACAAGCCTCAGATGAATCTTATAAGGACCTCATTAAGGCTCTAACAGATCATTTTAATCCAAGATCAAATTTGGAGATCCTGAAATATGAATTCAGACACAAGCGGCAGAAAGAATTTCAACGAATTGACGATTTTTACTCCGAACTTCGCCAACTTGCGTCTCAGTGCAATTTTCCGAATGCGGAGGATGAAATAAAATCGCAACTCATATCAGGTTGCTCATCGAAGAAAGTGAGAGAAAAAGGACTCACTACATCAACGCTTGACGTAGCAGGATTGTTACAGTTCGCGAGAAGTCTGGAAATGACTGAAGAATTCTTAAAAAAGCTGACAAATAACACAGCACAGCCACAGCAAACTCAGATGAGTAGAGTAAAATCAGGTGGATTTAAAAAGAATGAAAAGCATTACAAAGGGGCAACAGCACCACAACAAGGTCACAAACCACATAAGAAACCTTATAATCATAATCATCACAGACCTACCAGTGTTCAGTATCAAAATTGTCGCAGGTGTGGGAAAGGTCACCCACGTGACCAATGCCCAGCAAAAGGGAGAACCTGCCACAAGTGTCATAAAGCAAATCATTTTGCCAAAATGTGCAGGTCAAACATTAGAGAGGTGACTGAAGAATTTGAACAAACATTTTCAATAGATACAGTCATTTCAGACAAATCTCCACCATGGAGCACGATGCTCAACATTCAGAATACAAATGTTCCTTTCAAAGTGGACACAGGAGCTGACATTACTTGTATTACTCAGAAAACATTTCAAAGGTTGAGAACCAAACCGACATTGCATCAATGTAAACTGAATCTAACCTCACCAGGAGGAAATATTCAAGTGAAAGGAGAGTTCACAGCGAAGACAAAGAGAAAGGAAAAGACCTTTGAATTCAGAGTTGTGGTCTTAAACAACAAAGAAGGTAGCAATTTACTCAGCAGAAATGTGGCCGAAGCTCTAGGCTTAATCAGGCACATAGAAGACATAGAACGCACAGAAAAATTAAAACCTGAACTAAGAAAACAAGTTTTTGGTGCTGCCGGACTGTTGAAAACTGAACCAGTAAAAATAACATTAAACAAAGATGCTGAACCATATAATGTTGCAACAGCAAGAAGAGTACCATTCCCTTTAGAAAGTAAAGTAAAAGAAGAACTGGAAAGGATGGAAAGAAATGGGGTAATAAGAAAAGTAAATGAACCTACAGAATGGTGTGCCCCAATGGTCCCAGTAGTAAAACCAAACAAGCAAGTTCGGATCTGTGTGGATTTCAAGAAGTTAAATCTTTCAGTGAAAAGAAACTACTGCATGCTTCCAAACTTAGAGGATATCGCTCCCAAATTCAATGGCGCAACAGTCTTTTCTACACTAGACGCAACCTCTGGTTTCTTCCAAATTCCCCTCGAGGAAGACAGCAGCATGCTCACAACTTTCATCACACCGTTTGGAAAATACTGTTTCCAGAGAGTACCCATGGGAATATCATTAGGTCCTGAAGTATTCCAATCAAAAATGAAAGAGACTTTAAAAGGCCTGCCAGGTTGTGAAGTCATTATGGATGATACCATCATCTATGGGAAAGACATAGAGGATCACGACAGAAAACTAGAAGCTGTTTTGGAGAGAATAGAACAATCAGGACTGAAATTAAATAAAGAAAAATGTTGTTTCAGACAGAAAGAGGTGAAATACTTTGGACATCTCATAAACAAGGAGGGAATAAAACCAAATCCTGAAAAGGTGGAGGCCATACAGAAACTACAGCCGCCAACATCATTGACAGAGCTACGCACTGTGTGTGGGTTACTCAATTACATGAGTAAATTTGTTCCATCACTAGCTACAATTTTGAAACCTTTGACTGATTTGATGAAAAAGTCAGAAAAATATCAGTGGGGAGCAGAGCAGAAAAATGCATTCAACCTTGCAAAGAAGAAAATAGCAGAAGCTACAACCTTGGGATTCTTTGACATTAACTGTGAAACAATTGTCAGTGCAGACAGCAGCAGTTTTGGGTTGGGAGCAGTGTTAATACAGATGAAAGGAAGCAAACTTCAGCCCATAGCATTTGCATCTAGAACATTGACAGAAACAGAAAAAGGTTATGCCCAAATAGAGAAAGAATGTTTGGCTTCGGTCTATGCATGTGAAAAATTTGGAAAATACCTAATTGGTCTTGATAACTTTGAATTACAAACAGACCATAAACCATTGGTTCCATTGATGAAGAAAAAAGATTTAGATAAATGCCCTGCCAGATGCCAAAGACTACTGATGAGACTTTTAAGATTCAACTACAATGTCATTCATGTGCCAGGGAAAGAGCTCGTCATTGCTGATGCTCTCTCTAGAAGTCCAATGAATTACCATACAACTCAAGATAAAGAAACAGGACAGAATGTAGAGGCTTATGTGGAATCTCTGGAAAGCTTTTGGCCCGTCACTGCTTCACGATTAGAAAATCTGAGGGAAGAAAGCAAGAAAGATACAGACATACAGAAAGTGATGCATTTTGTGATGGATGGCTGGCCAAAAGAGGTACCTAAAACACTACAAAATTTTCAACAAGTGCAAGGAGAACTGTCTATTGTGAATGGATTGTTAGTTTTCAACAACCGAATAGTAGTCCCTCATTCTCAAAGAGATTACATTCTCTCTAAACTACATGAGACTCACCAAGGAATCGAAAAGTGCAGACAGAATGCTGACGCATCCGTGTGGTGGCCCGGCATCACGAGAGATATCAAGAACATGATTCAGAACTGTCTCTCCTGCAGAGAAAATAGACCCTCCCAGCGGAATGAACCATTAATACCAACTGACCTACCTGAGAGGCCATGGCAGAAAATTGCAGTAGATCTCGCTACACATGGGAAAAATGAATACTTAGTCGTAGTCGATTACTACTCAAAATGGATCGAAGTAGTAAAACTGAATTCTACAACATCTCAAGCTATCATCCAGAAGCTAACAAACATTTTTGCAACTCACGGAATTTGTGAAACTCTGGCTAGTGACAATGGACCACAATTTCAGTGCAGAGAATTCAAACTCTTTGCTAAAGACTTTGACTTTCAACATGTGACCAGTAGTCCACACTTTCCTCAGTCCAACGGACAAGCCGAAAGTGCTGTGAAGGTTGCAAAGAAACTTTTGAAACAGAATTCATTAGAGGTAGCTCTGATGAACTACAGAAACACAATTCTCTCAACGACTGGAGTGAGCCCAGCAGTCGCCCTGATGGGACGAAAACTGAGAACAAAAGTTCCCACATTGCCGAGGAACCTTTACCCTCGACAAGTCAACAACCAAGACATCCAAGACAGAGCAAAAGAAACGAAAACAAGATACAAAAGGAATTACGACAACAGACATGGCGCAAGACAACTAAAACAACTGGAGTCTGGACAGAAAGTTCTTCTCAAGACAGATGAAGAAAACAAGTGGACCGGACCAGGAACTGTCATTGCAACAAATCCAGATCACCGAACATATTTGGTGAAAACACCTGACCGGGTGCTGCGCAGAAACCGGAAACACCTTCAAGCAGTACCGTCTTCGTTTCCTGATCAAGATCCAAGCCCAGATCCTCCAGATGATGTGCTGCAAGATAACGAACAAACCCAAGATATTCCTGCAACACCTAGTTCAAATTCTAGAGTCGTCAAATCCCCTCCAGAAACAGTGTCTACAAATAGACCTGTCACTCGTATGGCTCGAGGCTATGTTGCTAACAAGCCAGCCAGATTCAGGGAGGAAGAGATGAGAAGGTCGAACTAGTCATCTTCCATCTTCAATCCAAGCTAGAAGTGTTGTGTAATAGTAATCATGGGATAAAGCAAGGGTCATAATAATACCCTCCCATGATGTAGAGGCAGGAAGTCTCTACCTTATTCATACAGTAGTTCATACTTACTTAGTTTAAGTTACTGTTCATTTTAGTTTTAAGTTCAGTTAACATGTCAAGTGTTTGAACAATTTACTGTTGATATTTAACGACATAATAATTAAATCACTAATTTCAAGCAACTATCCATTGTGATATGGCATGACATATCCAGAAATCAAGGACAATTAAGTTGATCATGACTTTTGGTACTTTTACATTAACTTAATTGTTAGTTCATAAATTAGTTAATGGAACGAAAGTGTGTGTGTATGGAATATTACATTAGTAGATAGTTTTTACTTCCAGAACAAAAACAATATTTATGGACTTAACCGAAAATTTACAAAACTAAAATTCACCCCAAAGAACGTTGATGGAAACATAAGTTGGACTATTACAACATAAGTTGAAAGGACACTTTAATTTAAAATCTTTTAAATCTCTAAAAGAAGGGAGATGTTCTGGTATCATATTAAATACATTGTTTAGGATTTTAGACTTACTCTAGATTATTATTAATATGACTGTCTGTGACTTCATTGTAAAAGAGCGACAGAAGAGAATACAGGAAGTTATGAAATGGCTACACGTGGAGTCTGTTGTGTTGAATTAACATTGTCTTGTACCTGATGGTCTGGTTCACTAAATCAATACAATACGAACCCAAACACTCCCCATGAATCATGTGAAAATGTTATCATCAGTTGGGATCAGAATTTACATTTTCTAAAACAGTCCAAGAAAACCAACAACAGGAAGAAACCTGCCCTGTCTGACTCAGTTTAAACATCAATATTATTAGTTAACGAAATCAACTATTAAAGAGTGAAAAAATATCAAATAACCCTAAGATGAGAATAATTCAGAGAAAAGTTAGTCTTAACTCCAGGGCAATAACAATTAACTAACAAGAAAACGGAAATAAAAAAGAGAACTATTATTCCTGCAAGGGAAAGAAGTAGGCCCACGTACGTGGAAATTATGCAACATATGTAGTGATTTTTTAAATTGTTATTTTATACTGTTATTGGTGCTTCTTTCATCACACAAACTGCTAACACACCACCTATATTACAAACGTGAAGTTTTATCAAGCCTCAGAAAGAGCAAATATCACACATTGAAGTGAACTGAACACACACAAATAAATGTTCACAACCATTTTTCGGGTTCTCGCGTCAAAGTGCATAATCTGAACAGACAAGAGACCGATTCAACTCTGCATTAGCGTCTAATTTAGATCTGTCAGATCTTTGGCATGTATACGTAGATCTACAATGCCTCAGCACCCCAAACTCTTGATCAGAGATCAGTCTCTTTTGTTTTCACTTCCGGGTGGGCATATCCATCGATCTATACCATTACATGTATAATCGATATTTTTGTCATATCATTTACATATGCATGTTTGAGTCAAATATCGATGTTTTTCACATAATTTTTTTTCCCGATCTCGCCAAAGTCATTTTTGTCAGTTCATTCATAAATTTTTAATATCAGTAAAATAATTATCAGTTTTCAGTCACCACCTGCAATGAGAGCCTACAGGGACGACTGGACGAGGGGAATGTGATAGGGCAATCCAGGTCTGGAGATCGAGCTGAACATGTAGGCCTAAGTACAAATTATTATGCACAGTATAATGGAATAATAAAAACTCAAGCGAGTCTATAGGTTACTCTCACAATATATGAAATGTACAATATTTATCTGTCGAAGTATTTCTCCCTCCTGTAAGAAATTCACGAAATATCATAAAAACCACAGAAAAACTGTGGGGTCGCAGCAGGACCATAAGCAAAGTCAAAATTGGGCAGAAAGAAAAGGTTGTATGTTGCGAAACCCAAACAATACAAAGTAAACTAAAGAGAAGACAGAAAATAGACAAAATTTTCAGCTTTTGCCTTTTTCAAGTGAAAGGTGGACAGACGTGCTTTGGTGCTGCTAACGAAGCAAGAACTCGCAGCTAAGTAAACTGTTTCGCTTCGTTCCTGTTGAAGTCTGTTAATTGTTCAATTTTTTTTCACTTGAAAAAGGCGAAAGCTGAAAATTTTGTGTATTTTCTGTGTTCTCTCTAGTTTACTTTGTATTGTTTGGGTTTTATTTCTCACGCGGGGTTTCGCAACATACAACCTTTTCTTTTGCCCAATTTTGACTTCCCTCCTGTAAGCTTGACCATGCATTTTGTTGGTTTAAGTTATCATCACTTCGCATAGTTCGATTACATTAAATACACCTAAAAAGAGACAATCGAGATACACATAATGAAAACCATCACACTGTACTGTTCTGCTTTCACAATTACTAAAGTTAATCTGCTCAATCTTACTTCCCCCCCCCCCCCCAAGTGCAAAAAATGAATAAATAAATAAACAAATAATGTCAATAATGACGAGTCTTTAGCAATCACGTCCCTTATCCATAAATGGTATTAATTTTTAATTCCACCTGAGTATTTCCCTTTCGACATGTACATATATAGGCGCCTATATATATTGATTATTATTATTTTAATTGATGCTCAGAAAATATCGATACCTTTACGGAGAAATCCCCCACCATAGACATCACCCATCACGACTGACACGGTGTAACGAAGTGTTCGGTCCCCGATAGCAGACGTTCCCCCGGAACGAGTACTTCGTGGTTCACACTTTGTGGCAGCTTCGAAATATTAATTCCCCCATTGCAGATGCCCCCCCCCCAACAACTACTATACTGTAGATGGCCCCCGGAACAAATAGTTGTATTTCATGGCAAAAGGCCCCCCCCCCCTTTATTTTACCAAAAAAAGGATTTTTTTTTTTTTTTTTTTTTTTACAATTTACAACAATTACTTTAGAAAACAAATTCTGTCCCATTGAGTGTTCCTCCTTTAAAATCTGTAGATGAAACCATTACCACTGCATGTAGTTAGGTTCAATATTTTAATGTGGTCTACTAATCTTGGCAGTGTTGGTGCTTTTGCTAGTTTCGTCGTTTTTGAACAGAAAAACAAACATTCTAAAATAAAACAGAACCTAACCACTGTATCTCTGACCATTCTCGGACATAAGGGACCGTTCACAAATGATGTCAGCTAAAATTTGGCCAAAAATGACCCCCCCCCTCCCCCCTTGTCATCTTCTGTCATCTTTCTCATGCCCCCCCCCCCCACCAAGTTGACGTCAACCAAAATGTACATCTAGATAGAACCCGTACAGGATGCATTTAATTCACCTTTGATCTTTATTTTAAATCAAAATAAAAACTATTGTTTATAAAAAAATACCTCAAAGAAATACCTGAACTGTCAAATCCAAATTTAACCAAGCAAAATAATTAAAGCAAATAGATTCGATAGCAAGCATGGATTGGATATCAAGCATAAACAAAGCAAAAAGATTGGAGTATCAGTATCATCTCAGCTTGGAAAAAATAAATATCAAATAAATCACAGAAAAAAAAAAGAATTTAATTATGCATGGCACATGAAAATATCCTGGAACTGTAAACAAGTGGGGAGGACTTCCATACATGTATATATATACTGACTGGTGTACGATTATGGGGAGATAACTGTTAATACTGTTCATTTTAGGCCAAGAAAATGTGGTCTATATTTTTCTTCTTGATTTGAAGATTTGACTTTTCTTTTTACCAACCTTTTAGAGCATCATGGTTGATGTCAACTTTGTAAGGACCCCCCCCCCCTCCCCCCATGTCAAATTTTGTCAACTTTTCACTGACCCCCCCTCCCCCCTCCGAGCTGACGTCATTTGTGAACGGTCCCTAATTCCTTACTACCCTTCTCTCCTCTGACAGCAACACACACACACTTTTTGACCCCCCCCCTCTCTCTCTCTCTCTCTCTCTCTCTCTCGCTCTAACATGTATATTTACTGTTTTAGTCAGTTATTAACAATAAAAAAGAAAAGATGGTGGTTAATGACCTTGGTTTCACGAACTTCATACAAAAACAAAACGTCACATTTTCAACCGCTCAGATGTGACTCGTGTCAAAAGTATGCAGCTGGACTATTCCTAACGTCTAGGGGTGGTATCTTAGCAACGATGACAAGAAGATGAAAGAAAACAGCGATTTATTGGGAAATTTTCAGAATTGCACCATTCATCAAATGTGTTAAAACTGAAATGAATTCGTCCTGTTTGTGGTTATAAAAACTGAGATTTTGTTAGTGATCTGATCAGTGATTGGCCATGGCCCGTAACGTATCCGTTTTGATGGACACTGTCGAGTGTTTCCTTGATTCCAGCATCCTACAGGGACATGGCTAAGAATGAGTCCAGCCTCATTTGTACACGCTGTTGTATTTCCATTGGAAGTCACATCTGCTGCTCGAATACCAAATGGAAAGGCGTATGTCTTTCAAATATACTTGTTGATTTCATCTGTACGATATTAGGACCCATGGCAGTGAGATATCACAGTAATTTGTCTCGTCGCTCTGGCTACTGATAGCAGAGAAAAACAGATAAAAGTAAATGTAACTGAAACCTTGAGAATACTGGAATCCGTTGAAAGCACAACAAAAGCAAAAGAAGGTTTTCGACCGCAGACATCAAAAACCAATATACGAGGTTGAAGGCAAAGTCATGTATAGAATTACAATAGGCAAGACGCACGGAAGCAGACAAGCCAAACTCCAAAACAGGTTGGACCAAGAAGAATTAAAAATGTGCTCGACAAAGGAACACATGTATAAGCTTGATGGTCAATCTTCAGTGCTTCAAAACTAAAGCCCATCGTCGAGGCGTTACATCTGCCCCTGAAGAAGAAAAAGGCTGCTGATACTTGGGCTAATGTGATGATCACGACAGTCTCAACTGCCCAATATGACACGACACCCCCTTCCCCCTCCATTTCAGAAAGAAACATGTGGGATGTTTTCACTTCACATCATTTATCATCATCTGTTCCTGACGGCCATGCGACCAATGATATTCGCTACCATTTCTGGTCCCGTTAAGACTAAATCTATGACACCATACAGGAACTGACCATTGCGAGCTATCTCATTCTGTTTTGTCTGTCTGTTCTTCTTCTTCTTCTTCTTTCATAGTTGGCACGTCTAGAAGACGATTCCCCCAACTGCACTACTATATGCGATTCAACGTCGCTCCTCTGAGGCTAAAAGCAGGGTAAAACCTTCATAGATGTTAAGACCATTTAAAAATATCTTAGTTGTGTAAAATCTTTTGTATATAATAACTCTGGTATAAATATCTCTTGGTTTCCAGATTGTGCACAGAAATACAACCCGCACTTTAGTTACAATGGTAGCTGCAACGGATAATTATGTTCTTTAATTCATTGTCGAAAGTCGTTGCAGACGGTAGTGTTTGGACTTCTGCCGGGAGGTTGTTCCACATCCTGATGACACTAGGGTAAAAAGAATAAAGATGGCTGTTAACCCGCGAGCTTGGGATGTTATATTTTATATTATTCCTTCTGTTGCCTCTGGTATTAATGGTGAGGTGGTTCAGTGGGATATGGATATTTCCTTCCCTGCCCTTATAAAGTATTTTTACTTTGTTTTTTGCTCTCCTCTCTTCTAATGGTGTCCACTGAAGGTCTCTCATCATTTTGTTTACACTACTACTTCTAGTATAGTCATTTGTCACAAAGCGGGCAGCTCTCCTCTGGACCCTTTCCAGTTGGTCTATATTTATTCGACAATGGGGGTCCCAGACACTGCAGCCATACTCTAGGGAGGGCCTCACAAAGGTGTTATAGCATTTCTCTTTTACTTTCCTATCGCAGTTAGAGATGTTCCTTTTCAGAAATGCTAGTATGCTGTTTGCTTTGTTACATGTGATATTAATATGTTGGCTCCATGTAAGTTTTCTGTCCAATGTTACACCCAAATATTTAGCCTCATATGTTTCGCTCAATTTTTCGTCGTGTATAAAGTAGTCTGCGGTGATGTTGTGGTTTTTATTTGAAATTCTCAGGACTTGGCATTTATTGGGGTGGAATTCCATACGCCAGACCCTCTCCCATTTTTGTAGACTGTCTAGATCTTTCTGTAGGATTTCCGTATCTTCTTTTGAGTTTATTGTTCTATAAAGAAGGCTATCATCAGCAAACAGTCGTAATTTAGTGCCTGGAGAGATCTTACTTGGCATATCGTTAATATAAACTAGGAATAGTAAGGGGCCCATTACGGTACCCTGTTATCTTCACATACAATCACATCCGCATGCACGCCCATACACACACTTAACATAAGAATTATAGGTAAATATTACGATAAAAGCAACAAATAAACAGATGTAAATCAAGAAATAAAATACGAAGAAAAAAAGAAAAAAGAAAAAACGAACGATCAAACAAAAATAGTGTATAAATTTGACACAAGCCCCATGACAGAAATAAATAGATATTTCAAAAATGTAGTCTGGAACAGCAAATGAAGAGGTAAGGCTGGTAGAAAAGGGGAGAGAACGGGAAAGACAGAAAGGAAAAACAACAACAACAACAACAACAACCATGTCAGTAGTATTTTTTTTTTTTTTGGTATTGGTAGATAGGCCTTCCTTTGTCGTTTTTATTTCTCTCTTAGTCTGGTTCAGATCTCTGAAATTATGGATAATTAAGGCTGCAGTGTAAATTACATTTCCTTCTTATCTATTGGCTTCATAAATTTACACGTTCCGTTTGTAGTAGGCCTACATGTATATTTGGTCGGGGGAAACGTAATCTTCAAGGTGTATGTATTGATTGCTATGAAGCAAAAGTTCCGGGGGGCGTTATTTCATAGTAAAACAGTGAGGGGGGGTGGGTGGTGGGGGTGAGAAATACAGTGCTATAAAGTATTTGTCCGTCCCCCTAAATCTTTTACTTCACAGTAAACGTTCCCCTGGACGAAGTACAACGTCACCCCTCCCCCCCCCCCCACCCCCACCCCCACCCCCAAAACAACAACACCAACAACAACAAAAAACTGTCCCAAATCGTTTTTGATACAGGATTCGAGGGTTTTTATGGCGACATTTCAATGAGTCTTCATGTCTTCATGTGAAAATTATCAAAAATCTTCATTTTTTGCAGTATTTGTTCCGGGTGACCTTTTACTACGAAGTATTTGTTCCGGGGGAACGTCTACTGGTACTATGGGGGACCAAAATATTTCGTCACAAACAGTGACACAGCACCGTGACGCAACAATTTTTGCACGAGGCAGGGCCGGGTGGGCAGGGCTCAAGGAGGCATGCTTCGAGAGGTGGGAGTAGACATTAGAACTGAGGGCAAATTATGGATCGACTGAAAAAAAAAAGATATTATTGATTTGCCCTTTTTAATGAGGTTAGCATTTGCTTGTTTTTAATTAATGTGACACCCTCCACCCCCCATTTTATTTTCCAGAAAAGATATAAATCAACACAAGAGTGCAATTTAATTTGCAAAAAGACACAGAGTGAACGTAAATTAATTTGCATTAACAGGGCCGGATTTAGATGAAGAGAGGCCCCTCCCAATCCCCCACCTTCGCGCCTAGAGGAAGATGGAAGTGTGTTAAATAATTTGAGTAACTCCAATGATGATGATTAGTGTTCAACATTCTGCACTCCGCAATTCCTTCTTGACATAAGCCAGGAAAATTACAAAAGATTTGTTCAGAAACTACAGTGGATTGTAACACATCATATTTGTAAGAAAAGGCTGCCCATGTCACACAAAATATTATGCAGACTGACCAGAGGCGGCGAGACCCCCTTAGGTTTTGAGGCCCTAGGCTTCAGCTTACCTAACCTGATGGTAAATCCGGCACTGTGAATATTTAGGTCTATTTGGGCTTAGGACGAGAGCAAGTTTGGTCCACCTTGTCTGTGTGTGTCATTTAACCTGAAATAGTGTGGCCATGCTCATATTATGTTTAACTGGCCAGTGTTTCCAGTGGGCAATCTCAAAGGTTCTAGATCTAGCTTTATCAAACAAAAAATGTAAATAAATGAAACTTGATGGATGAAAGAATTTTTTTTTTTTTGACATACTTTTCCAGCCAGGTTCATGTTGTTAGAGTTTATACGGTGGCATAAAACGACATTTTTTTACTCAGTCTTTTATGAATCAATTGAGATCTCAGGCAAAATTTGCGCCCCCCCCCCCCCTCCAAATGAACCATTAGATAAAAGCAAAATAACATGAAACGGCAGTATCGACAATCTTGATTACCCCAACTCTTTGAAGTGAGTACTCACTCTGAAGGGGTCCAGTATCGAGAATACTCACTATCGATACTAGCCAAGACTAGATCTATACTATTTCTCGGAAGTGACAAAACTGAAACTAAGTTTAAAATTTTAAACATCGGCAAGCAAGTCACTGAAATTTGTTTTATTGTAGTGACTGACAATAGCACATAAGTGGTGAGTTGTGGGAAGATTTATTGTTGTATTTGCTAAATTTCTATTGTTAACTTTTTCGGTTGTTCCCACCCCAACTTACCTAGGCTATAGATCTAGGCCTATTAGACGATTGTCAGATTGATAGGTAACGACGTGAGGGTCTAGTCAGTTTGTATCATCGAGGCCGTAGGCCGATGTTCGTGTGGGCAGTAGTCAGATTGACATATCAGGGAAAGCCGCCGGGGTAGCTATATATGTATTGTTTTCACTCGGGCTATGGAAATTGGAACGCATTCGAAAGACCTTCCGTTAACTGGGAGGGGTGGGAACAACCGAAAAAGCGCCACTTTTTCAAACCCGGACTCAATGAGTTACGTTGAAGAATGAGAGATGGGTGCCACTGACACTGTGACAGTATCAAACATTAATGATGTTGCTCAGTGGAGCTACCTGGTAAGATGTCCATTTCTCGCCCACAGTATTTCATATCTGGTGATTCTAAGTATAGCCAGAGGAAAGACCAAGTTCAACTGAAAACTAGTTGAAGGACCAGATTGAGAATTAGATCTAGCAATTTGAAGTGTTTATCTGCCAATACTGTCCGATAAAATTTCCCCTAGGATTTTTTAAAATCTGCCAGCATAAGTTCTGTATTTGCGAGTGATCTCCCCTGATTTAAACCCTTCTCCGTCTTCCTCCTTTGTTCCATTCATCCCGATCAATATTCGATCAATAACTCGAGAGTTAACAGTCATCTTTATTCATTTTACCCTTATGTCATCAGGATGTGGAACAACCTTCCAGCAGAAGTCCAAATGCTACTGTCTGCAACGGCTTTTGACAATGAACTAAAGAGCATAATTATCCGTTGCAGCTACCATTGTAACTAAAGTGCGGGTACATTTTTGTGCACAAGCTGGATACCAGGAGATATTTATATACCAAGAGATATTTATACAACGAATATACTTTTTAATAAATGGGCCTAATATATCTAAAGATTTTACGCTGTTTTTGGCCTCAGAGAAGTGACGTCAAGTCGCCTAGTGCAATTGAGGAATCGTCATTATAGATGAATCAACTATACAAGAAGAAGAAGAATATTCGTATTGTGCACATGTTGAAAACAATGGCATGATTGAAATTGGAAAGGCTTTCTGAATAAAAATGGAAGTTTATTGATTAAATGGATTATATATTATATATATACAAAGGTTCAGGTCTTCTCTAGTAGATATGGATTTCTTAGTTTAGTCATGCTTATTTAGTAAGAATACCCTCACATTTGTGCAGGGTTCTCAGAGTGTAGTGGTTAGCATCTTTGCCTGTCAGTGAGGGGACCGTGGCTCTATACTCAGCAGAGCAGTTTTTGTTCTTTTCTTATAAAAGTCTTTTTTTGTCCTGAATCAATCTTTTTTTTTTTTATCCAAGAATCGTAATAGGGAATAGGCCTAAATCCATATTTTAAAATTTTTTTTGTGTATCTTCACCTGTTAATTGGGAGTCAGTGGTTCAAGTTTCAGCTAGACAGGTTGTTTCTTTTCAAGTCTTATAAGTCTTTTTATCAGCAGTCAATTTGTTTAATGTTGTTTTTTTTTTTTCAATCTAACAACAACAATAGAGAATAAATCCAGTTTGTTTGTTTTTTGTAATTAGTCAACACCAATACCTTGGCGCTTACTGACAGGATTTGAAAAACGTTAACATGATAGTTATTTACAGCTACCACTTTGTAAAGTTTTAGATCTTTAGAATATAATAACAGTGGCTAATCTGTTCAAGGAATTTAGCAGTTTTGTGTTTGTTGTGTAATTATGTTGCAGGATAAAAGCTGCAAGTTGTTCAAATTAATTCAGCAGACATGAATTAGCATTAATTAATTTACCCAAATTGCAGATATTGCACAAAAAATGTTCTCTTTTTGATAAACTTTTATGGATAATGCAATTCATTAAAAAACTAGACATGTGAAATATGCATAGCTTGTATTCAGACTTTAATAAGGTTGTATCACTTAAGGATGCAGGTATTTTAAAAAGGTAGTTGCACATGCATTTGTGAACTGTTACTAGGGTCAGGGCAGTGCCTGAGGACACAAGACAAAGTGACAATGTCTACAATAGAAACGATGGAGATCCAGGGGATCCGCAGCTTTGGCCCCGATACAGCAGAGCCAGTGAACTTTTTTAAGCCTCTTACACTCATTCTTGGCCCCAATGGAACAGGAAAAACTGTGAGTATGGATTCTGGGGTCACGAGCAGTATCCTGTAGTAAACATATTACACCAGTTGAATTCACAGGTTGCATGACTCTTTTCACACAAGTGAGAACATTTTCATGAATTTCCTGAAAATAGACAAAGCTTAGGAATGTCAGTTACATTTACTGCCTGCTGTGCCTGTCTTATGACAGTGATAACTTCATGTAGAGGAGGTCTATTTGTGAATGCCATTGAAGTTCAAATTTTGTTTCTTTTGTTAATATCCTTTGCCAGTACAACTCTGGCTGTCAGATTGTACTCTGTTAGCAACCTGTGCACAGAGAGCTATGGATTTTTATTCTCCTTTTCTATAAGGTATTTTTAATTCTTCATGTCTGTGGCTAGTGAGTAAATATCTGACAGATATTGTGCCATATCAAGAAAAAGCAGCTAACTAATTTGGCTGAAAATGTCAATTTTGGGAAGAGGAGATGTAAATGAAGCCTTTGGTTGACAGAGCCTTTACTTCAAGATTCTTCAACCACTGCCCATATCTAATGACACATTTTCTGAAGAAGAGGTTTTATTTAAATGTTATTTTAGACACTAGTGTAAGGACCCGTTCAAAGAACGGGTTGCAATATCATCTTGCTGAGTAGATCTAGAGATCTAGTTACTCAGTCGGCACACAGATTATGTATCAAGGTAAAAAAGAACATGCACAATCGGCACACAGATTACGTAGATCTGGGTAGAAAACAACTCACAACTGGCACAGTAACACCCTCATGGCCCGTGCATAAGGCAAACGGCACAGAAACTCATGCCTTCAAACTTTGAAACGCAACCGGAAATTTAAAGTCGAAACAAAACAAAGGCAGGAGGGAGGCCATCGTTGTTGAGGAGAAAGCATTTGTATTTTGTATTTGCGAAAAAATTTCCCAAATGGGATTAAAGAGTTATACAAATACAAATACAAATACAAATTATTTGATATTTTTAGGCCTATTTTCATTTATTACAAAATTACGATACTTCGCTTTCATGTCAAAGGAATAGGCATAGTAGCAAAAAGAACTATCTTTCACATGTAATTTTTTCAGGTCTGGGCATTTCTTCCTCGCAGCAGTGAATTTTTTTTCCTTGCTGTTTTTTTATATAGATTATATTTTCTGTGCATTCTATTTATGTAATCCCAGACGATCATTGAGTGCTTGAAATATGCAACAGTAGGTATTATGCCTCGTGGAAGCAAACGTCCTGGAGCAAGTTCTGTATTTGTTCATGATCCAAAGGTGAGTTCTACCATAGAAAATCATTTTTGCAGTTATGTGTATGTAACAGCTGAGGTTGTTCTAGCACGTTATAGTAGGGGGGAGTTAGTTGATCTAACTACAACCCTTTAGAAAACGAAACTATTACAGCTGTAAAATAAATAAACACGAGATCCGACGATAGATTAAATAATACTAAAGTTTAATAACTGTATAGTGAACAATAAATTACTAGGAAGACACCAGCGAAACTAAATATCTACGCCACACAAAAGGAAACTCACTTACTCACCCCCCCAACCACTCACACAGGTCTATATATATAAACATTCCTACAGAAAGTTCCCGAAATAAACGTTACCTTTGCCCTCGCACAAACTAACCAATCACGCATCAATACGTCATCAGGTTATATCACTCAAGGCCAAATCTGGCGTAAACATTCTTATCCACAGTGTTATCGAATGTTCGGGAACATACTAATATTTACTGAACGAGTCAAAACACCTGACAACAAGCGAGCGAGGAAAAAAACTACTCACTAGAAAAGAAGGTCAGGTCACGGAGTACAGTACACTCTAGCGGTTGTCAAGAAGAAATGAACACATGCTCACCAGTGTAACAAGAAAACGGGGGAGGGCAAGGGATAGCTTGCAGATGCTACAGTGTATTTCTTTAAAAAATCAAATTTTTGCAGTCTTAAAGAAGTCCTTGATCACAATCTTTGAAAAATTCATAAAGGACCTAATAGGCAATAACTGAGTTATATGGTCACAGTTATTCAAAAGATCATCTTTGTTTGTTCTAGCTTACAGGGATAACTTGCTGAGTTCTGCAACTTTGCATTCTCAAAACATTTGCTTTAATCAAATTTAATAGAGCTTCATGTGTCATTTTAAGCAAATATTTTGTTGTAATTTGCAGTTGGCAAATGAGGGAGAAATCAGAGGACAGATTAAACTGACGATGCACAATGTAAATGGAACTGCTTGCACAGTGGAACGATCAATGACTGCTAAAGCTGGGAAAGTGTGTCTTTTGTTTTCATATTTGACATAGGATTTGTAAATAGCTGTCTTTTCATGCCTGATATTATGGTTGTTACTTTTCATTTTGCATATTATTGTCTAACAAAAGGAAGTTTTCAGATGGTAAACTGGAACAGTTTTGGGTATACATGTAACCATTTTTCCTGTCAGTATGGAGGTGAACATTTTGAGCTAAGGAAATTTTCCCTGCAATAGAATTTTGCTGAAAATCACACCGCTTTTCTGGATGATCAGTTGCATTTAGAGTCAAACTAAGCGAAAAAATGTGTCCAATTGGACTTAGTTAACATTGGAAGTCATGGTAATTAAAAGTAAGATTTTCACTTTCAGGGTAAAAATGTGGAGATGAAATATATAGATCCAGTTCTCACAAGAGACAACCAGGATGGTGAAATATTGAAATCTGATCGTTGCAACAAAGAGGTATGTACTAGGGTAACAGTCTCAATTCGATTAAAATTGTATCGCTGTAGAAACAGAAAACATGCAGCAGTGAGGCTCGTTCAAGGAGCCTGCTAATCTTTTTGATTTTTTTAATGAGATTTGTTTGGAATATTATTTTAACACCATTAAAATTTTTAGAATTTTGGGAATGCAAAGGTATATATAGAACAAAAAACATCAGAGAGGATGAATGTGAATAATTTGATCATCTTTATTTAAAAATACGAAAAAATCGCTTTGGTACCAATAGGCTTGAAAACTTCTGAGCAGATCTTACCGAGATTTGGCATGAGCTAAAGAAATATGGTTGTGGATCAAACATAATATACAAGGGCATATATAATCTTGCCTGACCATGGGATAATTAATTTGCAAATAATTAAACTCTTAGAGAGTTGAGGGGGCATGTTAGGAACAGGACACCATGTGTAAGTTCATTGAACAAAATTCTCGGTGCATATGTAGCGGTTAATGTTGGAATTTAATTGACTTTGCATTCTGCTCTGCTTTGTAAATTCCATTTCTTTTTACATCCCATACCCACGTTCAAAGGAATGGATTTCATACTACATGTAGTTGTATAATAATTCTGTAATGTCTGAAGATTTATAATATTTATAATTACAAGTTCTGGAAAGGAATGAGGGGAGGGTGAAAAGATTAAACAGAATGAAATACATGTAGTTCCATTTTCTTAAAAATAATGCATTCAATTGATGAAGGAGAATAAAATGTGCATGGCTTTGCAGTAAAGTGACCTCTTGTGTATATCTGACGATAGGCGCAAAACTGCATCAAAATGCAAATATATTACTTTGACTTATGACCTCAGACATGGAAATCACTGTTCCTCATTAAACAGGAGGATGGTCTGGAAATTTCTCACATATTGTATTATGTTGTGAGAATGTAACTATTTAGAAATGGACTCGTCTTGTCAATGCAAGTGAAACATTTCATTGTGTTCATTGTGCTGAAATGACCACCATGTACTCTATTGTTTTTTATTTCTTGCAGATGATAAAGGCATTAGGTGTGTCCCAAGCGGTTTTGGAGAATGTTATATTTTGTCACCAGGAAGACTCAAACTGGTAAGGTCCTGTAAGTCATACCAAGTGCTTAAATAAGCAGTTGGAGAAAAAGAGAGACAAGACTCAGAGTCTACTTTTTATATGCAACTAGCCGTGGTCCTGGCGTTGCCCAGGATAAACTGTTTATTACTGACAATCTTTGGGTGATTATAATGGATCTGTTTCATTACGTTTGTTTCGTCGTCGTTCGTTCGATTTTGGCTAAGTCTTATTGCGTTTCCCATGGGTGTCAATACCGTACGCACCTGGTCAGCATTGAGGCGAAGTTCGTCATTAATCTGCACACTGGGAAGTTAGTTTGTATTAGTACTGTCCCATTCTGCAAGCGATAATTGGGGGACATGGTGGTCTAGAGGCAAGGTGCTTGCCTCTCATGCCGAAGGTAGGTCTACCGGGTTCAAATCCCGGTCGGTGCAGGCATGTTGGAATTTGGGATTTTTCTCATATTTTCCTGTCCATGATCCTATGGGAGGTAGGATCGAGCACCTAGATTTCTCGGATAAGGACGAAAAACTAGGAGGGCCCGTGTGCACGTTGCGCACGTTAAGGATACCTTGGCATTTGGAACTTGAAAAGAGCAGGACGAACAGGCCACTGCTCGGGCAAAATTAAACAAAATTCATCCCTATCACTCCCATCTCCCCCCAAAAACCAAAAACAAACCCAAAAAACCTGACCCTCCGACCAGGTCTGCACTGTGGCGACGACATGCCTGCTCCAGTTGTAACTCAGCTGCAATGACACAGGCAAATTTACCAAATGGGATTAAAGAAGTATACAAAATACAAAAATGCAAAATAATTGACAAAGGGCACCATTTCAGACTGAAAGAAATCAGCACAAAATGTCAAAATGTTCTGCGGGTCGAGAAGAAGGTACCTGTAAAATTTCATGGGAAGCTGCAGGAGCAGCGGAAGATCTTGATAAAAATTGCGCAAGTTTTTTTATTATCTAAGATTCTATACACATTAGTGAAAATTGTGATTTATTTTGAGATACTGTTTACCAGAGATGCAGGATATTGAGACGAATCAACTCGCCATATTCCATCTGTTGATTTGCTTGCATATCATTGATTACAACAATGCGCACCAACCTCCTTCATAATTGATTGCAAAACAATAGTACCCACCGTATTTCTATGTGCGCAATTTGTGGACAAATAGTGGTGGAAGGATTGGTTTGTCTCGGTATTCTGTGTGTTGGGTGTTACCTTTGAATATACAGTTGACATAGCAGAAAAATTTTTCCTGTCAGCTTATATTTCATACTAGTGACAGGTCTATTCTGAGGCCAATGTGATCTTTGGGTACAATATTACAAGAGAGCTCTGATCAAATGTAGGCTTAAGATTAGCTATACAGTAGCAGCAGAGGACAGAATTAATCTAATGTGGCTGACACAATGTACCATGGATCTCTCAGGGTTAATGCTCTGCCAGTGCACAAAATAATGGTCATACAGTGATAGGGAAGATAGACTTACCTTAGAAATGAATCAGCCATGGCATTATTGAGGGTAGGGGGGGGGGGGGAAGGGACCCCATGATAATGCTGATGATCAAATTTTCAAAAAAATGAGGGACTGACCTAGAGTCAGCCATTTTCTCTTCATGCAAGCTGGGAACTCTTGTGTCAGATAGATGTGTTCGGTATTTGCCATGCCATCATTACATGTTTCATGCTGATTTACAGAGGGGAAAAAGTGAATGCATTCTGAATGTGTTTCCCTTTGCATTTTTCTTCCTTATCAGGCCGTTCAGTGAAGGGGGTGTTTTAAGTGGCAAATTTGATGATATCTTTGCTGCCACACGATATACAAAAGTTCTGGATGAGCTGAAGGAGCTGAAGCAACGTTTTGTTCGTAATTTTGTTTCTTTGATGTAGATGCTAAAAACTGGACAAATTAAAATGATATTTCTCTGGCATGTCATCATCTTTTTCTCACCTTTTGAAATTAGGATTTGGTATTTGATCAGTTTGGATGGGAACCATTATCCAGTAAAGTTATTACTGGTTATCACAAATAATAACCCAATCACAGACCTTAGTCTTTAAAGTCTGTAAAATACAATTCTTGCAGAATATATAACACACTTTCCTTCGGGTATGTTTAAAGAGGGTGAAATTTTTGGTCAAAATTTATAGAAAAGACACAACACTGCTAAGGTATTGGATTATTATTTGTATTCGCAGTAATTCTTTGTAAGATCTGAGACATGGACAGCATCTTGCTGTTGTAAGTCCTTACTAAAAGAAATAATTTTTTATAATTATTTTTCATTGTACATTAAATGAGACACGAACAGGTAGACAATGATGGTGATAAATTTGAGGTTGCCGTGGATTATTATATAGATTTCAGATCAAGTGAGAGTCATTTCAGTTGTTATGCATCTTTAAATTAAGACGAGTTGATGAATGTGCACTGTTCCTTCAGGAGTCTGACATCGAGGACAAAAAGAAGGAGTTAACATCCCTGGAAGAACACAAAAAGAAAGCTGTGGAGGTGAGAAATATGAAAAATGAATGATTGGTGAACCTGTTTTGTTTTCCTGGACTGACCTTTTTTTTTTCTCTTGTTTTTTTTTTAGTGTAAATTGTTGTTTTTCTTTATCGTAAACCATCAGTTCAATGACTTCAATTATTCTTGAACTTTTAGTAACAAATGTTCATACTTGCATTGAAGTGCTGGGTTTTGTGGCTAAGTAAAATTGTGGCAGAACAAAGAGGGGAAAGTTGTAATTCATAAATTGTAAGTTGTAAAGCCTCGTGTTAGAAACAAACATCAAAGAAACATTACAATAAATCATGAACAAATTAGAAATGAAAAGGGAGAGGAGAACAATCTTTCTGTCTGAAGACCTTCCCCAGGCAAAAAGAAAACTACACTAACAAACCAGTACAACTGAAACAGTTTTCAAACAAATCTTGTAAAAACTTAGGAAAGAGTCACACAAGGAAAAAAGCATATATCTTTCTTGTGCTCCTTGTTGTGATTATGTGAAATGACACATGGTTAGTTACCAAACCAGCTTGTTGGAGCATAATGCCTAACACCATTAGATAACTTTAGTGTGCAGTTTTTGTGGCTGTAGCAGCTGCTAAAGACTTATCTCACATATGAGGTTTGTCTTTGTTGTATAACTTATATTTATGAAATAAAATTGTACACTTTATTGTTCTAACAAGGGATAGAAATACTTATACATTTATATCGTGCCTGTCGCGGATCGGGATTTTTGGGAATATAGATCAAGAGGTCCGCTTCCCAATCACACGAGCACAAAAAAACAACAACAATTAAACAACTTTCACTCTAAAAACTAAATAAATCAATTTGAGTAACAGACTGCAAAGTTTATATATCTCTAACAAATTCAAAGATAAAATATACAATAGATAACGAATACAATAGCAACTGAAAATGCTCAGCTAAGCTGAGGAGCAACTATGAAGTACTTAAGGCAATGTAATATGAAGTTATCTAAGTCACAATAAATTTACATTCAAAAGAATCCGCGCCCGAGGGCGACGGATCCTGTAAGGTTTAAAGTTCTATCTCTCTTCATACTAAAACATATTTATATAGCGTCTCTGCCAGGCGCGCTCTGGTGTAGTTCACACGTGGTCGCGGGAAATGCATGTGGTCTGGCAGTACTGGTCAACAGTCTACATGTGTAGGTGGCTGTAAATTCAGCATGGAATTAAAATCTTTAGCTCACCATTCGGCCCTCACAATGTGAGGGCTGTTGATATTAGCGCTGTGGGTTTAATGCTCAAACAAGTAGGCTTGGGCTCAGGAGCGTAGATTTCTGACAATGCTCCATCACTGTACATATCAGCTCAATCGCTGCGTCTCTATGACTTCTCATCTGGCTGAGAGCTCGCCGTCCACCTCGTAAATGGATTGTCTACATGTGGCCCAGAACTAAGTTCTGTATGGCCTTAAATACTGGACTGCATCTGCAGCTTACCGTCTAATTCCTGGATTGTGATTGGTGCAACCACTTCTAGCTCAGCTGCCGAACTGAGTTATTTTAAGTAACAGCCCTACGCAACGACCTTGGGTCGACATCAAAGGTCGAATCACTCAAGACAATAAAATGTAATTTTATAGCAATAAATTCTTAACATGTTCAAAACCCCGAGCTTTTACTCTGGATCACGGATTTTCTGTACGTCAACAGACATCTCAATAACATTTAATTCCTACTCACCCCTTCCCTCTCTACTAAACCTAGTTCAAAACACGAGATATAAAAAGTGCTCAGCCATGCACACCTACGCTGTCCGTCTATCCTTCCCCACACCTTCTGTCTATCTTTTAGGAAAAAAAACTGTTCAAAACAAATTGTTTACGAGACCACGTTATGCTGGCTCGCACAATAATTACGTTTGTAAAAATTACTCACTGCTCTCTCACAAAAATTTACTCAGTGGAAACATTTATGAATTAAATCTGTTCTTGACAGTGCCACTGACAAGATTTGTTCCATTTTTCCCAGTTGCAAGCAGAATTGAAAGCACAAGAAGCCGGACAGGCAGCATCTGCTGACAAACTTAGCATACTTAAGATGAAGCTGGAAGAAATCAGAAAACAGCTAAAGGAAATTGATACACGTGACAAGGATATTCTCCGGCTAGAAAAGTCAAAAGGTAGGTGTAGATGATGGCATGGCAGAAAATTTTTTGTCATCATGTCGCATCATGTCGTCGGTTGGCTGTCAGAACCTCATTAAATTTAAACTCAAAAGTTTGTGGCAGGTGTTGGGGGATCACATTACTTTACACTACAGAGAAAACAACAGGTGAGCAGTGAACACAGTTCAGTATTTCCTCTGTCTGGCTTTGTCATTAGTCTGCAGTCCCTTAACACCCAGGGCTCCCACCCTTCCGCGTTTCCGCGGAAATCCGTGGTGGAATAGATCAGCGGTAATTTTTCCGATGTCCATTTATTACTAATAGTTCGTCCATCAGGTATGATGATGACCTTAACAACACCAGAGGAATAAAGAACAGAAATTGTTGAGAATTTCAACACATGGACAATAAAGAGAACTAAAGGACACAGAGGACAGAATGGAAAGACTGTTCTTTCATGGCTTATGGCTTCTCATGTGACTGATAAGTCCTATTTTTGCCCTGCAGACCCTTCCGCATAAATGACAAGAGTGCTCCGTTGGTTCAGTACCACTGGGCCTTTTCTTGCGCCGTTCTCTTTTTTTGATAGCCTGCTGGACTCTGTCAGCTTCCCATGCTTTGCTGCCTCTGGTAAGGGCCGCCCTCCAATTTGCACGATCAAGCGAGAGCTTTTCCCACTCACTCACATCAATGGCAAAGGCCTTCAGTGATTGCTTGAGAGTGCCTTTGTAACGTCTCTTTGGGGCCCCAACATTCCTCGTTCCATTGGAGAGCTCAGAGAAGAAGATTTGCTTAGGGAGTCTGGAGTCGGGCATTCTGACAACATGTCCTGCCCAATGTAGCTGAATTTTTTTCAGGTGGCAGAAGATGCTCAATTCCTTGGCACGATTGAGGACCTCAGTGTCTGGAATTTTATCCTGCCATTTGATCCTTAGGATCTTTCTAAGGCAGGCCAGATGAAAGTGATTTAGCTTTCTGGCATGCGATTGGTACACTGTCCAGGTTTCAGCCCCATAGAGTAGGGTGGGAAGGACCACAGCATTGTACACTTTCAGCTTAGTGTCTGTGCGAATGCCGGCAACATCCCACACTCTCTTTCGAAGCCTGCCAAATGCAGAGATGGCTTTGCTGATTCTTGAGAGAATTTCAGTATCAACACGAGCCGTGGAAGACAGTGTACTGCCAAGATAGGTGAAGTTCTCCGACACCTTCAGAAGACTGTCATGGACTTTGATATTTGGGGTCACAGGATACTTGTCGTCTGGAGTAGGCTGATGGAGCACTTCCGTCTTCTTTGTGCTTATTGTGAGGCCAAAGTTGTCACAGGCACTAGAGAACTTATCAACACAGTTTTGCATGCTATCCTCATCGTGTGCCAGAAGTGCACAATCATCAGCAAATAGTAGGTCACAGACTTGAGTACTTTTGGTTTTGGTTTTTGCCTGAAGTCTCCTGAGGTTGAATAGACTGCCATCAGTTCGGTACTTGATGCTTACCCCTTGAGGAGGAGAGCTAAAGGCTTCTTGTAGCATTGCAGAGAACATGATGCTGAACAGAGTTGGGGCTAAGACACAACCCTGTTTTACCCCATTTGTGACAGCAAAGGGCTCTGAAACACTGCCGTTGCTTTTGACTGCAGCTTGCATGCCATCATGAAACTGGCGCACTATTGTGATGAATTCGGGTGGACACCCAAACTTCGCCAAGATTTTCCAGAGGCCTTCACGACACACTGTGTCAAATGCTTTTGTGAGGTCAACAAATGTGATATACAGCGCTTTATTTTGTTCCATGCATTTTTCCTGAATCTGTCTGGCAGCAAAAATCATATCCGCCGTTCCCCTCTCTTTACGAAGCCACATTGGCTCTCGGGAAGCAAGTCATTTGACGAGAGGTGATCAAGAAGGCGATTCAGAAGGATTCTTGCCAATATTTTGCCAGCAATTGAAAGTAGAGAGATTCCCCGATGGTTGTCACAGACTTGGCTGTCCCCTTTGTTTTTGTACAGATGGATGATTGAAGCATCTTTGAAGTCCTGTGGCAGCTTCCCTGCTTTCAACATATGATTGAACAACTCGGTCAACCTTTCAATAAGCTTTTCTCCACCGAAGGCATACACCTCAGCAGGAATTGAATCCACGCCTGGTGATTTGTTAAAGGACATCTGATTTGTGGCAGTTCGGGTCTCATTTGCTGTGAATGGCTTGGCAAGAGCTGCATTAATAGGAGTCTGAGGGAGGCGGTCAATGGACTCAGTATTTATATTTGATGGCCGATTTAGCACACCTCCGAAATGTTCTGCCCAACGCTGAATTATGGCATTCAATTCAACAATGCGTGTTGAACCATCTGACGCAAGAAGTGGCGTAGTGCCAGAGCGGGATGGTCCAAACACAGCTCGGAGGCTCTCAAAGAACTTTCTAGTGTTGTTTGTGTCGGCATATTTCTGAGTTTCTCTTACTCGCTCTTCAAGCCAGTCATTTTTCATTTTCCTCAGCTTCTTCTGGAGTACACCCTTACATGCACGCAGTGCATCAGCTTTTGCTGTGGAAGAGGGGTCACTGCAGTGAGCTTGGATGAGACTTTTTTTCTTTGATGAGCACTTTGATTTCATTATCATTATCATTGAACCAGTCCTGGTGCTTGCGGACAGGAAAACCAACTGTGCTGCTGGCGCAAGAGTGTACAGTCGTATTTAGGTCAGTCCAGCTCTGTTCAATGTTCTCAGGGTCAAAAGTCACGCAATCCAATTTTGAGGAGAGTTCTGATGAGAGCTCGCTCTGTTTCTCAGCTGAGCAGAGTTTTGAAACATTTAGGCGTTTAGGTGGCGCTTTCCCTTGAGGGCGTCTATTGCGCCTCAATGTTAGTCTGAGCTTGCAAACAATGAGTCTGTGGTCAGTTCCACACTCGGCACCACACATCGCCTTTGTTACAAGGACATCCTTTCTGTCAGTCTTCCTCACAATGACATAGTCTATGAGATGCCAATGCTTTGAGCGGGGATGCATCCATGACGTTCTGTTTCTCACGGGGAGACTAAAATTTGTGTTGGTAATGAACAGGCCAAATTCAGCGCACAAAGTAAGTAAGCGCAACCCATTGTTATTGCATGAACCAACTCCATGAGGGCCCAAAACATTTGGCCACGCTGAGATTTCGGAGTTAACCCTAGCATTGAAGTCCCCCAAGAGAATCAGCTTATCAGCTGCCGGGACAGAGCATATGACAGATTCTAGATCAGAATAGAACTTGTCTTTGGCTTCATCTGGGTTTGTCATGGTGGGCGCATATGCGCTAATGAGGGTGGCTGACTGGCTTTTCCCAACTGGGATCCTGAGTGTCATTAGCCTGTCATTTATTTCAATTGGCATGGACTGCAAGTTTCTGACAAGGTCATTTTTAATTGCAAACCCAACACCATGCTGTCTCGGTTCGACTGCACCCTTGCCTTTCCAGAAGAAGGTGTATCCACCACTGAGCTCTTTGAGTTGGCCACTATCAGGGAGTCTGGTCTCACTGAGTGCCACTATGTCCAGGTTGTACCTGCTGAGCTCAATGGCAATAAGTGCAGTGCGTCTTTCCGGGTTGTTTGAGTTGTCCTGTAGTGTGCGTATATTCCAGGCTCCTAGCCTGAGTAAGCTGAATTTCCTTTTGTTTCGGCCGCAAAAAGGGATCCCCACTGGTCGCGGTATACCAGTCAGGGTGATGTGAAGTGGGCTTTCTTTAGGGCACCTTTTCTAGCCCCTTCCTCAGTTGAGGTGAGCAGTGCTATCCTTAAATAAGGCTGCTCAGCTACTGTGGGTGCTGCCTCCCCACGCCTCCACTTCAATCGACGATGAAGCGACCATAGCCCACAGCCACCAACGTGTAGGTCTGTGCTAACAGCTTCCAGTCTATCCAAACCCTGATGCCACCGCACTCGCCCATCGCCGTTGGAATTTTGAGAGGAAAGAAGACGAGACAAAGATGAAAGAAGACGAGGTGAGTGTTAAGACTGGCGCAAAGAATTTGTTTTTAGTGAGAAAGAGCTGCGCAAACATCAGACCCACTCTCTCGCCTGGACACAACTTATCCAAGTGGCAAGACAGGGTCAAGACGACTGGAAATGTATCCAGGTGCAGGAGGATGCCAGAGGGACAGTCATATTGCCTGACCGGCTGCCTGTAGGCTACTCCACAGCCTCGCAGTCCCAACTGACTAGGGTGAAAGACCCAAACCAAAGAACACCAATACTGGTGGATGCTCTGTGTCACGATATCCAGGCCAGAGTGACGGTATATTGCCATCTGCCCTATCAATCAACCACTGGCCTGCTGCTGCCAGCTTCAAAGCTGCGTCCGGGAAGTTTGCTCAATTCTTCGTCTGTGATTTAGGCAAACAAGCCTATGACCACACCGCTACCGGGGGCCAATGTGAAGGACTCAAGTACTGAGGGTCACATTGTGCCCTAGCATGTGGCCGTTGGGTTAGATGAAACCTCCTCCACCCTGGCCGTTTGCACCGACAGGTGCACGCCCACTGATACCATGCTAGCGTACCAGTTCATGAAACAGGTTGTACTGGATTACATGTTACCAGTAGCAGATTTTTCTGACCTGACACTAGTGGCAGTGAACACAGTTCAGTATTTCCTCTGTCTGGCTTTGTCATTAGTCTGCAGTCCCTTAACACCCAGGGCTCCCACCCTTCCGCGTTTCCGCGGAAATCCGTGGTGGAATAGATCAGCGGTAATTTTTCCGATGTCCATTTATTACTATTATTTAAGTAATTTGTTGTGTAGGTGTAATGTGTGGCCCATTATATCAAATTTATGCGCAGAATATGGTCAATCATTTAAAATTTACGCTCCGCAGTTGAATGGGAGCTCTGACACCTGGCTTTGCTTTTATGCCAGGTTTAACCCTTTGTGTTGCGTGAATTTTTCCATGCCTGCCTATACAGGAAGAAACTAGTGGAGGAAATGAACTAAGACTAACTAAAGCAACTTTCTGTCGAAGTTGACTTTCTTTTTTTCCCGACTCAAAGTAGCCTAGCATTCTTGTGCACCCATCAGTGACTGGCACAAACGTGACCAGCGGAAGAACCGATATATCGGCGATTGGCACACAAAGATTTAACGAGGTTCCAACAGCTGGCTGATGATATGTAACATTTATTCATATGGGGTTTTGCCAGTTGGTCATGCATCCTTTGAAAAGTTGAGATGACATAGTTTTATTGAAGAGTTCATTTGTCTGCCCAGAGCATTACCAGTTTAAAGATTTTAACGTCTCTTTAAAAGAATTTTTTCTACTCCTTTGGATTCACGGGTTTCATGTGATCAAAGATTAAGAAAGTTCAACCACCAAAGTGACATACACCTCTCGGATAAAGAAATCCCTTATTATCGGCTTTGTTTAAGCAGGTTCCACTGTATATTATGTAAAATTTATCCTGCTTTTTTCTTTCTTTTTTTTGTGTGTACTTAAGTTGAAGTTGTCTTCATTGATCAAAAGACCATTGGGGCTTCTCTAAAAATACGTCTCAGAACCAGTGGACAAATCTGCACAGTGTATTTCATGTACTGTAAATCTTGAGTGGTTTGGCCTTAGATTTTTGTGCTCTCTAAATTTCTGTGATATGAAATTTTATCAACTTTGATGTCGTTTACTGATTTACCTTTCGACTTACATAGAGAAAGATGTAGCTAAGAAGGAAGCTGCTGAGGAGACAGTGAAGGAGCTAAGGGAGAGGATGAGAGGGAATATTCGGCAGGGTAAGATATGTCAGTGACAGTCAGGAGTATTGGCAATTGTCAATGTTATCATCACCAAACTCTGGTAAACAGCAATAAACAAAGCATGTTGAGAGTGGAAGGGATAAATTTCCATGATATTAACTGAATATTTATCCAGTTTTTTTTTTTTTTTAAAATTTGAAAGATGAGTGGATGTAAATAATGTAAGTAATATTTTATAGGAAAAAAACTGTCAACTGAAATCTCTGTTAAAAAATGTATTCTGACTCTCCTCTTCTCTTCTCCCCTCCCCTCCCCCTTTATACTGGAAACCATCACCAGCATGTTTTAAAAATTGTTCCTCATCCCAGCATCTATTTATGATATGATTGCTACAGCTGTAAAACTGATCGTGTCTTTCTTGTGAGGTGACAACTGATCTATCTATGAAAGAAAACAGAGGCTTTATTGTATGTTTGACAAATAATGACTTTTTCACATGAATGAATTTGTTAGAATCAACTGCAGATCTGGAGAAAGTTTTGGAAGAATTTCCACCCAAAGTAGATGCAATGGAGGATAACTTGAAAGCGGTAAGAGTTTAAGTGGTTGCAATTTTAGTGCTTGGACAGAAGAACTGTTTTGTTCTTACAGTCTGCAGACTTTCTTTTCCCTTTACTTATCATTAGTATGTACATTAATTAGATTGATTCAGTGATATTTCACCCCAGATACTGTTAAAATTGTCAGTAAAACTCGCTAAGCCTTTGATTTGTAAAGTTGACAACATATAGTCAGAAGTTGAGAAATCTGCCTGAACAAAACACACATACATGTATTTGTTTCACTGACTAAATGGTAGGGGTAGTCATGTTAGAATGTAAAGTTTGCATTGAAGCAGCTGTTGGTGGAGTGGTCAGCTGCTGGTGGAGTAGTTATTAGTGGTCAGTTGCTGGTGGAGTGGTTAGCCCAATCGAACCACACAAGTGGGAAGCACCTAATTTTGTGTGTGGGGGGGAATGGTTTATTCTTTCTCGCTATATAATTACAGTTGAGCATACGAAACTTGAACACACAAAATCCTGGATCCCACGAACAAAGACCTAGGTCCCAAATTTATTTCTTAATATTCTTTGTAGTTATTTCATGTGAACTTCGAAATGTGACATGGATTCATTGAACCAGTTTCCTGCTGCGAGTGTGATCCAAGTAGCTGAGAAGTAGAAAAAAAAACAAAACGCCAGAAACTTAGTCAAGCCAGTCGGTTAGCTGCAGCAAAGCCTAGAGGTGGCACGATAGTTTGCGTCTAGTCCCCCCCCCCATTTGGTTTGTCCCGCGCTCATAAGGTAATAAGAAAAAAAGAACAGAAGTGTTTCTGTACTAGACAAAAACTGTGTGTTGTGTTCGCCCTTCAGCTTGATTTATTTTTCAGTTTGGCTTGACTTTGAAGTCGTCTTTACCGAAGCACTTCCAGAAGTTTTTAAAAAAAAAGCGTTCGGGCACCAGATCCCATGCATTGTGTCGTGTCGTTTTAACTCATTCCACCCGGAGCTAGATTCCCTATTCTGTCGGAGCAAAAACTCATTTGACATAAACTGGCACTGGGTGACTGCAGAAAAAATCGTTTAATGCAAACAATGAAGAAAGAAAGGTAGACATATTTGGTATCAAAATAAACAGAATTGGACAGAAAAACAATGTACTGTCTTTTTGTTTCAATTCTAGTGTCTGTGATGCTAATATGTTGAAGGAATGATGAATGATGAGTGTTTAGTTGTAACAAAAAAAAAAATTCTACTCGCAAATTCACTTTTGCCACCTCTGGTTTTGACTGTAGTTGCATTAGGTGGTCAAGAGTAGCCTTAAAGTGTAGGTAATCCAATCCCTTTTCATGTGGTACCAAATATATGGGTATTGTACCTGTAATATCACTTTTATACTCCAAATGAAATAACATGTCCGAACATTTTTACATAAAATCCGTGCAAATGAACAGGTCAGTTCCAGGAATTTTTTGCTCCAAAGCAATCAAACGAAACAAAACCGGAAGAAGTGGTATTATTTACGTCAATAAATAACTCTACTAGCGATTGTCGTAAAATATTTCAGCAAATAACCGTTGAGTATAGAAAAATACCGGTCAAAACAAATCGACGAGTGGCTCGTTTCCCCGGTGATTTGAGCGGAACAAATCGACGACTGAGTCGTCGCTCCGGGCGGAATGAGTTAATATTTGCTTCGCTTCTCATTCAACTGTCAGGGGGGGGGGGAGGGGGGAAGAGAGGTATAAGGGAGGTAATCCATGACACGTGTTGTCAGCCATATTGTTTTCCTTGAATATACAACAATAATACTTCATGATTAATACTTCACGTATTCCTCAAAATTTGGCGAACTCCAACTAGATGAAACCACCCCAAAGAATTTGAGTTTTCCATGCTCAACTGTATATTTATATATAATTAACACATGAAATATTTGGTGCAGTCTGTTTCATTATTAAAAAGAATAAAATTTCTTCATAGAACACTTGGGACAAAAAGAAAGTTTCACCATGTTTAGTTTTGTGAATATATTTGAGCTGTTTCATAATAAGCCCAGTTTGATGTTGTCACAAGAAATATTTAAACTTTGTACACTTTCACCTTGTTCAACCTACCAAGATGATTTACAAAGGAAATGATCATTTCATATTTGAATTTTCAATGTGAATATATTTGTTTTCTTCCACAGCATGAACAAGAGCAGAAAAAATTGACTGCAAGATTCGATGGCAATGTGGACAAGGATTCTCAGTCAAAAGAAATCAAGGAATTGGAGGGAGAAGCTGCTGTAAGTAACAGATGGAAAGGAATGTGGATTTGTATGCAAAAAGTCAGACACTTTGATGTCTTTTCTTTTGAGTTAAAAGCACAGACTTGAGAGAGGAAAATTATGCATAAACTGCTGCAGTTTTGTATTGTTATCCTCATCTGTTTCTATGGGATTTTTCTGTCACTCTTGAAAGTTTTTGTTTTTAATTTCAGGTTCTAATATTGCATCTAATGATGAAAGTGTGGGTAGCTGGGGAAAAAGGGGGGGGGGGGGTGTATTCACTGATTGTGGTGATGGTGAGATTGGCATTTGTAGCAACCTTGATGATTACTGTAGTATATTTATCATTGGTGCAGCAATTTGATTCAGTTCTTTGTGTCAACAGGTGTATACTGCAAACATCGAAAAGCGAGATGCAAAAATTCGTAAAATTTCACAACTTTATGAATTGAAAGGTAAATTTCCTTTGCTTTCCTTCTTGCCATTGATTTCTTGTTCTTCTCAGTCATCCTTTTACTGACCCTGATCCAAGCTTGCTGTTTCCCTAACCATGAGGCCAGGCTAAATGTCAATATGATCAAGATCACTCTTAACTCTAGACAAATTTCATCTTTTACATCAGTGTGTTGATAGGCTAGACCATCCAAACAAACTGATGGACTAGACGATCCAAACAAATTGATAGACAAGACCATCCAAACAAACTGATGGACTAGACCAGTGGTCCGTAATATCACCCCCCTGAGGGCGATTTTGAGTCTCAGGGGGGTGAGAATAACAAAAAGAGGTGACAGGAGGGCGAAGGTGGCCTGGGGGAGGAGGAGCAAAAATGTGAGGGGCCGAATTAATATTTTCCTACCGAGGAATTAAGTTTTGCACGATATCTTGACCATAATTTCACTTCCTTTTTTAGTGTAGAACCATATTATATGCCCATTGTTAGCAAAAAACCCTGTCAAGTCCATGCTGTTCAATTTCCTTGACCATTGGGTAAATTGCTAGTAGATTTAAATGGTAGTGGGTGAAGGATTACTTTAGAGAGAAAGCCATATGATGACCAATGTAACTTAAGAAGGAGCACCTGCCAATGATGGTATGGCATCAGAGCTTTACACACTTCATAAATAAAGAGGTTTCTGGCCTTCTTGCCATTCATACTGAGAAAGCTGAAAGATTTGAGCGACTTCTTCTCTGGGTCCGCTGCTTGTCAATAAGTAACTGACTTGGACGCTTTTTGGAGCCGTTTGAATCCGTGTGGAAGTTTTTTTTGTTTTTTTTTAAGCAGTAAGACGCAGCAGGCCAGCCTGGAGAGAGAATTCAGAAGCTGTCTGCAGGTTAAAAATTTTTGGCCAAGTTTAATGAAGGGAACTTTAGAGGAGACAACCTAGTGAAGGCAAAGTATATCCTGTCGTCTTTCTCTGTCGAGCTGGATTTATGGAAAACGGGGGTGAATTGTTCACTCCCTTCAGCTTGGCAAAGTCATGCACAGGCGATTTTAAAACCTTAGAGATCTAGGTGTCCCTGGGTGGATTATGAACCCTAATGCATATGATGTCCAGCCGTTTGCAAAAAGAATTGCCAGATTTCCAGCACTGCATTGAGGGTCAAGTCATTTTCAAACAAGAGGGCTACAAAGTTTTCTGGATAAAACACCAGAATATTTATTCTTCCCTCAGGGACGACGTTCCTTCTCTCTCTAGGGGCCTTTTCCACCGTGTTTTTCAATTTTGTAGAAAAAGGATCGAGTCCGGTGTAAACACATCTCAAAAACAGAGAAACAGATGTCAGATGTGTGGGACAACGATCTGCAATACACAAACACTGACACTACATAGCTGACCACAGCACATCAACTGCGGGAAAGTCACCGACATGTTAACCCTCACGCCGCGCAGGGTGTTGAATGTCGGTATGACTTCCCAAGCGCTCATTCCGCATGGGCGGGTTTAGTCAGCAAGGTCAAGCTGACCGCGCCATGCGCAAGCCGTATTTTCACGCGTCGGGTCACTGACGTTTTTGAGACGTACCCACCGTTTTATTGTTCACTGCATCTCTTCTAAATCAAAGGCATTGTGACAAGGACATGTTAACCAGTGAACCACTGGTCGGAATCACAAAGACTAAGCTTTCAAATGCTCTCCCCACACTATCAAAAGATGTATCGACATGCGAACTGTTACTCAACAAATTTGCAATATTATCTCATTTTCTCACAAGCCGACCACCATCTGGAGTTGTCTGTATGTAAGAACCAATCAGAAACAAGCTCTGAAATGATCTTTGCCCCAATCCCCACATTGGTTTATTAGTATGTGTCAATCAGGATGAAACCATTTGTGTAGGGCTTGGGAGGGCGTGACTAGTTATCATGCTTCGTTCTCACGAAAACTACAGCTGTCAGTTTGGACTCATAAGTCAGATCATTCGTTAGAGACTGACAGACAAAGGTTTTGCGTGATAATGCATAGCAGTGAATGTTTTCATACCGATCAAATACAAACTGAACCACGTGGACAGCGATAGTGTGGTCATCGTACATAGGCAAGGGTCAGTGTGACTCAGATAAGATTCTCCGTGAGTAAGGTCACTGACCGGACAGCGGGCTTTAAGGCGTCGCGCGCAGGGTGAGGGTTAACAGTACATGTAGGCCACATGGGTTTTATGAACTGGAAGAGCCAATTGCTGATGCATTTGATGAAAGTATTGAAAGATTTTTGTTTTATCTCAGTAATCAGTAAAACAAGAGCTGTTCAAATAGCTTCAAAAATCGTAACATAATTTATGTCTAATCTGCCCACCTTTGGTTGCATATTAGGGTGGGGGTAAGGTGTGTGTGTGTGCGTGTGTGTGTGTGGGGGGGGGGGAGTGACAATATTTGGGGCCATAGGAGGCAGTTGCCCGAAAAAGGTTGGAACCACTGGACTAGACTGTTCAAACAAACTGAGGGACTAGACCATCCAAATGAATTGATAGACTAGACCATTCTGGGAAGGCAGATATTTCTCAGTTGCTTCTGCTCCAATCAGGGACGAAAGAAATTTGGCCAGCTACTCAGTAGATTTGGTCACCACGTTTGAAAATTGAGACATTATTATAACCTTGTTTACAGTGATATTTGCCAGCAATGTCCCAGGTTTAGTGATGTTTAAGTGATTCATAAAACTGGGCCATGTTCAGAATGTTCATTGGTCTGTCTGAGCTACAGCTGCTTCATGTTTACCTGTGATTGACTACTGTGAGTAATGTTGTTAGAACATTCTTTTGCATCGGTCTTTAAGAAATAAATGATGACATTGCCTGTAGTTTCCTGGCAAAGTTCTCACAATTTTCATGATGCAAGTTAGAAGAAATGAATTGAGAATATAGGCAGGGTTCATTTTCACCATTTGCAGGTTTTGAAGAGTACTTGGCTATGGGTGACAGCCAGTATGATGACAGCCAGTATCAAAGATTTATCCAGCTCCTGGATGAAAAATTGGAGTCACTCAAGGCAGAGTCAGAGAAACAAAAGGTAACTATTTTGTCCTGTCATCAATGTTGTAAATGCTGTATTACTTAAAGTATGACACTCGGGCACATTTCCATGGGTCTGAAATAGGTCACTGCTAGCGGGTGTGTTTTTGGACTGTATGTGAAAGGGGGTTGTTCTCTTTTATACACTCATACCGTGTTGTTTCTTAACCAATATGAATGAAACTTGGCAGCCGATCAGAAAATAGATCTATCTAATGATATGCCGACTACAATCTTTTTACTCAGCGAAAGAGCAGTTTAAAGTCTACCGAACTTGTCTCATCGTTATGTATTTCGCGAACCTTGGGGAGCAGAAGTTTCATCATTGACAGGGCAAGTCTTGAATACTTCTTCTTTTACGTCCTAAAATTTGAAATTTTCATGTCTTTTACTTTTCACATACTGCCTGCAAACCCCCTGTCAAAACGGCACGGCAAGGCGATCGGCCATGCATTCCAGGTAACCCGCAACCCAGAATAGTCAAGCAGTCAACATGTGATCACACAGTTCATTGTGATTGGTCGCCTAAAATAACTCGGCCGGGCTGATCACACACATTTTATTTATTGCTCTATTCCTCTTTAAATATGTCAGGGGGTGACAGGATATTAACATACGATGCAAGTCATTATTATAAGTGTTTGTTCATGTCTGTCTCGTCTATCCTTTGGTAATCAGCTTGCTTTTAAACGATAAAACAACGGGGGAAGTGATTTAAATATGAAATATTAACAAAATAACATAACATCGTATTATTAGTGAGAGTTCACATTGAACCCATTTCTATCTACCCTTTTCATGAATATTGGACTTGCTAAACTACTAGGTTTAAGAGCACAGACATGGGCTAGGGAATGTTGTGTTGTTGGCCTGTTTTACCGTCTAGATCTGGATAATTCACACCATCATTGGTGGAATACACTTAAACCAAAATTTTAGGGACCGGACATATTACTTTGGTTTAAACATATTTTGGTTTATCCAAATTGGGTATGGTGGAAGTTGTCAGAAGTGGGGAACAAACTCTGTAAGGTCAAATTTCACTGATAAAATAATGAGTTACTTCCGGGTGCTTGGCAGTGTAACTCACCATGTGAGTCATCTGAAACTACACGGTGCCGTAACATCACGCCACATCAGACAGTACGCATCACAATGCAATTCCTCTGTCCCCTACCCCTCTCCGTCTTCGACACCTGCTGGTGGCCTCAGGCCTGATGATGAGAGAACAGCGTGTCAGTACAAAGCATGCTTGATTAAGAATAAGTCGCTGGCTTCCACTAAAATCAAGGTCGTTGTTTTCGGTTCAGACATGTTCCCACGTATGTTGTCTTTGGTTTATTGCATAGTCCATTAACAAAGGGTAAAAGAGAAAAAAAAACGGGGATTAATTTTTCTTTTGGTTCAGCCGTGTTTTTGGTTTAAGTGTATTCCACTGTAAGTCTAAAATATAATGAAATTATAGTTTTTGTGAATGAATGTAAAGTTTCAGCTAGATAGTCCAACTTCAAACTGAGATATTGTCAATTTAAAAAAAAAACTTGTAGTGAGAAGGTCCGCTTTTTGAAAATATTTTCCTCTATAAATATGTTTCAAATTCTGGTGGTCTAAAAACCCCATAACTTTTTTTATTTTTGGATGGATTTTAATAATTTAAAAAGCATAATGTTTAGAATAGACTGTACTTTCCAGTGCACAAAGCTAAAAACACTTAAAATGAATAAAAAATGTTTCACTGGCATTGTGTTGCTACATTGTAAGCTGTAGCAAAAATGTAGGCGTAACTCCATACGTTCTCCATTCGGCTTTGTAATTGGAATACAGCCTCCCCCTAACAAGACCCATTGTCTTTAGTTCTGCATCAAATTAAAGAAGTGATTAGCCCCAATCTGTGTGAGGCCACTTTCAAAAGCACGTGAGGCCTTTGTATTTGTGTGTACTTTGCAATCTTGTCCTGTGCGAGGCCACTTTCAAAAGCATGTGAGGCCTTTATATTTCTGTGTACTTTGCAATCTTGTCCTGTGCGAGGCCACTTTCAAAAGCATGTGCGGCTTTTGCATTTCTGTGTACTTTGTAATCTTGTCCTATGTGATCCCACTTTCAAAAGCATGTGAGGCCTTGTATTTCTGTGTACTTTGCAATCTTGTCCTGTGCGAGGCCACTTTCAAAAGCATGTGAGGCCTTTGTATTTCTGTGTACTTTGCAATCTTGTCCTGTGCGAGGCCACTTTCAAAAGCATGTGAGGCCTTTGTATTTCTGTGTACTTTGCAATCTTGTCCTGTGCGAGGCCACTTTCAAAAGCATGTGAGGCCTTTCTTTTTCTGTGTACTTTGCAATCTTGTCCTGTGCGAGGCCACTTTCAAAAGCATGTGCGGCCTTTGTATTTCTGTGTACATTGCAATCTTGTCCTATGTGATCCCACTTTAAAAAGCATGTGAGGCCTTTGTATTTCTGTGTACTTTGCAATCTTGTCCTGCGCAGGGCCACTTTCAAAAGCATGTGCGGCCTTTGTATTTCTGTGTACTTTGCAATCTTGTCCTGTGCGAGGCCACTTTCAAAAGCATGTGCGGCCTTTGTATTTCTGTGTACATTGCAATCTTGTCCTATGTGATCCCACTTTAAAAAGCATGTGAGGCCTTTGTGTTTGTGTGTACTTTGCAATCTTGTCCTGCGCAGGGCCACTTTCAAAAGCATTTGCGGCCTTTGTATTTCTGTGTACTTTGCAATCTTGTCCTGTGCGAGGCCACTTTCAAAAGCATGTGAGGCCTTTCTATTTCTGTGTACTTTGCAATCTTGTCCTGTGCGAGGCCACTTTAATGGCATAGCAATATAGCATCTTCTGTTTGTTTACTGGGTTGCTCCAACTGATCGTATTTTTCTTCACTAGTTTCACTTGTTTATCTATCTTGTCCCCCCTGCTATATCTAACAATACGGTATCGTCGGATTAGGCTATAACGATGAAATGTAGTAACTATTCATCATACTCAAGTAATAGTGCTGATGGTCAGAAGTTTGAACTGGGGAAAATCCAGGGGAAACTTTTGACTTCGATGCTGGTTGTTGTCTACTTGTAATATGATAAGGGATAAAACAGACCACCAAGGTTGATGTGGGCATTGGGGTGTGGGCAGTGTCTATCATGCTAGTGTGAAACAAAATTTGTGGGCGACAGGCCACCAGTCATCTGGCCTTGATCTATTTCACCCTTAAGAAGGAGGCCATCTGCTTATTCCAGGAGTTGTTCTTTGCATAATAATGAATTCCAATGTGATGCTGGGAGAAATGCTGCATAAGGATGTCTGTTGGTAGGTTTTTCATCAGGGAAAAGTGGGAGAAAAGGACTGAAATAGTTTGAATGCCTTTAAAGCCTATCTTCTTTTTGAAAAAAAAATTGCTATCCATTCTAAAAATTGTTAAATAAACTTAATGCTGATTTGATTTGGGCTGTTATCTTGTCTGAATACATCATCAACTGAGATGTAGTATTCATGTCTCAGAATTGTGATGAGTTCTTTTGTTTCTCGGGGGCCTCAGCATAGTGCTGTTGGCCCCCTGTTCTTGATTCTGTAAAACTTCTTGTTTTGTTGTCGTCGTTCTTCGTCTATTCTGGTCGTGGTACATATTTAATTTTTTATTTTATGGTGATTGCCAAGGCAAGGGCAAGATAAGTGATAGATGAAGGGAGATAAGCAGTTCTGGGACACTGTCCCTTTCAGGAGTTTGATCCCTTTATTGCCAATAAAACATGTCACTAATTGACTGTTTTCCTCTAGAGCCCCAGTTAAAACAAGTAATAAGATATTAAGACCTAGCAGGGCTCTAGAGTTCGAATTCGTCCTTATCATTTGTTATCATCATGTATGATTAGAAACTGAAAGAAAATGCTTTTAAGATAAAAACAATTGATGTATTTCGATTAAATGATCATTCTCATCATTGATCAATACAGAACTCTTCAGAGAAGCACTTTGTTATTTGTTTCAAGGGCAGAAAACAATTACTCTAGTTTAAAAAAAGGAAGAAAATGATAAACTAGGAGAGACCAAGTGCTGAAAATGATGCTGAATATTGCTGTTTCATAAATAATTTCATTGTAGCAGATAATGAGAGACTGCCAACATCTGTCACAAGCTGCAGCCTGTTTATCTTTGCAGTCAGCTGCAGAAATGTACAAATTATTGAGTTGAATAGTCATACTCCAATGGAGAACTAATTTCATAATTCATTTTGAATCCCTGCAATGTTCGGAAGTCAGGGATAATAATGCTTTTTATTGCAGATCACACTGTAACTGATATCTGTAAAACTGATGTCTATAAGCTGATGTCTGTAAAACTGATATCTAAAACTGATGTCTGTAAAACTGATGTCTATAAAACTGATGTGTGCAAAATTGATGTCTATAAAGCTGATGTCTGTAAAACTGATGTCTATAAAACTGATGTCTGTAAAACTGATGTCTATAAAGCTGATGTCTGTAAAACTGATGTCTATAAAACTGATGTCTGTAAAACTGATGTCTGTAAAACTGATTTCTATAAAGCTGATGTCTGTAAAACTGATGTCTATAAAGCTGATGTCTGTCAAACTGATGTCTGTAAAAACTGATGTCTATAAAACTGATGTCTGTAAAGCTGGTGTCTACAAAACTGATGTCTGTAAAACTGATGTCTATAAAGCTGATGTCTGTAAAACTGATGTCTATAAAACTGATGTCTGCAAAACTGATGTCTATAAAGCTGATGTCTGTAAAACTGATGTCTATAAAACTGATGACTGTAAAACTGATGTCTATAAAACTGATGTCTGTAAAACTGATGTATGTAAAACTGATGTCTATAAAACTGATGTCTGCAAAACTGATGTCTATAAAACTGATGTCTGTAAAACTGGTGTCTATATAACTGATGTCTGAAAAACTGATGTCTATAAAACTGATGTCTGTAAAACTGATGTCTATAAAGCTGATGTCTGTAAAACTGATGTGTGTAAAATTGTGTAAAACTGATGTGTGTAAAACAGATGAGTGCAAAATTGATGTGTGTAAAAACTGATGTCTGTAAAATTGATGTGTGTAGAGCTGATGTCTATCTAGCTAGTGTCTATAAAGCTGATGGCTGTAAAACTGATCTGTGTAAAGCTGATGTTTGTAAAACAGATGACTGTCAAAGTGATGGCCGTAAAACTGATGTCTGTGCAACTGATGTGTGGGAAAAAAATACTCAGGTCTTAAGAGTTTCAAGGTAAATGTGACCAATTTCCTACACATTAAAAATTTACTCAACTAGTGTAAAATAAACATCTGTCTCAGATTTATTCACGTTTCCATTCCAAGTTCACAGGACCGTCTGTGTGTTTGTATTGCAGAAAGAGTTTGAAGAGATCGAGAAACAACAACAGGAGAAAATTGACCGTCTGAAAGAGAATAAAATCAGATTGGAACGTGGTGAAGAAATGAAAGGAGAAATATTGGTGAGTACCAAAAAATTTTTTTTATATATTTTATGTTGTTCCATATGAAATATAGTAGAACTGAGCTCTACCCACATTTGTGGTTAGGACATGCCTGTAGTTTAGATGTGCATAACAGTAGTTATTGAGCATAGTTATGAAGGGCAGTCTTTAATTATCCATTTCTGAAGAGTCCGTCATAGCTGGGAATGCCTTGAACCAAAATACAGTAAAACCTCGTTATACCGCCAAGTAAGGGGCAAACAGAAAATTGGCGGTATAACGAGAATGGCGGTACAACGAAAATACCATGTAGAACTAAGGAAATAAGTAATTTACCAACATTGGACTGGCTAACATGTCTAAAATAATGCAGTTATCTCCCTTATTTCTCCACTGGACATAAACCTCCGTTGTCATTAATTTGAAGTATTTGCCTTCATTTGTATTTTTTTTTTGGTTGTTTTTTGTGTTTATGTGTGTTGGAGTTTATTTATTCAGGAAATCGCACCTTTAGAGTAAAAGTATTATGTATTGCAACACGACAAATAATGCTACATTACAATTCAGCAACAAATGTGCGTTGTTTGCATCGTACCCCGCGACCGGTATGAACCAGTTGAAGCATCACCTCGCGCGCGCTTAAAGTTCGTTCGCAAACTCTCAATTGAACTGTGACCTGTCTTTCCCCCTGCATGCCCCATCAGTAGGCCTATCAGGACTTCAAAAGCGAAGACTGTGTAGTAGGATTGGTGTTTGAGTAACAAGCACAGACTGTGGCGCCTAGTGATGTTCCGTCTGTTAGCTGGATTTAGGAGGTGGGGAGTGGGGGTTAAATTTACGTTGGCGTTATAACGAGCAATATTTACTATACTCAAGTTATGAATGTAGCAGTCAAACTGTTGGCGGATGGCGGTATAACGAGATTTTTAGTGACTTTGTGTAGGTGTCAGATCCGTACCACGGGGAAAAGCTGGCGGTATGCGGGAATGGCAATATAACGGGTGGCGGTATAGCGAGGTTTTACTGTATATGTTCACCATTGGTCACTGTTTCTTTCCGTTTTTCCCAAAGGCAGCACAGACTTTCAAAATTAGTGCAACAGTTTTAAACTTTCACTTTTGTAGGAAATTTTGTAGGTAGCCCAGTAGAGAAAATTAGAAATGAGATCACCCAGTTCAGGAAACAGAATTTTCATTGGCTGAAATAATTGGTATACCAGCCGCCAAAGCAACACTATAACTCATTTCAAAATTATGTATATTGAGTTTTTCTTAAATATCTCTTAAATGATTCCACTGAAATGATAGTTTTTTTGCATGCCTATGTAAACTAATTTGTTTGAACAGAATATTATTTTGCGCATTTGTTACTGAAGAAATAAAGTTTTTTTCTAAATAAACGCTTTGTAAATGTGGATGATTGATTAGAACTACACAACTCATGGGTTGCCTACTGTCATCAGAAGTAAAATATAAATAACTTTGTTCTTCAGCACCTCATTTTCCTCTAAACCGGCGCAGCTCCTCTGGCTTCCACATCTTTCAAGAGAATTTTCTAATTGCAAATCCATGGTTGTTAAATTGAATAATTGTATTATTATTTGCCAATATGTATATATATATGAGAGATACAAAGATACATGCAGACAAATACACATACCACAGGCACACAGCAAAGTTAATCAGACAGAGAATTTGATCTCAAAAGAGATTGGAGAGGAGAGAAAAGAAATCAGTGTTCACATTTTGAAAGTGCCTTCCACCAATGTCAGTTTTACATTTTGTATATTTTATGTTTGTTACTTAAATTTACTCCTGACCCACTTTCTCTCTTATTCAACTTTTCACACTCAAGAACAATCTGTCTCTCTCTCTCTCTGTCTCCCTGTCTCTGTATGTTTCTCTTTTCTCTTATTTTCCCAGGCTGTCCCTGTTTCTCTCTGTGGCTTTTTCTTGGATCAGTCTATCTCTTTGTTTGGCTTTTCTGGATGTCTGTGCCTATGTGTGTCTGTCTGTGTATATCTGCCACCCGTACATATATTGACAAATAATAATTTAATATTGCCATCAGCTGACTGCACATTGCTATGAGCCCCTTACATTTTTTCTTTCAGTCTAGAACTCCTGTAGCTCTAGTTAATTTTTCATGGAATCTAATCTAGTATCTGTTCTGCAGGAGAAAGAGACCACTATCGAAAAACTGAGAACAAAGCATGAAGACAATATTGTCAGGTTACTGGGCAAAATTCCTGATGAGTCAGATGACAATTGGCAAGGGCACATAAGCACTTACATCAGGTAGGACAAAATTTCTCTGAACTTGATTCTGCCCTTAGAGGTCAGGATTTGCAGATCGTGGGGTTTACAGCACAATCTGATATGTTGTATTTCTCCTACTGCAATATTGAGGACAGCTAGGTGAACTATTGTAATTCAATTTTAGAAATTTTTCAGGAGAAGCAAAAAAGGGAGTAGCTTTCTTTATCAGACTTAATAGTTTAGACGTTTTAGAAAGGCATTATTCAATTTGTAATTTTCAGAATTTAACCCCCAGCTGTTAACACTGTCTTTCAAGAGCTACAAATGAGTCAAATGTCTCACTTTTTAAAAATGGTGTCATCGGTCCACTAGGCTGAGTACACTGACACTGCTTGAAAAACAGCATTTTTGTAAGGTCAGGAGACATTCAAAATTTTCATTGGACAGCAGCCTGGGTGATCATCATCATCATCATCATCATCATCAGTTGCCCTGTCTGGAACATGGCTCTCCACTCGGATCTGTCATCAGCCAACCTCAAGAAGGAGTTGTTGTTGTGACGTTTATTTGTTGTCCATTAATTAAGACTTTCAGTGAAAGTTTTTCTCTGTCTACTCCTGCTTTTCCAGCCTTCCATCTTCCCTGTGACTGCTAGATGTTCGAGGCTCCTGAGGTGACAGATGTGCCCTAGAAATTTCAGTTTCCTCTGTTTTATTGTTTTAATTAATGATCTTTTCAGATTAGAGTCTCTCAATACTGACTCATTTGATTTTCTCTCCATCCATGATATTCTCAACATTCTTCTAATAAAACACATTTCTGCTGCTTCTAGTTTCCTCTCTATTTCTTTGCTCATTGTCCAACATTCACATCCATATAAAAGCGCTGACCACACATGTTTTGAAGACTCTGATTTTAGTGGTCGTTGATATATTTCTGTTTATTAATATTGGTTTAATTTTTTGGAATGAATCTTTGGCCATTATTATTCTTTTCCTTATTTCACTTATGCTCCTACCATCTGATGTTATCAAATAGCCTAGATATTTGAATTTTGTAACTTTTGTTTGAGTTGCTCTCCTTTGCTGACCAGATTACATTTTGGATTGATTTTTTTTTGGAGACTACCATACATTCTGTCTTTTTCATGTTGAGAGACAGTCCCATTTTTTCACTTTCCATAACTACTGCGTCCAAAAGTCTCTGAAGTTGTTGCGATTCTGCCATTAAAACTGTGTCGTCTGCATATCTGAGGTTGTTAAGATTTTCTCCATTTACTTAAGGCTGGGGATGTCTTCTAGGTTCCTGAGGATCATTTCGCTGTATAGAGTAAAAAGATCAGGTGACATCACGCATCCCTGTAGTAAAATGACTCATCTAACTTGATTGTTCTGTGTAACTTGCATTCTGTGGCCCCTGGTGTTTTAGGTAATGCTATAAAAACTGATTTACATAGGCCATCTGGGATTTTGCTGTTATCATATATGCGAGTGTGCATGAGAAAACCCACAATAAGTCGGCAGAGCTGATTTTGAGAAAAACGGCTTTGAAGTGAAAATATGGGTCCGACACAAACTTCCAACTTGGCTGTTAATTAGGGGACCGTGGCATATTACAGGGTAAACTGTAGATGAGCAGTGAACACTACTCACTATGATCTCTATAACAGCTTTGTAATTAGCCTACGGTCTCCTAACAAGTTCCAAAAACTTCCAACTTGGCTGTTGTTTAGGGGACCGTGGCATGTTACAGGGTAAACTGTAGATGAGCAGTGAACACTACTCAGTATGATCTCTATAACGGCTTAGTTATTAGACTACGGTCTCCTAACAGCAATCACTCCAATATTGATGGATCAATTAGCTATTGCCACTTTTAGGATTAAATGCCGTTTTCTCAAAATCTTGTTTTAAGGGAGTCACTAACTTCAATTTATCAGAAATGTCTTATCTTTTATTATGTGTAGAGAACTCAAAATGTCATGTTTGCAACATATTGTGGGTTTTCTCATGCACACTCACATATTGTATTTAGAAGTTTTGTTGTCATATCTGTTGCTAGATCCTCAAGAGCCACGATTACTTCTATTGGTATGTTATCTGGTCCTGTTGCTTTTCCCCGTTACTTTTTTTTACTGCTGTTTCTACTTCTTCCCTTAGGATTGGTGGATCTTCCATGTTTTTCTGATTTTCAGGTTTTTCTCCTCTATTGTCCTTTAAAAGATCTTCAACATATTCTGACCATCTATTTAAAACATCATCATTGTTATTTTTTTACCCTGTTTGGGATATTTTCCTCTGCAATATTAACAAGTAAGTCCTCCATTTTATCCCATAGTTCTTCCACTTCAGTGATCTCTTCAGGAGTCTTGTATTTGTTGTTCACTTTTACAGAAATTCTTTCTTTTAACTTTTGGACTGATTTTAGTAGTTCCATTTGAAATTTTGGATGATTAGTTGGTTTCTTCAGTTTCTTTAGTCTAACCTGGAATCTGCACGTGGCTGGGACATGGTCGGTGTCACAATCTGCTCCTGGCATTGATTTTGATGTCTTTACAGCATTTCTGAATCTTTTCTGCACTAGTATGAAGTCAGTTTTGTTTTTATTTTTGTCTCAGGGCTCACCCATTTCCACTGCAGCCTTGGATGGTTTTGAAACCAGGTGTTGGTGATTATGAAGTCATTCATTTGGCACCACTCGATTAGTCTACTTCCTCGTTCATTTTCTTCTCCTATTTCCCAAGGTCCAACAATATCTTCTACTCTTTGATCTCCCACTTTGGCATTAAAGTCACCCATTACTATCATCATATTGGGATTTTAGGTAGTTTTTTGCTCTCTCTATCGCTTCATAAAATTGTTCTATTTCTTCATCTTCGCTTTCTGACATTAGCGCATATACTTGAATGATGCAAATATCTAGGGGTGATCATGATTTAACTAATTTTTCTCTATTATAACACATTTGTACATTTTATGCAAGTTACCTGTACAGACTTGTGTAACAAGCGTGAGGAGGAGCTGCCTTGCTCTCTCTCTCTCTCTTTTTCTTTCTCTCACTTTCCCATACTTTACCAGATTGTCTCTTGGCAAATGCTGTGACTTTGATACAAGATAGTGTAAGACAAAGTGACATAAGAATAAGACATTAGATTGCAGTTTTGGATGATAAACAGTCCTTGTCAGCCAGCCAAACATTGTTCTGTTCTTCACAGTGACCAATCGGAAAAAGTGAAACAATGCTCCACGGCACTTAATAGCTTGGGAAACCAGTTGGCTACAAAAAAAGCTGAGAAAGAATCAGGGGCCAAAGATTTGGAACAGAAAGCGGGTAAACTGAAAGAGCTAGAAGCAAAAATCGACAGAGCGTGTGGCAGCCAAGATCTGGAGGAGAAATTGAGTGAGGTAAACTTCTGTCTAAATGGTCCATTGCTGAAAGAGTGATCTTCTTGTCAGTGGTGCAGGGACTTTCAAAATAAAAGCATGCCAAGTTTTAAACATAATTTAATGTTTAATGTGCTCAGAAATGGACAAAGTACCAGTAGACGCAAGTTTGAAAGGATTGGAACAGAAACAAAACATGAGAAAAAGATATACCAAAGTATGTGTTCTACGTACACGTGTGTGGTAACCAAACAGTAAAACTCACTGTCTGCTGATCCAGACAAATGTATGAGCAGACTCAACACTATAGAGTTGTGGGGTTCCAGCACCATAAATTTGAACAAGTAATGAGCAATTTCAAAATGGGTTTTGTACATGAACTTTGGTGTCAGCAGTATCTAAGGGCTGAAAGAGGGAACAAGGTCTGAAATGGATTAAGATAGAATTAACTGCAAGCATTGAGCAGTTTTGGTTGTGGTAAGGACTTCAAAATTTCAGAAATTTCAAAAAATACATTAGACCATTATCTTTTGGTTGGTCTAATTTCATGCCAACTCCATTGTCAGCAAGATACTGGAAAGATAAATCAGCTCTTTGGAGAGTTTGTATGCAAAACATTGAGGGCCGGCGTTTGTTTATTTCTTCACAGAAAGTACAGATGTTTCATGTCATTCCAATGTCATATAACTTGTAGGGAATGGAATTTCATTGCATTATCACGCATGGAACAAAAATAACATCAGTGTTATGAAATAACAAACTTATCTGCTCAAAACAGAGTGGCCTAAGCATAAATTAATCACAGTGAAACAACTTGATACATTCTCATTTAATGCACATTCTGTTTACTAAGTATACATCAGCTTGGTCCCAAATACTTTGCTTACATATTCTCTGCAACAGAAGCACGTTTAATGACTGTGCTTTAATAAGTATACCAGCATATCGAGTATGCGCTTCATGGTCCCAAACGCGATACGTAGCATCTTTATGATGTATGGTTATCAATAGTAGTAGGTGTTGGCAGGCCAGTAGTGGTAGGTATTGACAGGCATATGTAAAGAAGATGCTCCGTGAAATGCATACATAATCAAAATGTGGTGAAACCAAGGCCTACTAGATAGACAGGCCGTGCACCCGAGAAAAGTAAGTCAATTTGGTAGGCTGGCCTAACCATCCAGCCGTGTAACTGACCCGCTGACCGGCACTTACATACAGTAGTTAACTGCACGCGCATGGATGCATTGTCCGAGTGTCTGATGTTTCTCTCATAACCGTTTATGCAAAACCTGTGCTTTAGTGGATTTAAGTAACTTTATTGATTTTTGATAAGTATTCTGATTACCGACAATTATAAAAACGAGACCAATTAAAAGCTCAATGTGATTGTTTTTTTTCAAGAATAACATAAGATGAAGTTGTGCTACTCGCTTCTGCTTGTCATCGTAAAGGGAACCGCAAATCACGAATGTACTCTGTCTACTGTAGCACCGTTGATTAAATTTAAAATGGCCTTAGTTGTCGTTAATGAGAATACTTTCTTTTAAAATGATTTATGTGCATAATTATTTCTAGGTTATAAAATAGCGGATTTTATATGATATTCTGACTGTGAGGATTTCACGGAATGTAAAAGAGTTCGTTGTTTTAATGACTGTGACTGTGAGTGTTAGTTGTAATTTGACTAGAAGCAACAAGTGAGTAGTGAGTGGTCTAGTAAAATAAATATGGGACGGAAATGCTCCGTATATGGCTGCAAGACTGGCTACGGCAGCCAGCAAAAGGACGATAAAAAAGTAACCGTGTATGGGTTTCCAAAAGGCCCAGATGAGCGCCACAACTGGATCTCTAGCTTACCAAATAAACTTTCTTTTGAAAGTGTGACTGACCATATGGGTGTATGTGCCCTTCACTGGCCCCCTAACGTTAATTTGATTCGGCGTGGCAAGTATCTTGTGCCGGCAATATCACCGTCAGTGTTTGAAAATGTGCCTCCTTCTTGCATACCTCCCCGTCCCAGTAATCCTCGGCCAACAACAAAATCTACGAGTGATCGCAGAACAATGGATATTGATGAAATGAATACTTTCCGGGAACAGGACTCATTTGCAACGGCTTCTTTTTTGACAATCCTTCAAGCAAAATTACAGCTTTATGGCCTTGTCGGTTGTGACACTGAGAAAAAGAGATTTGTGCTGATGAGTAAGGACAGACAAGGGCTAGTTCTCGCATTTTCTATATATTTTCAACTTGTTTCAGCAGACGATAACACACAGTTCACACAAAGCATACATTTTGATGCGTACCAAAGCCTGAAGCAAATATTTCACCCGTTATTTCCTAAGGGAAACATCACCTCTTGGAGTCAGTTGGACGAGCTCCTCCGATATGTGACGACAATTCCTGAAGACGCCTCACTTGACGACAAAAAAGAGGAATTTATTCAGCGGCAAATAAATCTACTAAATGCAGCAAAAAACTCTCGCCTCTATAGTGCAGATGATCTTTGCCTTGCCTTTTCATGGTACGCGAGATCGCGCGCTCTCTACTTTGAACTAAGGCAACACCTCCAGCTACCTTCAATAACAACGCTTCGAAAGATAACACGTGCGGCAAAAAACACAGAGGACGGTGTTTTTTTTTAATGGGCAGGAGGAGAGAAGCAGAGGATGCATCATCCTAGTTGACGAGGTTTATGTAAAAGCTTCATTGACTTACAGTGGAGGGGTGATGTTTGGCCATGCTGTGGATGACCCTACACAAAAAGCCATGACACTCTTGTGTATTATGGTCAAATGCCTGTTCGGGTCGCAAAAATTCGTTGCCATGCTGTGCCCTTACAGCAGAATTTCAGTTTGAGAATGTTCGAAATGTAATAACATCTTTGGAAAACTGTGGTGCTAGGGTGCTTGCAATTATAAATGATAATAATCGTTTAAACCAAGCTTTTTAAAAAAAGTTTACTCCCTTCAACCCTACAGCGAAATGGGTTGTTCGTTCATTAAACGACCCGTCACAACCTTTATTTTTGATGTACGACCCTGTGCACATTTTGAAAAACATCCGAAATAACTGGATTACTGATAAAACCCAAACTTTAAAGTTTCCAGTGTTAGGGTCATCAGCTGGTGAGTCTAAATTAGCCAGGTGGTCAGACTTGAAGGAGCTGTTTGGGAAGGAGGCACAGTCGCATGTAAAATTATCCAAGCTGACAAAAGCAAGCGTATACCCCAGAAGTGTTGAGAGGCAGAAAGTATTGCTCACACTGAGCGTATTCTTGGACGAAACAAGTTCAGCCTTAAAAACCTCTGAACACAGCAGTGATTCTTGGAAAGACACTGCAGTTTTCATCGATCAGGTTATTAAGCTGTGGAAGCTATTAAACTGCAAAACACCTAATCAGAAAATCCACCTGAAAGACCCCGATCGCCTCGCAATCAATTCAGCTGAGGACGGCGTGAAAGGTTTTCAACTTTTACAAGACTGGGCATCTTTAGCTGCTGCCATGCGACCAACTGGAGTGAGAATGGTGTGTTTTATCAAAGACACTTCCGAAACCTTAGAATGGACATGCAAGTGTGTAACCGACCTCTGTCGTTATCTCTTGTCTACGCCGTCACCCTACAGACATTCATACGTGTGCATAGGTTTCTTTCAACAAGATGACTTAGAAAGGCATTTTGCACACTTTCGAAGATCCGCAGGGTGCAATTTTTACATTACAGTGCAGGAGGTACTCAGCACCCACACAATAGATAAGGCAAAGCTTATGCTTCAAAACGCTCCAGTGGATTACACAACTCAAGACACCAACCATTAATGTGACCACTGCGACAAAGGACTCACAGATGGAGAGTTTCTTCTCTTAGATGACATGGCAGAGAGTGATATGGTGCAGAATATATCACCAGATGAAAAAATGGCTCTTTTTTATATTGCTGGCTATGTCGCCTCCAAACACAAAGAATTAACAGGAGAAGCTGCCAATACTCACGCAGGGGCTTTCATGGAATCTTTGAACGGTGGAGGATTATCATATCCAAGTGAAAAGTTTTACAATTTCATTCTCCTTGGTTATTGTTTCTATGTAAACACGACAGAGCACAACTGCTGCAACAGGATAATTTCAATTTATGGTAATTTCAGCAAAGTTTTTAATCTGGATATGAATGTGTCCAAGACAGCCCTTTGCCATATTGCAAACATATTCACGAAGAGGTATGCACAGCAAAATGCAGCATAGCATGGCCCGCAACAAAGGAAAATAGCAAAATTATCATCCCAATCAAGCTAACTATTTTAAAGGTTAGTGTGCATCGTTGTGGTGGTTGTGTATTGAAAATGATAAACATTGTGATTCGTTCTAAAAAGACTAATATAGATGTTTTAGTTGTTGTTAGAAAAGTACTATCTGTTTTGACCGTCGCTTTTAAAAGTAATATTCGGGTTGCTGTTCTAACACTAACTTTGACGTCTACTAATTACTAACCCCCCCCCCCCCCCCCTTGTTCCTGTTCTTTAGTCCGTTGTCTCTGTATTATGCCCACCATTCCGTCTATTATATATGCCTATGACTCCGCATGTTTGCTTAGAATTCTAAGTTAATACTAAAGGAAAAACAAAAAAAAGAAAGAAGGAAAGAAAGAAAGAAAGAACGAAAGAAAGAAAGGTTCTTCTACGTTATTAGAGGGAGGTGCTGTGGCCTGCTGACCATCACAATCAACAATGCGTAACATATCTCTCAGTGCACGGCTGGCTGGTTAGGCCAGCCTATCAAATTGACCTACTTTTCTCGGGTGCTTGGCCTGTCTATCTAGTAGGCCTTGGGTGAAACCCATGAAAGAAGGAACATTTTTGATAGGTTTTCATTATGAATATTAAGTAGACAGGGCTGCTTTCCAAGCAATGCTCACCTCGCCATCTCCATGCCTATCTAGCCCTCCCCCCCCCCTCCACCTCGCCATCAACCTTTGATGTTTCAAAACTCCAGGTGGCATTTTTTATGGACTGCTTCACTGTTTTATTGCACAGATAGCCAACAATTTTTTAAATTGAAAAACGTAAACCAAATTTTTCAATTCAGTATCTTAAATGAAAAGCACATATACTTCCCCTAGACTGACACCCCCCCCCCCCCCCAGTCATATGATTTTTACTTTTTATCATATCTCACCAGTTATTGTCAAATCTGATGGAGCTTGTTTTTCCAAGAATTTTGATACCAAATTTATTATTCTAGTTTAAAGACTTAAGTTATGGCATTTTCAAAAGTGAAAAAACACCTCGAATTTGCTACCTTTTGCAAATTGCACAAGAGTCCAACTTTCACCACCCATAAAATGAGGGTTTATTGAGTCACGGCATTAAAAATTCGTAGTTTCCATTCCAAGACATGGGGATGTACAATATGCTCAATTTTTTTGAGGTGTACAAATATAATACAAGCATCTCACTTTACGTTTTTTAGTCACCAAACTTCATCTGACGTCAATTTTTGTGAACTCTTACAAGGGAGACAAAAATAATGTTTTTTGTTTTTTTTTAATTGAAGAGGAGGTCAACCGTGTCACCATTGACTTAGCACTGAGTGTCGGACAAAGGTGACGAAATCAAGCATTGGGTGGGTCTATAAAAACAGTCGGCACTTGGCACCAAAACATGCCCCATGTCTGATCTTGGCATACCCTTATAACACAAAGGCTGAAGTTTATTGACATATAATTTTGATCCTGATCTATTCAAGTTCCGCCAGTTTCTGGGTCAACAAACTTTTCAACAAATGATTTTTAACGGAATTTCAACTTTAAAGACGATGAAAAATACATTGAATTAAACCTCATTTATCTGGCTTTCTATGTGAGTTATTTTCAAACACGTACGCTACATCAGCGCGACGTGCTGCGACCTTTTGCTACGAGAGGGTCAATTCGGTACGCGCAGCTCAGAACGAAAACAATCATAGGCCAACAATCAATTACATCTGTATGAGTAAACGCCAACAACCCTTTATCCATAGATTAAAAGAGATGAAAGGTGTCAAGCCAGTAGGTGATCAACCTGTCACCTCATAGAGCCCCTGCTCCATTCCTTCACACTTGTGTCGGGTAGCAAAAAACATAGTGAAATTCCTCGTATCGAAACGTTTATTTGATACTCATGTAATCTTGCTGGTGCGGACAATTGGGGCAAATCAATTTCTTTGCATCTAATAGAGTACATTGCTTTGAAATGCCAGCTCAGTATCACAGACTTTTTTTTTTTTTTTAAGAAAGATACATATGGGCTTGAAAATAAATTATATTTCTTTCAGTTTCAGCAGTGGTTTTTGCCTTGTTATTTGCCATTGTTTTTGTTTTTCTTGTTGAAAATATAATCGAGTCATAGAACAGGTAGCTCAAAATTGCGTATCTAAGTACAGTAGTCTCCGTCTAAGAACTCGCCGCCTTAGAACCCGCTGTCGCCGCGAAACCGAATTTTTTCACTATAATTTACATGCGTAAGAACCCGCTCTGAAACGAAAAATTCGCCTAAGAACCTGGCATTTGACTGTGAGACAAGCACACTTTTACGTAAAATTTCGACATTAAACACAAAATTCTCTTTCAAGTTGACGGAATAGAACAAAGCCACACAGTACAGTGAAAGAGAACAGGTGGAGGGAAGGTAGGGGGAGGCGAACCGCACAAAGGATGGAGCCCAGTTACGTCTTTCGTGTGCAAGCAGGCCACTCCTAGACTAAATTAGCATAGTCATTACCTAACATCTATTGTTGTCTGACTCAAGGGGCAGAATTTTATACGTAATTGACCACGCGCTTGGTTTGCATGGCACATGTACATGTACTGAGGGCTGTATGTGGTTATTACACATGGTATCACTGGGCCTCGTGTTGTATCCAGCTAAGAGCCCGGTCCGTCTAAGAACCTGCTTTTTCTGTCTCCCGTTGACCGGGTTCTTAGGCGGAGACTACTGTTCTATAAACAACTGAATTTTTTTAATAAGTATGCCTTTTTGATAAGTAAACGCTGATCTAGTCCCAAAGGATAATTATTTAGAGGGTTTCACTGTACATTTCAGTGTGTAGTTTGTTCACACAATTGAGTGTTAGATTGTTGATGTGTTAAAATCAAATCAATTATTTGATAGAAAAAGTGATAAGTGTCATGCTGGAGGGAACAGAGAATGGGTTGTCGCTCACACAAGAAAATATGTTGTCAAATTCATGCATGGAATGCTTTGTGTGGGCTCTACAGACTATCAGATCTACTGCTGCTTGATGTTACTTATAGATTAAAAAACAATAAAAAAGACCAAAAAAAAAACCCAACAAAACCCAGTACAGTGAAAGAGAAGACCATAGCTAAGTAAATATTGCATTACGTAAAAAAAACAAACAATCTTGGCTCTTATAGGAAACAGAGGGAAGAAAAAAAGCTGTTCTTTTGTTCTGTAATTCACACGGCACCAAAAGGGTAACTAAACCTTACAGGAAGTTTCATAGTTTCATAGATGAACATACCAGATAATAATAAACTTAACTGTCGAGTGAAGTGGGTCAGTTGGAAGTAGTTAAATAAACGTTGTTTGAGGTACCTTGGTAGTTGTTTAAAACACTATGGGAGGTGACTTTTTCATCTTTCAGCAGCAAACACCATAACATGAACTACTTTGAAAGTACTAAACGCTACATTATTCACAAGACAAACGGGCAAAATTGATTTTTGACTCATTTTGTCCCAGCTCTGGGAGCACCTTGACCTTTTGTCAACTGACCAAAAAAAATATTCCCATAAACACAAAGTATTGTTAGTGACTGGTAAAACAGTCCAGTCAGAGTATGGTGAGACACTCATAGCCAGTCATGAGTATTCACAACAGTTAGACACTAATATTATCACTGAGCGTAGTGAACTTTCTTCCAAGGGTTCCCGGTTAACTCTAAAATTCAATTAAAAAAATTAATTGTGTTGAAGTAAAAGCCCATCAGATCATCTTAAAATTTATTTTGATAGTTTGCAATATTTGTATTTGTATTTGTATTTGTATAACTCTTTAATCCCATTTGGGAAATTTTGCCTTTGTGCCATTGCACCCCAGTTACAACTGGAGCAGGCACGTCGTCGCCACAGTGCAGCGCCGGTCGGCGTTTTTTTTTTTTTTTTTGGTGGTGGGGGGATGAGGGGGAGTGGGTGGTAGGGATGAATTTTTATTTAATTTTGCCCGGGCAGCGGCCTGTTCAGCCTGCTCTTTACGATTTCCAACTGCCAAGGTATCTTTAACGTGCGCAACGTGCACACGGGCCCTCCGAATTTTTTCGTCCTTATCCGAGAAGACTAGGTACTCGATCCTACCCCTCAATAGGATCAGGGACATGAAAATATGAGAAAAATCCCAAACTTCCAACATGCCTGCACCGGCCGGGTTTAGAACCCGGGACCCTTGGCATGAGAGGCGAGCACCTTGCCTCTAGACCACCTTGTCCCCATATGACTTTATGGGCGTGCAAAACTTCATCTTCTGACGCAGCGACCTCAAGGCAATGTTTAAGTTTGAATGTTTTTGAAAAACATTTTGCCATCCTATTTAGTGTATCCTTTAGTAGTTTAATATTCAACTTCCACTAAAAGAATTGGTATTCAGTTGTTTCTTGATCCATTTTTTTTTTTGTGCAAAGGTAAAAGAGAGTCTTACCCAAGCCCAAGATGAGAAAAGATTCCTGCAAGGAGAAGGCCCTGTGATCAAGAAGTACATCCAAAATCTAAAGGAAAATAACCCTCCTTGTCCCTTATGCCAAAGACGCTTTGAACAAGACCAGGAAGTGAAAAATCTCATTCTTAGACTGGAAGAGCAACTGAGGAAGGTGCCAGCTGGCATCAGGAAGGCAGAGGAAGAGGTGAAGAATTTTCAGAAAAAGTATGACGACATTATACAGCTGAAGCCTACTGAAAAGGATGTGACAAGTCTGAAAGATCAGGATATCCCCAAGTTGAAGGAAGATCTCAGAAAGTTAGATGAAGAAATTGAAAGTCTGTATAGTGACATTCAAACCAAAGAGGGTGATCACAGGAAGCAGGAAGCAGATCTTGTTACCGCCAGGAGCATTCAGCCAGATATCAAAGACATGGACCGTCACAGGAGGGAACTTGAGTCAAAAGTAGATGAGCTGCAGCAAGAAAAGCTGACCAGTGAAGGTGGACTTCAACAGGTGACCAAAGTGGAGGAGAGAAAAGCCACTTTGAGCAGTGAAAATACAGATTATGAAAGAGATGATGAGAAAGCCAGAACCAATTTGAGATCTCTAGAGAACCAGATTCAGGAGTTGATGAAAGAGAGAGAGAGTGTTAGTAAGAACCGTGAAGAAATGAAGGAGAAAGCCTGGGTGGATATTGAGAAAATGAAGAACGAAAGAAAGTATGTGGAAACTTTGAACACAGAGGTGGAAAAATATCTGCAGTCTGGGAAATCTGAGAGGCTGAAGAAATTGCAAGGTCAGCAGTCTGAATTGGCACAGCTGGAAGATATCAATTCCAAAGTGGAAAAACTTCATACTGAAATCAGTGAACAAAAAATACGACAGAGAGAGGTAGAGGATTCATTGCAACTACGAAACAGCGAAGAAGAGGTGAGAGAATGGGATACACAAATTACAGAATGGGAGAAACAGCTGGATGAACTGAACCCCACAACTTTGGGAAATGACTGGGAGAAAATTCGTGAACGGGAGACAAAAGTGCAGCAGGAACTGGATGATAAAAACCGTGCTCAAGGCAAACAAGAAGGTCGCATTGAAGAAGTTCAGAAAAATCTGAAACTTGACACATACAGAGACGCAGACAAAAAGTATTCAGATAAAGTCATCGAAATTGAGACGACAAAGATTGTGAATAAAGATCTGCAGCGATATCACAAAGCTATGGAGAACGCAATCTTGATGTAAGCACGGTGAGACGTGGTGGTGGTGGGAGGGCAGGAATTCCACAGTCCATTCTGATCATTTTGCTTAACTCACTCACTACCGCTGTTTTTTTTTTTAACTGGCCCCTGAGACCGCCATTTTGGGGGCAATTTCAAAAAATCATAGCTACAAAACTAATTAAGAATAGAAACTTGATAGTTTCAGAAATGAGAAAGAAGATAATGAACTCTATGTAAAACAAAACAGATTTGTGTTGTCTTTTTTTGTTCATTTTTTGTACATTTTCAAAAATGGTTCAAATTTTCAGCCAAAAAAATATTTGATCACTAAGGCATATCCTTCAGCCTTAGACCAACAAACATGTTTTTCACTGAAAATTGTCACGAGTGGAGTGAGTGCAATTAAGGGGATTGCTACAGAGCGGGTGTAGAGTAAGGACTCACAGTAGACAGCAAGTTAAGCGTGCTGTTGTGAGTAGTAGTGGGCGGGGTCTGAAGGAGGCGAAAGCGCTGTATAACTATCACTGCAAGTTAGAAGGTCCTAGGGAGCGGATCTGTGAATAATAGCCCATCGGGCAGAGACATAAAGGGAGCAGTCGAGAAGACTAGTGAGAGTCTTTCCAGTTATGACTGGTACGTAGAATGTTGATTGATTATTATGATTGATGTATTATATTATATTCGTCTATTACCATGATGTGAATAAGTATATGTGAGGAATGTGGAAGTCCTTGATATTGGATATAGCAATGTGCGCCACGAGCGATAGATGGAAGTGAGTTCATGGATTGGTAGCGCGAGTGAGTAGTGTGTACTCCGATGGAAGTGTGTTACCGTAAGATGTGTGGTGAGTGGAAGGTGAACTAGTGTGTGTACGCTTCATGGATTGTAAGGAGAGGTGGAGTGAATAGAAATGGTAGGGTATTATACCAATGTAATGTTATTCTTGTAGGTGTCGGGGACGGGCCGCAGAGCCACCTCGATGAGCACAGGGGATAGGCCAGCATAGGGCCGGAGGCCACACATAGGCCAGAAGTGAGGCTGTCAGTGCAGGACAGTAGAGGCACATAGAGTCGTGGCAGTCAGGCCACGGACAGGGACGTAGATATGAGAGTGAATGAGATACTATATTGTTGCCATGTTGATAGGCTAGTGAACTGATATTATGTTGTTGCCATGTTGATGGCTATGGAAATAATAATGTGTTATTGCCCTGCGGAGGTGCTAGGGGAGTGCTAAGGTGTATGACAATAGGAAGGTGATATTGAGAGACTGCGGTGCCAGTGAATCATTAATGTACTATTAAGACCCTGAGGGGAGAGGCTGAGGCCGAAGGGCCTTTAGGAGTAACTACCGGATTGTGGATCCGAGGGAGCGTGTGTGTGAGAATAAGGCCGTTGTACGGCAGTCATTTCAATAATATAATATATGTAATTGCGCTATTATATGTATAATTATGTTTAATAAATGTGTGAGTCTGATGGATTGTTCTGTTAAGTGTTAACTTGTTTGTTCGTGATTGTTGTCCTGTCATAACTTATTACATCTCCCAGTCTGGGATTTGTGACAAAAATGACAAACAGAAACTCAACAGAGATAACATAAGAAGCATGCAAAAAAGAAAGGAACAAGAATTTCTACTCACATTACTGCCAATAGTGTTCTTTAGTGTGATATTTTTGAAAGCATCCATCGATGCATCTATAGTGGTATTCCATTCATGAAAAATTGAAGGGAAAAGATAACTAAACGAAACTCCAAAAAAATCGAAGGGAAATAATCGCACATTCGTTTTTGACTATCAGAATCAACTCAGCGGTCCCCCTAAGACCGTAAAAAATTCATAATCTTGTTCGTGCCACGTTGGCACGAACGGTAATGAGACGTAAAGCAGAAATTCGTGCCACTGTGGCACGAATGGTAGTCAGTGAGTTAAAAGTATTCTGCCATATTTTGTTCGTTTTTCTGTTTGTGCCAAAGTTCAACAATTGAAACAAATTAAATTTTACAGAGTTTGAAATTCTATCATGGTATAAAAAATCAGGAACTCCTGAGTAATTTTTCATGTTGAAGTGATCCAAACATACATCAGTAAACTAGAGGAGAAATTATTTGAAGTTTTGTATCCATGTTGTTTTACTTCATGCTGTGTGGGCTCTATGGTCAGGTCAGCAATTTTTCCACTTGCCCAGCTCTTCATTCCCACCGTCTTGAGTTGAGCATTTTCAATGAGAGACACCTGGTCCTCAGGCCATAAAACCTTCTCTCAGTGTTCCGTCCATCTGTTTTTACTCCTTTAGCTGATTGTGACTTCCTCACCAGCATCATGACCTCACCAACATCATCACTGTCATGTCACTGTCACACAAATTCCTATCTCTTATCCAAGGCATCAAAATGTATTAAAATCAATATTATATTTTTTGACTAGGTTGCTAGGTCCATGATTTCACTGTATCTTATGTGCCCTGATGACCAATTCTGACAGGTATCATAATTCAAAAATGGAGGAGATTAACAGAATCATTGGAGAAATCTGGAGAAACACCTACAAATACAACGATATTGACAGTATAGAGATTCGGTCAGAACTTGCTGCAACAGATCCCATTGAGAATAAGAAGAGGAGGAAATACAACTACCGTGTGGTGATGATTAAAAATGGCATCCCTGTAAACATGAGAGACAGGTGCAGTGCTGGACAGAAGGTATGCCCAGTTTTACCCTTGGTAGAGACAAATTCATGTGGGACTGTGTTGAGAGGAATTTCTGACACTGGTCACATGATCCTTGCTAGGAAACAAGCAGAATTAGATATTTTGTCCAGCTTTTGGTTGGTGATTGAAACAAATTTATTGTGGAAGCAAAAGAAAAAATTGGACGCAGTGGCGTAACGTGGGTTTGCCAGCACCTGGCACAAGGCGAGTGTTGTGTCTCCTGACCTGTGGGCTGTTACTATAAAGCAACGTTTATTTGCCCCGCCATGTTGAAAAACTGTAGAATGTTTGAACTCTGGGAGGCTTTCTGTGTGAGGGGGAGGGTGTGCAATTTTTTATTTATTATTTCTATTGTTTTCTTTTTCCTTTGAACTTTTGCATCCCTATGAACTTTGCCCTGGGGTGACAGTGTCTGTGGCATCCCCCACGCTGAGCCACTGATTGGATGTTTTTGCGATCTTTCTATGATGGTTGTCATCGCACAATAAACAAAAGCCTGAAAGTTTTATGGAGATCTTAATAGAAAGTATAACTACGTCTGTGGGACCTTTGTCTTAGTGCACATGAAAAAAAGATAAGGAAAGGGAATACACAAATATACTACATTGTGTCAATTGTAAATGAGCAATGCAAATTATAAGTTGAATATAAATGATGAAAAATAAAACTGAGAGACAGTTGAAGATAAATATCATCATCATTCATGTGATGTGTTAGTGATCTAAAACCTTTGTCAATACTATATATATATTATATATTTCAGGACTTGCCGATGATTGGCACTAGTTACTGTCTAAATTGTAAACAGTATAAGTTTCAAACTTCTTATACAGGTTACTACTGATTCTCAGATCACATAATGCGACCATTGATAACTACCGACACTAAGCCGTCTCTTTTTCAAAATACATGTATATTTTTGTTATTCATTTCATCCTCATATTTCGTCCACTTTCAGCTTTTATTTGACTGTCTTTCAAGATAGTAAACTGTACTCTATGCTCTGAAGTACAGTGTTTATTATACATACATGGTAAACACTTTTTTATGAATTGAACACTTTTTTACAAATTCACAACTATTATCATTTGGACTTGGAAAATATGGGCAGGTCTGACTTTCTGGAATCTATCTGAGAGAGAGAGGGGGGCTGGGAGGAGAAGGCAAAGGGGAGAGGAAATGGAGGAGAGCAGAAGCAGGTTTGTCCCAGACAATGCCGGGAACCTCAGCTGATATATTGATACGTTGACAGGTGTTGGCTTCATTGATCATACGACTGGCACTGGCAGAAACCTTTTGTGTCAACTGTGGAGTCCTAGCCCTGGATGAGCCCACAACCAATTTGGACCAGGAAAACATTGGGAATTTGGCAGATGCTCTTGTCAAGTGAGTATCAAGTATCAGGTATCAGTGAGTACAACAGCTGAACCTTATGAAAACTCGCGCAAAGCACTTGAAATACATAGGAAACAGTTTCTTTGGAGGAGAAAGAGGGAGCTGTTTGGACAGAACTTACATTATAGATCAGAGGAATCTGCAAGAACTCAGCACAAATTTATGCTTGTCTGTCATTCTCTGCCAGGATTCTTGTTGTTTCGTTGTCATGTTATCCATAGCTTGAGCGGAGATCATGTATATTTATAATTATTACAGGTGATTCTTGCACTATTTTTTTTTACTGGTTTGATGTTGTGCCTTCATTCACCAGTGCTGATTTTCTTGAAGAAAACAAAGCTTTTTTCAAATATTTAACAATTTCTTATCACTGCTGATGGTCATAGATTTTCCATATTGCATCATTGGAATCTTGCTTGGCTTATGCAGATTACTTTGACTAGAAGGAATGCCCTTGGTCTCCAGTTAATACGCTTGGCTAAAATAAATAACCCAGGGATTAGTATGGTCACTCGGCCAGAATGACGTTTTCTTTTCTCTTCATACAGGATCATCAAAGAAAGAAGCTCTCAGCAGCACTTTCAACTGGTTGTCATCACTCATAGTGAAGTTTTTGTGAATTTCCTGGGCAGGGAGTTGAATGTGGATGAATATGTGGAAGTCAGCAAGGACTCTGAGTGAGTATATATGTCTTTGGCATCTATAAGCATAGTGGTTCCACTCTGAGCAGAAACAATTTGCAGATATACTGGTAATTTAGACTTAAAAAGGAAACTATGAATGGTGATATGAATCCCAGTTGTGATCAGAGATTCAGATGAACTTCAGATCACTTTAAACAACTATAGTGTTACAATACATCCATTATTCCATCCACCTCTCAATATTTCTCTGTTTTCTAAATCCATTGAGAAAGTTGTGGAGGTTTATTTTTCAAGGTCTAGCTTTCATCATTTCTGAACATTTGCCAGAATGGCTCAACATGACTGGTATTGTGGAGGTTTCTGCTGCCTGGAAATTTTGACATCTAATCTTCAGCGTATTCATAAATTTATTCCATACTCTTTTCTGATTTCAGAGGTGTATCCAGACTTCACATGAAGAGACTAGAAGAGCTTCAATTATATAAATGACAGATTTCCTTTTGTCTGTTAGCCTCAAGGGATTGGAAGATGTTTTCGATATGAATGGATCAAATCTTTTATTTCATTGCCAAGAAAAGTCAAGTTTCAGTGTAATTTAGGGAATGGAGCAAAACTACAATAAATCATCACAATCAACAAAGTAAACATGATCTTGTAAGGAAATAATAGTCGATGGTGTCTTTTTTCGTCCAGCTGCTACCGATTTATTCACCCTTCTTTGCCTGTCTCTGGTCAGTGGAGCAGAAGGATCCGTTTCTCTTTGGGTTATGCATTGTATCTGTCACTTATCAAGTTCTATCTATTATCTCATTGAAGCAGTGATGATCTAGAAAATTATCCCAGCATTGTTTTATAAGATTTGCTTAGTAGAAAGGGTAATGTTCCCATCAACTCATTTTCATTTTTGCAGGCAGAGTAGGCCTATGTGTTAAAAGTGTCAGTAGTGTAGGTAATGTCAGTAGTGTCAACAGTGTCAGTAATGTCAGAAGTGTCAGTAATGTCAGTAGTATCAATAATGTCAGAAGTGTCAGTAATGTCAGTAGTGTCAGTAATGTCAGTAGTGTCAGTAATGTCAGAAGTGTCGGTAATGTCAGTAGTATCAATAATGTCAGAAGTGTCGGTAATGTCAACAGAGTCAATACTGTCAGTGGTGTCAATAATGTGAGCAGTGTCAGTAGTGTCAGTGATGTCACTCTTAACTAGAGTTGTTTTGCATTTAATCAAGACTTGATATTTATAGTAAAATCAGGAGAATGAAGAGTAGGCTATGTCGTAACTGATTTCCTATAGCATAGCCTTATGTGGATTAACGAGTAATTTAACTATGACTGATTTCTGTATGTCCATTGAAATACGTAATGAAACATAATGTCACTGATCAATCATAATGATGAAAGTTGTCATGCATAGAGATTTTCATTCATACATTGATGGCATACCCTGTATTCATTTGAACAAATGATCTTTCCAAATTTCATTGATGTGGGTGATGCAGTCCATTGGATAAACTCCTCTGACATTGTGTAAATCGGGCACTTTTCATATTACATGTACATGTATGTAGAAATAACAGAACTTGATTGGTGTTTGCTATTCAAATGATTGATGCCTATTTGAACACTTGTTCCTCCAAGAGCTGCTCCAAAATGTTGCCAGACAGGATATTCTTTCACAACTTTAAGTAGAATGCCTGTGGAACTGGGAAGTAATATCTCAGTAAGAAAACATTTTTGAATTGTCTATGAGACAAATGCTCACGGAAAGCTGGCAGTACCCACAAGGTGGTTTTTGTTATAAATTTGAGATTTGTTTTTCCATACTTATGTGTGGAGGAGTAAATAAATTTAATTGCATCTGGCTGGACCAGCAAGAAACAGCACAATTTTTTGTGTTTGATAAGCAGTTTCTGACTTTTCATCTTCCCTGTGATAAAGAATGAAATAAATGTAAAAGAAAAAAACATTTTAGAGTTGTATGGGAAATAGGACATACAGTCGACTCCACTTAAAATGAAGTCGCTTAAAATGATCTTCTTTTTGTATGATGTTTTTCTTTTATCCCTTCCCCAATGCCTCATTTCCGTGGGAAAAAAACGCATAGTAGGCCTATGACATCTTTCTATCCGTTTTTACTCTTTGCGTGATCTCATTTTGAAGTCCCAAAGAGGAAAAAAAAATGCTTAGTATGATTTTCCTAAACCGTGTCATGGTCAAAATACACGCCGTCATCTTTCGTAATCGTCGTTTCGCTACAGCTTGTACCTGCCATTGCTCTTTGTCTGCCTCGCCTTGTTTACACCTGTTATGTCACGTACCCAGCGTGCGCCCGAGGCGCCATGCGTACGATTGGATGTGGTCGCTTTGTCCATGAGTGTAGGATTTTACAAATTTTATTCCTCTGGCATCACCGATCCCTCGCACTCATGCGATCTCAAATTATGTTTCCATGTGTTATTCATCAGGTGGATCGATAATGCATTATAATAGTAAATTAATGATGCATCAGATATCGTAAAATTCATAGGGCCACTGATTTTACTCAGGTCGGGCATTGAGAGCGGAGGTTACGATAGAGAGAAAAAGCAAAGGTTTACCCACGTGGATGTACCGTGACACGCCTGGCCACAATTTTTGAACTTTTTTTTTTTTTTTAACTACGCAATAGAGATTCGTTTTCACGGGACACGGAGCAAAGGCAGTCGGCGCCAGCAAGTCCACGAAGGTGTCAAATACCATGCTCACTCGGTCACCGCAGATGGGCGATGTTTATTGTGTTAGTTTAGGCTCAGTGCTACATGATGCAAGTGTGACCAGCGGGAGGGTCTTGTATGATATTCACATTTATATTAATAATACAGGAAAAGGCAAGCCAGGTTTGTTTGGTTGGCGTATCTTGCATGCTGACAGTCATATAACAACATAAATTTAATGTAGAGTTCACTGACAGGTAATATTGTGTGCTAATTTTTGCCCTTTGGTTATAATGGAAACAGAACATTTTGCTTAGAAATGTTCAGACACCATCGCTTTGGGTGAATATTTTTTTCTTTCTAAACAATATCCCCTCACGCACCCTAATACACATTGGCCTACACACAAAAAATTCCCCCTCCTTAGAAAAAAACAAACGAAGGTCACCTACATAACAATACTGCTTCCATCATTTATCGACATAGTTTATCTAAGGTAGATAACTTAATAATGCTTAAGATGATTTAACGGATAGTAAGATGTTAAATTTTATGTCCCCTGGACATCATCTTAAGCAGTGTCGACTGTATAATGTGTATTGCTGAGTCTTTTATGTTTATTGAATTTTAGTTGACAGAAGTGTTTGACCGGTAGGACACAGGCGTCTGACTGGTAGCACCAGCTTATTCTTACTGAAGCATCTTCAAAGAAAAAAATAGTATTTTTGTCAGACAGAAAGTACGAGTATTTAACACTTTACCAAGGTGGTATACTCATAAGTGAGTGACAGATATCACCTTGTGTGAATGTCTCTATAGATGTAATTTTATTGTTTGTTATAAAAACACAATATCCTGTACTATTTTACCACCACTTGGAAAAAAATGTTGAATTCGCATACTTTAAATGTTCTTGGTAATTTTCGTTACAATTGGAGAATGACTTAAATGTCAACCACTTGAAACATAATACATCTGAGGAAAGCATCAGTTGTAACTGGGTGGGATTAGCTCACGACTCAGACTCTCAGCTTTAGTAGAGACGTAATGAAATACGGGGGGTGGTAGTTGTTTTTCAAAGGCATTTTCTGAGCTTGTTTGTGTTCTGATAGGACTGTATACTTATACATGTAAAGTATACCTGTAATCAGGAGGTCCATTTTATTGCTAATGAGAAAAACATTATTATTGATCTCCATGGTGATTCAGATATGCATTTCAAATCTGACATGGACAGATCCATTTATTTTTCATTTACTATAAATATTATGTACTTATTACTTACATTCTTTTCCCATTCTCCACTGTCAGCTTGAAGTTGCAGAAGTTCTCCCATGTGGGACACACATTATGTTGAGGGGGAGAGAGGGAAATGGGGGATGGGGAGTATGCTTTTTATCTATGGTCATGAATTTAAAAGTGAGGCTTCATTTATTAGTTTTTCAAAAATGTAAGTTGCAGGATCACATAAACATTGAACGTAGGCAGCATTGTTAAAAGGGGAGAAAAAGAATTTTATATATATTGCAAATCCCCGTGTCAGAAACAATAAAAAAAATGTTACAATAAATTTTAAATACAATAAATATTTTTAAAATCTTTGTTTCAAGCCTTGCTGCCACCTACACATTTATTATTGTGTTTTTTTTTTGTTTTTTTTTAAAAATTCATATATAATATTATAATTATATGCATATATATTGTGTGTGTGTGCGCGTGTTTTTGTTTTTTGTTTTTTTTGTAATGAAGTACACTGTAGTGAAACAGTTGGCGTAAAATGCTGCTCAAGGTTTTAGAATGTCAAGGCCATACCATGGGCATTCACCATTCTACGCTCTGACGGGGGAGCAGCTCCTCCTGAGCAGCTTCTTCAAAAGTCGGCAACCTTTCCAGCAATGTTTATACTTCTAATTAAGTAGCCTACCCTCGTGCCACAAATGTCTATCTCATCAATATTATGTTTTTTAGCTTTTTTGGTTGGTTACTTTGTGGCATGGATTTGGAAGAACAATGAATTTATTCAGCTTGATTTTAAATTGTCAACATAATAGCCTGTAGTAGGGGTACTGTCAAACTTTGTGTGTGTGTGTGTGTTTCTTTTAGAACTGTATCTTTTGTTTTCTCTATATTTTGATTTGATTTTAAATTCAAAATACCAATGACACATTTCCTTTAAACTGTATCTTCCTTTTTGTTTGATTTTATAAAACAATAGACTTTAACTTCCTTCAACTTTTAATTTTCTTTGTGGCTTGATTTTAAATTCAGCATAACAGTGTTGTACTTCCTTTACAACTATAACAATGTCTGTCTTCAATGTGTTTTGATTTTTAATACAAAATAAAGATGCGAAATGAATGTAAAATTATTTCGTACGTGTGATGGCACCATTTTTATGTTGTGGCTCCGCCTGACTTTAGGTCTCCATTCCCTCTCATGGACCCAGTAACTTTCATTATTTTGACATTGTACACATCCATCAGCGACTGTCACGAGCAGAGTTAAGGTCTTGGGGATCTAACTCGACTGCACGAGAGGCAGCTAACTCACACTCGGACACAAACACACAAGAAGTTATTAAATAACAAGAGTATATGTTTGCCAGGCCGTAATATTACATAAATATTAATATGTGAAACAAAAGACAATAGACGTATGTTCAAAATAAAGTTCCAAATGCTAACTTATACTAAGCTATCTACCATAATTAATATTCAATTGGTGTATCATCATAAGAAACAAGATATCAATCTGTAGTAGCAGTTGAGTCGCCACTGGCCAGTCGCCAGGCAAACTCTCCAGAAATAATATGGGTTCCCAATGCACACTGAATGCTAGGAGAGCCCAGTACGTTCAAAGCCTACAGAAGCACGATTTCGGCTTGCAGGTATTAAGTAGCTTGTAGGCTACATATAATTCTATACACGCAATCACTCTAATATTCATATCAATATAAATTATAATGGGCTCGTGCCGTGATGAGTCACAAGCTAACAAGTCTTCAAATGCCTATAGATAATTTTATCAGCTGACGCTCGTTCGTCGAGTCCAAGCTGTGGTTTTCTCTGACTTCCTATGAGGCTGTGGGTTCTCTCTCTATCTCTGAACTTCTATGACTATGAGTGAATAAGATCAGTTACCGTTATTCACGCCTAACTCGTAGGCGCGAAAAATCAGGAAAGCGCAGTGTGGACTCTTTAGGTCAGTCCACCCAGACCTTTCTTTTTAGAGCGCTCTCTGTTACTTCTATCAGCTCTCTCGATATATGCTACGTCAGTCCGATGTCAATGGACTGATCGTCTTCGTGCCACACAGTTCAGGTACTGGCCAACCGGAGATACTTCACGGAACGATGCTTGGCTTCTCGTCTGTACTCAATGAATTTCAACGTTACACGATCTTTTATACTAGCCAAATACCCAGCAGGGTTAGTCCGCTGGTAAAATTAGTTCAGCAATCTCATTGGCCGAAACCCCCACCATTTTGAATGTAAGGATATGTCTGCACTATTCTACTAGCCAGTTAACGTGCAAAAACTTGTCTAGTCATACTTAACAATGTCGGCAATCCCCACCTTATCTCACCCCTGCTCCATTACTTCTAATCACGAACATTAAAACCCAAAAGCGTGAATCTAATATTTTAACTTTATAATTCTCTACTTACAAACAATAATTCACGGGGACCGTTCAAGGCCACCAGCTCTGACACGTAAACAACTCACGGCTTTGCGTGAATTTTAATAACACTAGACTCGTGACATCGACACAGCTCACTGTCCACATCCATCAGCCACTCATCTCATTGGACACATCCATCAGCCCCCCCTCCCCCCCCCATTTGTACACTTCCATCAGCCACTCACCTCACTGTGCACATCCGTCAGCCACTCACCTCATTGTACACACCCGTCAGCCACTCACATCATTGTACACACCCATCAGCCACTCGCCTCACTAGTGTACACCTCACTCATTCGCACGTCCATTCATAAATTCATTTGTCACATTTTCCTTTCTTCAAAAACCAACTGTGAAGACTATATGAACAAACTACATAAACTACGCCACGCTATGGTCTCGCACCAAGTCATTCTTATTCCCTCTCCTCTGGGTGCACATGTGTGTGGGGCTTGTACAGTTGTAGTGAATGGCTGTAACATCGCATGCTAATGGTTTATTGGCCACCTTCACAGTATTTTGCTCTTTAATTGTCTCTCTAGCAACCTTTTTTAAAAATTTTCTTCTGGGTGTTGTTGTTGTTGTTTTAAGTTACACTTGAAACACCCTGCCATCGGTTCAAATTATAGATAAATACAAATTTTGTCTGGGTGTTTTAGGTCTTTATTTTAGGAGCTTCGCTGCTCTTAGCATAATTTACACTTCACTTTTCTTGTTTTTATTTTTCTTGTAAAGGTTTTTGTGGTAGGGTCTGCTCTTTTCGATTTCCAAGTGCCTATAGGTATCTCTAACGTGTGCAACGCGCACCCGGGCCATCCAAGTTTTTTGTCCTTATCCGAGAAGGCTAGGTGTTCGATCCTACTGACCATAGTATCTGGGACAGGAATTTTCTCCCAATATTTCAACATGCCTGCACCGAATGGGAATAGAACCTGCTTCTACTTCTTCTACATGTAGTATCTTTAGGCTGCACTGCAGTGCAAGCGTATGGAGCGACCCAGCAGTATTACATTCTTTGGTACTTGCAAGTTCAGCATTCGCAGTTGTCTGGTTGTAGCTGTCTCACATACTATTACAATAAGATGTCATAATCACATGAGGGTTGGGCATTTTGATCAGGGTTTGCCAGATTGAAATTTTAAGTTTAAACCAAACAATGTTAGAAAAAACGCCAGAAAGAACAAAGCCAAACAAATTTCAATATAGTTTTCATTCTAACATCTCACAAAAGGTCCAGAACCAGGTTATTATCATTCTCCCCACTAGAGAGAGTGGGATATTTGGCTTAAATCTTGTCAGTTGTGATTAAAAAAATTTTTTTCAAAATATTTTTAGTGATGCTAATTCATTTTCTCATAACAAAAATTCTTTCTTGTTAAAAAAAAAGTCAACAGTTAATGAGCCCCGTTAAATGATTATTACAGTTGGATAATTCAGGAGCCTATTATGGTCTCTATACTAGAAGGCTCCTATCTAAAAGAAACAGATCTGGTACTGTATCATTCTACTTAACTTGCTTATTTTTATGACGACACATACATTGATCTATATTAAATCTTTTGTTGTTGTTGTTATTAAATTACCTCTATTGGATTTACAAACTGATCATTTTCCATTATACCAGAATGACCTTCTAAACCTTGATTCCCTCAAACACATTAACATATTGTACTAGGACAAAATTATGAGTCATGTGAACAATGACTTTTAACTGCAGTCACCATTTTAATATTATGCACGGTAGTGTAAATTTCGTTGCCATACACACAGACCAATAAATTGTAGCTATGCTGAAGCGTCGGTCGCTACAGTAAACCTAAAATGGCGGATGGTTCATGACCTTTCGCTGTTTTGTGACGTCACACAATGGGATCATCCGGTCTGGGTATTTTATTAGTCTGTGGCCATACACAATCTAGGCAATGATACTGATACTATTTTGCATTATGAACATATTTGTTTTATGTCTGAAATTTGTGACAGCGTTATATGTCTATAGTTGCTTGTGCTGCAGATGTAATTCTATGATCTCCTGCTTATAGAAGTACTAAACTTGCTCTGTTCTTTCGCCTGCGTGAATCTCAAAGATAAAGAGTAGTCGGCTACGTAATCGACACTTTGATTATTTACAAAGTACATGTAGTAAGTAATCGGGACCACTGAAAATTTGCAGTTGTCGCCCTTCCCTGACCGAACGTCATTACGTCACTGCAAACAGGAAGGTTCGAAGTCCTCGTTTGAAGTCCATGAAACTGAAACTAGATCTAGATCTAGATCTAGTGAACCCACTGAAAGTGACCTGTCCGAAAATTTTCCGAGGTATGAAACTTGGATGTGGTCGGGGTTTTTGGCTCATATTGCTGTGTTGTAATAATGTGCTTTGCAGTGTTTTCGGTCTAATTTTTACCGAGGAAACAGTGAGAGGTTAAAAATTTACCGAGATCTTATTTATAAGCGACCAACTGAAGCCGGAAACGAGAAAGGGGTGGACGCACGTCTGACTTCTTAAGCGGGGCATACACGTTGGCTCCAGGCGAGAACCCGGGCAAGCACATGATAGGTTTCGTTGGTTGTAATTTTTGCCCCCACACACGCCGTCCGCGACCACTGTAATTTTTAGTGCCCACTGCATTCCACCTCTCACCTAGCTATGGTACCGTATTTTCAATTTTTCATTTTGTCGCTGTCTTGCCCACTCACAGAAAAAGTATTTTCAAATTTCATTTATAATTGAATTCGTTTTTGTTACATGCAATGGCATAAGCGTTGACTATAATAGTTTCTACAGAATCTTCATAAGTATTTAATTTATTGAATTTTTTTTTTTTGGTAACGTGCCGTGGCAGAGGCTAGATTCTAGTCTAACCCTTTTTTCGATTGTTGAATTTTTTAAGAATTGAAAGTGATAGTGAAGCCATATGGCGACTAAGAGAGAAAAAGGAATTTGTAGACTTATTTATTCAATTAAAAAAAAGAAACAGTCTCAGTTTGTGGTCTAGGCAATGGCTGCTTCAGCGTGATAGATTTACGCAAACAAAATTGCACAATGAACTTCGTCTCTACCCAAGTGACTTCCACAACTAGAATGGATGAAGACACTTACATGGAACTTCTGTCACTCATTGCACCCCATATTACAAAGGAGAACACAGTGATCATAGTGATGAGAGGCCACTTTTTCCTCATCAGCGCCTTACAGCTGGGACAGCTACAAAAATGAGCTATGACTGTATGAGGACTTGAAATTTTAAATAATTTTCAACATGTGTATCACCCCAAGCATTAGGGAAAATCATCCCGGAGACATGCAGAACGATATCAGGCTCCTCCCTCCCCCCCCCCCCCTTTTTTTTTCCCCCCAGAGATTTATTTACCTTGAAAAAAAAAATAATTTCCAATTTCAACAATTTTTCAAGTAGACATATTATATATATGCTTTTTGATATCAAACCTATTGTAAATTTGACACTGATTAAGAATCTGAAGTCAAAAATGCAAAAAACGAAAATGTTTTGTCCACTTTTTTCTTCCTCTGGCCTCCTATCATAGGCAAAAAAATTAGGATTCCAGAAAACCCGGCCTTGGGCCAGCATCCGGGTGATTTGCAAAATTTGCCCACACATGCTGGGAATTTCATCCGTTTTGCAAATTGGATGTTTGAACCTTGGTCGAGGACCCAATGCGTATGTGGGCCTTTATCTTATGTTGGGTGATGTAGGAAATGGTCACTGCGGTAATCAATCAGCCAGGAAGGATAGTGGGCTTGAAATTTACTTAAGCAATAAGAGTCTAGTATGTAGTTTTGGACCAATAGTTCAAAAAATGATAGAAGCATGAAACTTGACACAGATGTTGCCCATAGGAGGTGTTATAAGAAACAGGTTTTGGCCACGAAATATTTTCAAAATGGCCCCCTAAATTCAAGGTGGTGGACACATATGGAAATGGGCTACATTAACTAGTCTTAATCGTCATGCTGCGCGAGGTTTCAAAATCTGACATTGATTTCCCAGGCGTTCACTCTGCACGAGCGTGCAAATACGGCGAGGTCAAACTGACTGCGTCACGCAGGAGCTGTATTTTTGCATATAAGGTCAATGTCCTCTTTGAGATGCAACTACCGTCCCATTTTGCTCACTGTATCTCTTGTGACAAAGACATGTTAACCAGTGAACCATTGGTCGGAATCACAAAGACAAAGCTTTCAAAGGCTCTCCCCACACTATCAAAAGGTGTAACATCGACATGCGAACTGTTGCTCAACAAATTTGCAATAATTATTATCTCATTTTGTCACAAGCTGACCATCATCTAGAGTTGTATCTGAGAACCAATCAGAAACAAGCCCTGAAATGACCTTTGCCCCAAATGCTCACATTGGTTCATTAGTACGTGTCAATCAGCATGAAACTAGTTGTTTAGGGCTTGGGGGGCATGGCTAGTTATCATGCTAAGTTGTCATGAAAATTACAGCTGCCAGTTTGGTATCATAAGTCAGATCATTGATTAGAGACTTAGAGAAAAAGGTTTCACTGGTAAATTCATTATCAAGCATGATAAGGCATAGCAGCGAATGTTTTCATACCGATCAAATACAAACCAAACCACGTGGACAGCAGTAGTGTGGTCATCGGCAAAGGTCAGAGCGACCCAGATAAGATTCCCCGTGAGTAAAGTCACTGACCAGTCAGCAGGCTTTACGGGTAGCACATGAGTTGTAGGTTAACAGATATTGTACATAAAAGTAACTTGATACAAATGCTTTTTATATATCAAAATTTGTAGTTGTAATGTTGGAGAGAATGTGTCATCAAAACAAAACGATTTGAAGACAGGCAGAGATTAAGATGGCTGCCGTTCCATTTGTTTCTGAGTGTAGAAAAATGGCACAGAAACTGACTATTTTACTGCACAGAAATATCTGACACTTTCTTTCTTTTATGATCCGATAAAGGAAAATAAGTTTGCAGTGTTTATAGTGTTTGACAGCAGCAGTAGCTACAGCAATGACAACAACAACAAAATGGCGACAGAATCCCGAAGGAGGATTGCACACTTCCTGCTAAGCTTTTACATATTATATCGATGGTGTTGTACTCTAACCGTGTAACTGGTTTTGGGATTGTTTTCCAGGAGACAAAAAAAAACATCATTTTGCAAGTTTTTTTATGCAGGACTATATCTTTTTGGTCGTATTAATCAAACAAAACGTGTCTTTCTGTCGTAATAAATATTATTTTTTAAAATGCAGGTCTTTATTAGCTGGTTAATCCTGTTACACGGTTATCACACAAAATATTGTCGGGCACTTACGCAGTTAGAGATACGCACGTCTAGAGCATGACAAAATTCCGCCACGGAAATCAGTTACATGATTAGAACAGCCACATACATGGTTAGAATTGTAACTATTGAAGGCTTCGAGGCTCAATTTTGCTACTTATAGTGCGTTTAGACTTCCAATTTGAATAGGGAACCCCGGGAAAGGCGTGGTGTCTATTTTTAGCTAAAAAAATGAGTTGGTCAGTTTTTTCCAGTTACACGGTTAGAGCACAACACCATCGATATGTATGCGCCAAATTCGTCACCTTAACACTTAAAATAACAGATGTATTTTTCAAATATGAGAATCAGCCGTTCAGTATGTTCATCCGCAGTAGACTTACATGGAACTCAGAAAGCAGACATTATCTACATATATGCAGAGTGTCACGAGTGGAGTGAGTGCAATTAAGGGGATTGCTACAGAGCGGGTGTAGAGTAAGAAAGGCTCACAGTAGACAGCAAGTTAAGCGTGCTGTTGTGAGTAGTGGGGGGGGGGGGAAGTCTGAATGAGGCGAAAGCGCTGGATTACTATCACTGCAAGTTAGAAGGTCCTAGGGAGCGGATCTGTGAATAATAGCCCATCGGGCAGAGATAAAAGGAAGCAGTCGAGAAGACTAGTGAGAGTCTTTCCAGTTATGACTGGTGTCGGGGACGGGCCGCAGAGCCACCTCGATGAGCACAGGGGATAGGCCAGCATAGGGCCGGAGGCCACACATAGGCCAGAAGTGAGGCTGTCAGTGCAGGACAGTAGAGGCACATAAAGTCGTGGCAGTCAGGCCACGGACAGGGACGTAGATATGAGAGTGAATGAGATACTATATTGTTGCCATGTTGATAGGCTAGTGAACTGATATTATGTTGTTGCCATGTTGATGGCTATGGAAATAATAATGTGTTATTGCCCTGCGGAGGTGCTAGGGGAGTGCTAAGGTGTATGACAATAGGAAGGTGATATTGAGAGACTGCGGTGCCAGTGAATCATTAATGTACTATTAAGACCCTGAGGGGAGAGGCTGAGGCCGAAGTGCCTTTAGGAGTAACTACCGGATTGTGGATCCGAGGGAGCGTGTGTGTGAGAATAAGGCCGTTGTACGGCAGTCATTTCAATAATATAATATATGTAATTGCGCTATTATATGTATAATTATGTTTAATAAATGTGTGAGTCTGATGGATTGTTCTGTTAAGTGTTAACTTGTTTGTTCGTGATTGTTGTCCTGTCATAACTTATTACATCTCCCAGTCTGGGATTTGTGACATTGGGGGCTCGTCCATTGTGACTCGTCCATTTTCGTAATATTTAGATGTAGTTAGTTAGTAGGTATTTGTGCTGTCTTGTTCGTTGGATGAATGGACATTTCATGATATGATTTATGTATATTTATGAATAATAATATGTATTGATGCATGTATTTTGATGAATATGTATTAATGTGTACTTAAATTTCAGAGAGACAGTGTGTGTGCGTGCAGCCTGAGGAGACGAGCAGCCAGAGCTCCGATTAAAGGGAGGAGTTTACTCAAAATTTCAAAAATTGAAAGTTAAGTAAAAGTCTAAAATTTTGTACCCTGGATTAAGGGCTGTCTTTTCATCTGTCTGTTTCCCTGTTTTTGCTGTTTTCGTTGTAATTGATTATACGGGCGGTGGCGCGGGTTTGCTGTGGTGAGCGTAGTTTGTCCTCTTCGGGAGGTGGGCTAAATTTGGAACTTCGTTCATCACAGTGAACAGTTCTGTAGGGACCTGTATTTTTGTTTAGAGTGTAGCGTTCTATCTTCCTCGTTGTTTTAGGAAGACGTTTCTCTTGTCCTTCTCCTCCCTATCTGTAGATACGTTCTTTTTTTTCAGACTCTGTTCTTGTTCGTACCTTGTAGTGTAATCGGCGTAGTAGGTTGCATTTTTTTTTCCATTATAGTTTTTTTTTGTAGAAGCTTTGTCCTAGTCTGGTTCGTTGTCCTTGACGTACTTGTGGTCCTTCTACTGAATTTCCTTATTCTTGTCTTTTCTATTCTTTTTATAATTAATAGTGCTATACATTTTGTAGATATAGAAGTAGTTGTGCTGTAAAGGTAAATTTCTGAATTGTATTCTGAACTGGGTATTGTTATATCTGGTGTGATCTCAGGTCTCTGGTCGTGTCGTTAGTGATCATACCGACAGGTTGGTCGTTCGCATAATAGATACCATAACCATAAATCTGTGAAATGGCGGAACTCCAACAACTAATGAAGTTGGGTAAGGAACTTGGCCTGGAGGGAGAAGAGCTACGCGGCTGGATTAAAGAACAGCAGGCGGATTTGCGCGATGAGCGTGCTAAGGATAGAGAGCGAGAAAAAGAGGCTAAGGCTCAGGAACAGGAAAGAGAGGCTAAGGATAAGGAAGAGGAAAGACAGTTTAAGTTAAAGGAGATAGAAGCTCAAGAACGGGAGCAGGAGATAGAAGCTCAAGAGCGGGAGACAGACGCGCGAGTAAGAATAGCGGAGTTGGAAATCAAAAAGAGTGCGCCAACAGAAACAGTTGAGCGGCAGGTACCCAATAAAGGTGGCGTTAGGATTAAGCTCCCTACGTTCGACGACCGGAAGGACGACATAGACGCCTTCCTTTACAGGTTCGAGCTGAACGCACAATTGCAATGGGGGGAAAATAAGGAATTATGGGCCACGTACCTGGCCTCGCTTTTGCAGGGGCGAGCGTTAACATACTTTAAAGAGCTACAGCGCGAAGACGTGCAAGACTACGATAAGCTGAAGGCTTTGCTGCTTCGCCGATTTGCGCGTACCGAGGAATATTTCCGGGAGCAGTTTAGGCGAGCACGTGCAGATACCAGGGAGGACTTTGCTGCCTTCGTCGCGAGACTGACGGAGTATTTCGCGAACTGGGTAGACTTGGCGTATGTGGGCACGGATTTTGCTAAACTGAAAGACTTAATGATCCGTGACCAGCTGTACGCGTCGTGCCACAAAGATCTGGTGGCTTTCCTGAAAGAGAACGAACCCGCGACGGTGCAGGAGGCGTCTAAGTTGGCGGAGGCATACCGTACGGCGCATCCGTCCAAACCAGTCGCCAGGGCGTACGTCCAAGATGCTGGGTACGTCGCCGTTGTCGAGGGGTCGCCGGCAGGACTTAGGGACAGGTCGCGTCAGCGTGGTGCCTATAGCGGGCAAGCCCAGGGGCAGCGTAGGGGCTATCACCAATCACCGGCATATGGATCCGGTAAGTTTGACCGAGCAGGAGGGCTAGGTCGCGGTAATGGCCGGGGGCGAATTGTGACCTTTGCCGATGACCGACGGCATGGGGACTCTAGTTCCGGTCGCGAGGGGTCACGGGGACCCAGGCCTAGAGCAGCACAGGGAGCGGAGTGTTGGACTTGCGGACGCGTGGGTCACTTTTCGCGCGAGTGTAGGGCCGCGAAGTGTTGGAACTGCGGAAGAGCAGATCACATCAGCGTGAACTGCCCTGCAGGTAGGATAGCGGCGAACGTGGACAGTAGCTCCAGTCCATGTTCCCCAAATAAATTTCACCATGCGGCTGCGTGTGCTACATCGAACAACGGGGGCGGACAGTATTCTAAGTGTCCCAGTTGTGAGAAGTTATTATCTTCCGGTGTTTTACCTTGTGGGAGAAAGATCCCCGTTATAAATTCATGTCATACAGGAGGTGGTCTTAGGGTTTATCCGGGGTTTGTTGGGGACGAACCGGTCTCGGTTTTACGAGATACAGGATCTACCGTTGTGGGAGTGCATAGGGATTGCATTCGGGATTCACAGCTTACAGGTGAGACTGTCCCGTGCATCCAATTTTCGGGGGCCATTGAGAAATTACCCATGGCAAGAATAATGATAGATACACCTTTCCTTAGCGGGGAAGTCGAAGCAGTCGTTGGTTGTTTTCCAGGCGCCCAGCTCATCATTGGGAATGTATCACGGGTAGGTTCCCCTTCCGATGAGAACGTGCAAGCATGGTCGCAATCAAAAGGTATTGACTTTTGCGCCGCGGTCGAAACACGTCGACGGGTAGCCGATAAAGATAAGATTAGACCTTTGGCTACGCCAGCGGTCAACCTAGATATCACGCCAGAGCGCTTGGCGAGATTACAAAGGGAGGACCCATCATTAAACCCATGTTTTGGGGAAGCGCGAACCGAGAAAACGAGGAGATATAAGAACGGGTCATCTTCTTTTTTTGTCCAGGGGGGCATTCTGTTCCGTATGTACGTCACAGTGGCTTCCGTTCAAAAGCAGGTCGTCGTGCCGCGGTCGTTAATTGCTACAGTATTGCGTCTGGCCCATGATGTTCCATTAGCGGGTCATATGGGAAGTACTAGAACCAAGCAGAGAGTTCTGAAAGATTTTTATTGGCCGTCAGTATACAGAGATGTGCGGTTATATTGTAAGACGTGCAGTGCGTGCCAAAAGACGACGCATAAGGGTCGTTCACCCCAGGCTCCTCTTCAAAAGATCCCCACGGTTTCGGAACCGTTTAAAAAGGTTTCAGTACCTTGTTGATTTAAGAGAAAGACTATCTTCAGCGCGCACTATAGCGGAAGAAGCTTCTGGTATCGCTTCGAAAAGAGCAAAAGACTATAAAGATAGAGGTTCCAAACTGAGAATTTTTAAGCCAGGAGACAAGGTTCTGTTGTTGTTACCTACGGACCATAATAAGTTATTGATGACATGGAAAGGTCCTTATGTTATTGAGCGAGTTGTTTCAAAGGTAGATTACGCTATCCACATTGATGGAACGAGTAAGGTTTTCCATGTTAATATGCTACAGAGATTTTATGAGAGACCACAGTATCTGTGTGCACAGACAAGACCAGAGGAGACTGTCTTCTCTACTGCTTGTACGGGGGTCGTAGACCAGTTGGACTGTGACGTAAGCGACACCGAGGCGCAGGAAGAGTTACAAATTCAATTGCCGGAGTTAACTCCGACACAAGGTTACAGGGACGTAAAAATTAACCCTGACCTTACGAGTTCAAGGAGTAGGGAACTTGAGACCCTCGTAGCGTCATTTCCGGATGTTGTTACGGATTTGCCGGGTCGCACTACGGTGATCCAGCACCAAATAAAGTTGACTTCGGATAAGCCAGTATTTCTTAGACCGTATCCGTTGCCTTTTTCTTCGAGAGATGGAGTCATAAAGGAAGTTGAGTCAATGTTGAAGTTAGATGTGATAGAACCATCAACATCGCCGTATTCATCACCCATCGTCCTCGTGAAAAAACTTGATGGATCGGTGCGGGTCTGTATTGATTTTCGAAGACTGAACACTATTACGGTAGGCGATAGGGAGCCTATTCCGTTTCAGGAGGAATTGATAGCTTCATTGGCCGGGTCCACGTGGTTTTCCAAGATAGATTTGACGAAAGGGTATTGGGAAATCCCGCTTACTGAGGAGTCTAAACAATACACGGCGTTTCAAACGCCCATTGGATTATTCCAATTTAAGGTCATGCCATTTGGGTTGGTAAACGCGCCAGCGACGTTTGCACGATTAATGAGATTAGTGTTGAAGGACATACCTAATGTCGTGTCATTCTTTGATGATATAGCATGCCATACGTCGACATGGTCTGAGCATATTCAGACACTAACAGTAATTTTTCAACGATTACGTCATTTTGGGTTAACGGCTAAACCCGCAAAGATGGATTTGGCATGTCCAGAGATAATATTCTTAGGACATATTGTGGGTAGAGGTGTTCAGAGACCTGAAGTAACAAAAATTGACAAGTTAGTAGGGTTGCAAATCCCTAAAACAAAGAAACAAGTCAGAAGCTTAGTGGGAATTTTAAATTATTACAGAAAGTTCATTCCAAATTTTTCCTCCTTGTCATCTTCTCTTACTGACCTTACTAAGAAGGGACAACCCGATAAGGTCCAGTGGACGTCTGAATGTCAGACATCATTTGATAATTTGGTGACAGCATTATCATCGTCACCCATTCTGATATTACCCGATTTTCGATCTAATTTTATCCTCAGAACGGATGCGTCGGACTCTGGTGTCGGCGCTTGTCTTCTACAGGAGAAGAACGAATGTCTCCATCCTGTATGTTATGTCAGTAGGAAGTTATTGCAGAGAGAAAGAAAGTATTCTGTGATAGAGCGTGAGTGTCTTGCCATTGTCTGGTCCGTCCAGAAATTAGGACGTTATCTCATGGGACGAGAATTTTGTATCCAGACAGACCACAAGCCACTGACATTTTTGTCGAAGAATCGTTCGTCCAGCCCACGCTTGTCTAGATGGGCATTGGCTTTGCAGCCGTATACCTTCGTTATTCAACCAATTCCAGGAACCAGCAATCATATCGCCGACTACCTTAGTCGAGCCTAGGGGAAGATTTCAGGAGCTTATACATCGGAGGACAGGAACATTGACAGGATCTCTGTGAATGAGTCGACTTTAAAATATTGACATTATAAATATGATATGAAGAATGGTTGATAGGTTGAATGGTTTTTGATTCTGTATTAGATATTGTGTTTAGTTAGCTATTCATGAGGTGACACATATATGCATATTTCAGACCATATTGATCCCCATATTTTCCCCTGATTTCGGTATTTTATATACTAGGGGAACTGCTAGGTCAGTTTTTTTTAGTGTAGGTATTGCTCACGCTCACTCGTTGACAGTCATCTTGATGCGATTTGAAATTAATTGCATTAATTTTTTTGGGGTGGGGGATGATGTCACGAGTGGAGTGAGTGCAATTAAGGGGATTGCTACAGAGCGGGTGTAGAGTAAGAAAGGCTCACAGTAGACAGCAAGTTAAGCGTGCTGTTGTGAGTAGTGGGGGGGGGGGAAGTCTGAATGAGGCGAAAGCGCTGGATTACTATCACTGCAAGTTAGAAGGTCCTAGGGAGCGGATCTGTGAATAATAGCCCATCGGGCAGAGATAAAAGGAAGCAGTCGAGAAGACTAGTGAGAGTCTTTCCAGTTATGACTGGTGTCGGGGACGGGCCGCAGAGCCACCTCGATGAGCACAGGGGATAGGCCAGCATAGGGCCGGAGGCCACACATAGGCCAGAAGTGAGGCTGTCAGTGCAGGACAGTAGAGGCACATAAAGTCGTGGCAGTCAGGCCACGGACAGGGACGTAGATATGAGAGTGAATGAGATACTATATTGTTGCCATGTTGATAGGCTAGTGAACTGATATTATGTTGTTGCCATGTTGATGGCTATGGAAATAATAATGTGTTATTGCCCTGCGGAGGTGCTAGGGGAGTGCTAAGGTGTATGACAATAGGAAGGTGATATTGAGAGACTGCGGTGCCAGTGAATCATTAATGTACTATTAAGACCCTGAGGGGAGAGGCTGAGGCCGAAGTGCCTTTAGGAGTAACTACCGGATTGTGGATCCGAGGGAGCGTGTGTGTGAGAATAAGGCCGTTGTACGGCAGTCATTTCAATAATATAATATATGTAATTGCGCTATTATATGTATAATTATGTTTAATAAATGTGTGAGTCTGATGGATTGTTCTGTTAAGTGTTAACTTGTTTGTTCGTGATTGTTGTCCTGTCATAACTTATTACATCTCCCAGTCTGGGATTTGTGACACAGAGCTCATAGAGGGCAAATAATGACAGCTACGAGCTAATGCACTGATGGCTCCGCTTGTTTTTTTCTTTATCGTCTTCATCCAACAGAAATCACATTTCAAGAGCATTCAGAAATCATGCCAAAAAAAAATTTGATGTTCCTGATCAGAGACATGCACAAGTTGATAGTGTTTGAACAGTATTAAGTCAGACAGTCTGAAGCAGGCCTGTGTAAGAAAACTTAGAGGGGCAGAAGCAGACAAAAAATGACACCAACTGGATGTATGCTGAAGAGCCGGCCCACATATTTACAAAACAATGAGCCAATCAGAATAAGTTTATCTGCTGGCTAACAGTAGATGATATTAATATACAATATGGCTATGTATAATAAGAAATGAAAACAGTCTACAACACGATAGTTAGGCAGACAACCCTTTGCACACATTGAAAAGGCTGATTAAAGATTCTTGCATCTGAAGCCTGCAGTCATACACGTCTATGTTACAACTGCTTCTATTTCTTCGAATCACATGGATACAACTATTGCAATATTCTCTTGACCATCTGAATCACTGTGGACTGCAGAAACTGGGGGTCTCTTTTGGCAAGTCAAGAAAAAGACGACAGCTACCTGTTCATGATTTAACAAGTTTAGCCTCTTAGCATCACAGTACACACGACGTAGCTTTCATGTCTTCAGCTATTGTGGTACTGTGTCACCCTACAGAGGGATAAGGAAACGTCATGTCTTCAGACATGAAAGTTTATTTCCAGATGCGTCAGACACCTGTGCAGGGCTGAGCAAGTGCACAGTGAGGATTGATGACACTGACATCCAGAAGATAAAGAGATTGTATGATGGGTCGTCATTTTTATAAATGTTGACGATGCCAGGACAGGCCCTTTTATGCAAAAAACCACACAGTTGTCTTTTCGCCACCAATAAGAGCAGCTCTCCAAAAACACATTTACAGGGCAGCTCAGCAAGGCAGTATTATCTGAGGCCAAGCTCTTGACCACAGCCTGCAACTACCCTTGCCATACCTTGCAGCTGAAACGTTGGTACAAAATCGTGTCTGCGTTCTTGTGGTGACGGATAAGTGCATTCACCGTGAATTATTTTGTTGATGATGCAGTTATGCCACAAACACATACGTTGATGAATTTATGGTTGATATGTGGCTCCTGGGTGGATGCTATAACCCTGGCTGTATCATGAAATCGGACAAATGTAGTCTGACATGCATATGACAACCCTGTTTTGCCAAATATACCGTGGGGTAAACCTGTTGCAGAATTTTTCATTTTTTACCATTGAGGAAGATGTACTAAATTTCAGTTATTTAAAAATGAAAATTAAAATGTATGAATGATAAGGAATGCAATTCAGCTAAAACAGTTGGCGCCCTGCCCCCTGTAAAATTAAGCCCTACGCACTTTGTGCGGCTTCAGAACAGGGCCAGTAATACAATTATCTATTTTCCTGGTAACACCATTTTTGTTTTCGTGTTGGTAGTATCGATGAAACAATTATACCAAAGCCTTTCCAAAGGCCGGCGATTTGGCACATGGCATGTCTGCCAGTGAGAGAGACACCTCTTGATGAGGTCAGGATGAAGACGCTGTATGAAATGCAGGTAAGAGAACCTGTAACTTGCACGCAAATGGAGTGGCCAGCCATCTTCTCTTTCTGTCCATGATGAAGGCAGTCTCAAGTCAGGCAGTTCACCTACGGTTGTATCGTTCATTGACATTTTTTTTAATCACTTGGAACATGGCCGAGGTTGCCTTTACAAGGGTCGACTTGGTGATTACTGGTCTCAGGAGTTTCTGAACGATTAATCACAGTACTGAACACTGCACGTTGATCAGTTAGTTCATTGCCTGCCATGTCAGCTAGAATTGTGCCTCACTCAGTATTTCCTAAGTTATTATAGTATCGGGCCCTCATGTCCTTAGGATCATCGATATTCAGCATTGATGTTGTGATGTCTTAAGGTGGAGCTTCAAATGATCACTGGCGAGACCAAGTATCAAGAATGTCCAATATTGGTAGTAAATAACTTATAAGGCAAAGCTCAATTTTTAGGGTTATTAATTTGTTAAATTATGTTGATAATGAAAGAAACAGGCTTGGTAAGGACACGGCTAAGTCACTTATAACATTTGTAACTGTAAACTCGATGCTTTGGGGATGACCAAGTGAAATTATATAGATTATTAGATTGTTGCTGGCCATCTTCGATTTTCCGCCATATGGGAATTTTTTTCGTGGCTAACATATTATTATTCTCAAACACTATCATATATGATGAATGTTTGTGCCAAGTTTCATGTTGCTATCATTTTATGAACGATTGTTCCAAAACATTATCAAACTCACAACAATGACATCAAGACACACTTCTTTGCCATAGGCTCATTTTGGTGACCTATTTTATCTGTCAGTTGCAGAAAAAGCATGTTCACCCACGTAAAACATAGGTAGTCAAAAATGAGTGTTAAATAAAATTCATACCAAGTATTGTGCTGGTAGAATGGAAACATCATCAGTGTTTAGTTCTCCAATTTCATTCCTTTGTTTGTGTATGTACTCTATCCAAGGAGCTCTTTGACTCTATCACAATGACAATAATTGTCATATTATATATATTGGGTTTTTTTTTTTCTTTTTCACCTCTGCCATCGACATTTCACTGCTATCCATTGCCTAGATTACATTGTTGAGTCAAAGTTGAGAAAAATTTTAATATGGCAATGAAATGCTCTCTTCATGGATGATTGTTGAGAGGCAGTTGACAGTGAGAGAAGATTCAGTGGTCCGCACTGTTGTGCTGATCATAGAATTCAGAGACCTTTTATTACCAAAAATTAACGAGTCAATAACAAAATGTTTAGACCCTGTTGGTCGCAAGTTGAAAATGAATCTCACTGTGTTTGTGCTCTTAGGGGCATATTTCATGTTCGGTGCCCTGGGTAAATCATTGAGCTGTGCAGTTACTATAAAAACACACACCTAGAGAGGACTAACTTTGCACACCACCCCCCCCCCCCCCCCCAACCATGCACAGGTGCTCTTAAAGTGGCATCCTATGTAATATCCTTATAGTGTGACTCAAATGGGACTCGTCCCATTTTTAAAATTTATTTAGCGACGTAATTTGAATTAAATGCTTTTGCTTTGTTCTCTGATCAGAGGTCAGGAAAATTTTAAAACAGTCCATGGGAACAGTTTGTTTGTATTGTTGGGGGTTCATACACCCTTTTCTTCCAATTTCTTAGGGGCCGAAAATAGAATGTCAAATAAGATCGAGTCCTAAAACTTTTTGGGTTTGACATACATCACTAGAGGTTATAACTCTTCATACATCACTAGAGGTTGTAACTCTTCATACATCACTAGAGTTTGTAACTCTTCATACATCACTAGAGGTTGTAACTCTTCATACATCACTAGAGGTTGTAACTCTTCATACATCACTAGAGTTTGTAACTCTTCATACATCACTAGAGGTTGTAACTCTTCATACATCACTAGTGTGTAACTCTTCATACATCACTAGTGTGTAACTCTTCATACATCACTAGTGCATACATCACTAGTGTGTAACTCTTCATACATCACTAGTGTGTAACTCTTCATACATCACTAGTGTGTAACTCTTCATACATCACTAGAGTTTGTAACTCTTCATACATCACTAGAGTTTGTAACTCTTCATACATCACTGGAGTTTGTAACTCTTCATACATCACTAGAGTTTGTAACTCTTCATACATCACTAGAGGTTGTAACTCTTCATACATCACTAGAGGTTGTAACTCTTCATACATCACTAGTGTGTAACTCTTCAAAAATCAGTAATTTGTAACTCTTCAAACATCGCTACTTTGTAACTTCATACATCACTAGTTTGTAATGCTTCATACATCACTAGTTTGTAACTCTTCATACATCACTAGTTTGTAACTCTTCATACATCACTAGAGTTTGTAACTCTTCATACATCACTAGTGTGTAACTCTTCAAAAATCAGTAATTTGTAACTCTTCAAACATCGCTACTTTGTAACTTCATACATCACTAGTTTGTAACTCTTCATACATCACTAGTTTGTAACTCTTCATACATCACTAGTTTGTAACTCTTCATACATCACTGATTTGTAACTCTTCATACATCATGAGTATGCAACTCTTCATACATCACTAGTTTGCAACTCTTCATACAATGATACATCACTAGTTTGAAACTCTTCATACATCAATAGTTTGTAGCTCTTTGTACATCACTACTTCGTAACTGTTCATACATCACTAGTTTGTGACTCTTCATACATTACTGTTTTGTTCTTCATACATCACTAGTACAAAAGTCTTCAAGCATTGGAAGTTTCATTTCATATCTTTTACCTAAACTGATTCTGAAGGACAAGAAAAGACTTGAAACACTGATTTTTAAGCAAAAAGCCACCGTAAACTAAATAAAGTGTACCTGGGAAACCCTTCCTTAACCTTCAGAGGGCATATCAAAAACTGCCCTGTACTGTCAGCTCCATGGATATGGGGTGCAGTCTAACCTCCAAGTTTCTATGTTTTCGCTTTAAACAAACAAAAAAAAATAGTAAAGTTTAATCATTTTAATATAACTAGGTCTGGGTGTAAAATTTGGGTCCTGCGCATTTGCTTTGTGGTGGGGAGAGGTGAGGGAGGGCTGGTTTAGTTGGTAGAACCACCTTTGCTTGGGAGGAAACTGGTTCTGATGAAACGGACAGCAAAACATAAATTCATCATTCACTCTTTAACACTTACAGTTAATTAATGTTTGGCAAACAAAAGAAAAGGACGGGATTTAATCAGCTTGGGTTGCTTTGTATTTCATTGCCAGAAGAATGCTGGACCTGGAAATGGTCTTTTGCCCGAAATAAATATTGAATTTTTTAATATATAGTTTTGGCCATATTCTTAATGGTGTGTAGTACATTTTGGATTACCATTCTACTCCATAGAGTCAGGTAATCTGAAGAATCAAAAGTCAGACCATTCCTTCGCTGACACATAATTATTTGAACCTATTTTTACTTTTACAGCAGCTCTGTACTCATCCAGAATTCTGTGTGCTCATAAGTGATTGTGGAATGGACAACCAGGAAGAATTGGCAATCATGGAAAGAGATGATGAAGACATATTTACAGTTGATGATTTCAAAGCAAGTAAAGATAATTTCATGAGATTCCAGTATATTTTGCGAAATTCAGTGACGTCTGCAAGCACGAGGAAAGAAGACATGGAATTGTGCAGAGAACAAATGACAACGTTCTGGACCAAACTGCAAAATCTGACAAGTCAAAGAGGAGAGAACTCAGAACCAAGTGGGACCAGGCCATGTGGGCAGTGTTCATATTGCCATTACATTTATACTCTGAATGCAATGGATTTTCCGTTTAGGAAATATTATCAATTCAGAGGTGTTTTTAACTGTGAAAGTGAGAATGTGATCTATGTTATTAATTGCAAAAAGTGTGATCGACCCTACATAGGCAGCACAAGAAAAAAGCTTTCCGAGCGCTTTGCGAAACATCTAAATGATATCGAAAAGCAAAATGCTGGGACCGCAGCAGCTAGTCATTTCATGAAAGACGATCATATTCATACTTTTAAAGATGATATTGAAGTCGCAGTGATAAAGAAGGTGGAAACAGGAAAGGATTTGAGGTCTATAGAAAATAAGTTTATTGAGAAATTGGGCACTATGAAACCAAATGGGCTGAATGTTCGATTAGACTTCAGTAGCTTGCCCATGGAAGAGGAAGATGACTTCTAGTGGGAAAGAAGCTTCTCACTCTTGCTAATTGTTAGAATTTTTCTAGCTACATTTAGGTAACACTGAATGTCAAAAATTATATATATATATATTCACAAATAAAGACAATTTTCCATCTATAATAATGAAAATTACTGATTGAATGAGTGACATATTTATGACAGTCAGGGCCAGCTTTAGGTCCCAAAATCATAATCATGGCTGTTCTCTGTAAAACCTTCGATGAGGTGTCAGGTACACACAGTATATTGCAATGTGTTGTTATGTGTACTTGACAAGACAAGATTACCCTGCCATGGGGCCCAGTTGGGAGCAATTGGTCCAGTAGGCTTGATGCCGACCATGATGACAGCAGGTTAGCAAAATATTCTGTTCATGTAATGTTAGCATTCAGTAGCCCACATTGATTCTGACATGGAGTTTATGTGAAGCAAATGTGCTTAAAGAAGTAAATCTTGAACTGTAGGACAAGTGGGAAGTTACAGTTGTTAGCAAAGTTATGACAATTTTCTGCTGTCCCAATTTGCCATGTTTCATACATAATGTAGATGACATTTTTACTATGGGGAAAAAATACATGTATGTACAATGATATTAAACTGCAAGTTTTTCTTTTAAATATTTCGTATTCTGTAGTTAAATGATGTATATTACACCTTCTGTGGTTACATATTTATTTTGTCTTGAAGATCAATGACATGATTAAAAATTTTGGCCTATTTCGCAGACTGTTGGGCTGTCCTTGTTTTGTATCATCACAGTGTACTAGCTGAGGTGCCTGGTGTTGCATGGGATAAATCTTTTTCTATCCAGTAGTTTCAGCCCTGGGTGCTGATATGAGTCTGCCAAAATCTGCCTGTTTCTTTAAATGTTGAGGTTGCTGATAGTTTCACGAAAACGCCCAAAACATTCACATTTGATTTTGGTTTCCCATCATTTTTTTTTTTTATTAATCTTTTTTTTGTTGTTGTTGTTGTAAGACGTGATCTTATTACACTCCCATTGTGAATTAAGGTGCCACGATTCTCCTCAGTATATCTTTTATGAAAAAAGGAATGACGAGCACAACCTTTCATCAAGGTGCAGATATGGGCATTTCGGTTTTGCTCAATGATATTGATAAAGCCTGAGTGACAGTTTAAAAAATTATGGACTTATTTTCTTAATCCTCAATATATCTACCTCTTAAAATACATTTTGTTCTTTTTTTTTAATGCTCCCTTTAGAAAGCATGGCAAAATGTATTTGAGAAGCATTCAACTTGGTGCTGTTTCCTTGCATTGAAACAAGTGGCGCAGTGCCTGGTTGTAGTCTACATTAAGCACAATATGTAGAAAGGCCATAGTCAGATTATCATGAGAAAGAGAGATAGGGGTGGGAGCAGTCAGGTAAAAGTATTGTAATGTTGTGTTTGTGTGTGCACAAAGTAGTTTCTATGGAGGAAAAGACAGTGCTGAATGACAAACATGAATGATGAAAGGTGTCTGAAATTGTGAACTGTTGTAAAAGGGATTTTTTCCAAAAAACTTTGAAACTTTTGCATGAGAAAAGAAAGGCAGAAATACTTGTGGAAATCGTGATTTTATTCATCGTGTTTCAGTAGTGATGCTTTTCAAAAAAATGCATTTCTATCATTGCTTTATTATTAAAGTATTAATACTATAATGATATTGATAGTGCTTCATAATTTTATCTGTTTTAAAAAGTATACTTAGCAACATCAGGCAGTTTTTAATACCTCTGGTATCTGAATCAGTGCAAATTAGAAATACTTATGTATATCTATATATAATACATGTATTAATGAGTGTATTGTCTGGTATTTTTAGTTTTCTATTTGTATAAGCATCTGATATTGGAAAATAAATCTAATATTCTAATGCAGGAGTTGGCAGAGTTTTTTTTTAAAATTTGATTGGTTATGAGTTTGATGCTAGTGTGTCTGGTAGTGGTCATGGTGTTATTACATACATGTATTTGTAGTGGTGGTAATGGTCATTGTGATATCTGTGATGGTGTGGTCATGATGATACATGGGGGGTAGTGATGGTGTGGTCATGAGGATATGTCTATGGTATGGCAGTGATGTTGTGGTCATGATGGTTTAGACCATGTACCATGTATGTACATGTAATGTGTGTAACAGTTGATGCAAATTTCAGCACGTTATGATGGGGAGAGTCAGATGAACTGATCGTCTGCCCCTTACAAACGAAACTGTCTCAAACTGTTGTAGAAATAAATAACAGGATCCGATGAACAATTAATACTAACGTTTAATAACTGTAAACAAGAGCTGATATCCACAAGTTACTCACACCTAGCCGGGAAGGCACTTACACTTCTACTACAACTGGATTTACACACCTACGATTTGTACCTTACGATTTTTACCCACGATTTGCACCACTCCCACTCGCCTGGCCCTCCTTATATATTCTGTCCAGGAACGTTCAGGAAGCGGCTTAACCGCCCCATAAGCACGAGACCGACCTAGATCGTTCGGGACACATACAAGCCACCCAATCGTACACAGACACGTCACAGAATTACATCACTCAAGGTCGACCTAGCGTAATCTCGGATACTGCAGTTCCTTCCAGACCTTCTAGATTTTCTACAGTGAAACAAACAAGCCACATCAAAGAGAAATACCGGCCTGGCTGGCGAGAGGGGGGGAGGAAGGTCGCCGAGTGAGACTCGCCAAGCGGGGGGTGAGAAAATATCGATCCTTCAACTAGTGGGACGCTACAATGTGATAATGGTGATGCTGTGGTCATGATGATATATATCTGTGGTAGTGATGGTGGGGTCATGATGATGTGGTAGAGGTGGTGGTATGGTCAAGATGATATATATCTGTGGTAGTGATGGTGGGGTCATGATGATGTGGTGGTGTGGTCAAGATGATATATATCTGTGGTAGTGATGGTGGGGTCATGATGATGCGGTAGAGGTGGTGTGGTCATGATGATATATATCTGTGGTAGTGATGGTGGGGTCATGATGATGTGGTAGAGGTGGTGGTGTGGTCAAGATGATATATATCTGTGGTAGTGATGGTGGGGTCATGATGATGTGGTAGAGGTGGTGGTGTGGTCAAGATGATATATATCTGTAGTAGTGATGGTGGGGTCATGATGATGTGGTAGAGGTGGTGGTGTGGTCAAGATGATAATATATCTGTGGTAGTGATGGTGGGGTCATGATGATGTGGTAGAGGTGGTGGTGTGTTCATGATGATATATATCTGTGGTAGTGATGGTGGGGTCATGATCAGGTGGTGGTGTTGTCATGATGATATATATCTGGGGTCATGATGATGTGGTAGAGGTGGTGGTGTGGTCATGATGATAAAATTAATACCTGTATGTGGTAGTGGTGGTGATGTGGTCATGGTGATAATAATAATACCCGTATGTGGTAGTGGTGGTGGTGTGGTCAAGATGGTATATCTGTGACAGCTGTGGTCATGGTGATATATCTGTGATGGTGATGTGGTCACGATGATATACAGTATCTGTGGTAGTGGTGGCGTGGTCCTATGATGATATATCTGCGGTAACGGTGGTGTGGTCATGGTGATATTATGTGACGGTGGTAGTGGTGGCGTGGTCCTATGATGATATGTCTGTGATGGTGGTGTGGTCATGGTGAATCTGTGGTGATGTGGTCATGATGATGTATAGAGCTGTGGTGATGGTGTGGTCATAGTGATATACATGTAGTTGTGGTGGTGGTGTGGTCTGGTCATAGTGATATATCTGTGGTGGTGGTGGTGTGGTCTGGTCATCGTGATATCAGCGACGGTGCTGTGGTAGTGATAATAATTAATATGATCTGTTGTAGCGGTGGTTTTTAACATTTCTCTAAGGCACTGGATTGGTCAGGCTTACTGGTGTACTGTGAGTGTAAGTATAGGAAAATCCCCAAATCGCTCATCCATCAGTTGGACAAAGTTATTACTGATCGAGAGTGACTCTGAAAAGTTACTGATAAAAGATTTTATTTACAAGTGACGGGAAAGCCGTGCTGGACTTTTCATTGAGGAAATTTCCGCATACCGTGTTAATCATTGAACGTTCCTCTAAAATACACTCCGGTAGAAGACCTGGGAAACCCACAGTGTTACTGATCCGAAGTGATCACACGTAGACGATCGTGTGCCAATCGAGACAGAGATTTTATTTCTTGGGAACTAAATAAGTAATTTCCTTCCTGTAAGATACAGTTTAGAACTTCATAAATGTCAGGTACAAATGCCTACTCAAGAGCATCGGTCCTCCAAAAAATAATATATCTTCAATCAGAAACGATTATGAGCACACAATTGGTTTCATCTATGGGCCTAACTATGACGGCAGTTGAAAATTAAATAAATATTGTAGATCTAAGCTGCCATAAGCATGTACTGGCGGTAAAAATATGGCAAAAAGAAAAAGTTCTGTAGCAAAACAGTCACTTCGAGTCACCATGTAGGCTATTGACGTACGTTCTGCGCTCCGAAAATCCAAGACTGGAACTCGCAGCTGAGTAGCCTACTCGTATTTAATCATTGAACGATTTTATGACTGTATTTTGTTCCACTTTGATACAGACTTACCGGTATATAAATAATATTGTTCAATTTTATTGTCTATCCTTTTCAATATTTTCTCTTGATGACGATCAATCATCGATCGAAAGCTTGATTTGCCGTCCCTTTTCCTTTATTTATTATTGTATCATTTCTGTAGTATTTCTTGCTGGAGGCTTTGCTACGTATAAACAACTTTTTCTTTTTGCCATATTTTGACATTGCTTCAAATCTTGCCGCGAACCCCCCCCCCCCCCACAGGTTTTTTTTCTTTTCTTTTTTTAAAAATACAACATAAATTTTGTCCATCTGCAGTATGGATAGGCGGAGACTGGAAACATTTGGTAGTTGTCCGATAGCGTAGAACTAGAAGAGTTGGTGCCAAGACTTGTTTGACACATAGTATTTGATGCATAGCTTTGCTCAGATAATTTCCACCTGTTGACCTAGATCTATATTATTATTCCTTGTTGGCTCTAGTTCAAAGAGTACACAAAGGGTTTGGGATGGGAATTATAAAAATAGACAAGGAGTCTCCATTTCATTGATTCTGTGGCAACAGTAAATTTGACAGAATTTGACAAAGTAAAAAAAAGTAATCTACGGATTGAATTTCTGAACACAGTATTTGATATTGTGTCAATCATCCTCGTCGATTCCAAGCGGCTCTGGTAAATTTTTAGAGCTGTTGGACAAGGAAAGTAGGAAAACCCGTTCTTATTTTTAGAAAATCTATGATGTCATCAAATACCCGGATGTAACACTACATTTCATTGGGAGGAAAGATAGGACTGAGTTAAATCATTTTCTGTTTTGTCGCCTTCCTACACCCAGTTCTGAATCACAGATAAATTCTAGAATGACTACCCCGGCCAGGCGGCGTCTTATGAGAGATTTCAAAAGGTAAGTAATCCAAGGCTAGAGTGAAAAGACCTATCATTTCGTGTCTATGCTCCGAACCTTAGGCCTACGTCAATAAAATAATTGACAAAGATGGCTGCGATTGTTTTGTGGTGAGTTCCTAATCAATGGCAATGACAGGCAAAATTCCAGACAGATCTTTTCTTAAACCGCATGGGTTTCACGACATTATTGCTGTGGTGATTTTTTTTTTCTGCCAGTGGAATGGTTGAAGTCTTATTTCAGCAGTACAAGAAAATCCTCTGAATTAATTTAAAAGTAGGTCTAGATCTAGGCCTAACTAAATGGGGCTATAGGGCTATAGAGAGTCTACATAGATCTAGAAGTAAGTTAGAGTTTTGGAGGTAGACAAGATTCTAGATCTAGATTTAGTCTGCCATTTAATTTTTATGTACAAGGGTATAGAACTTAGATATTGTAACTGGCACAGGAGTTAGATCTAGAACAGCAACGGCAGGCGAGGAAATCCAGGGCTGTTGGCCCTCATCCAGCAGCCACCATTCCCTGCCCTCACCGCCAGAGGACCAATCTGTGGCACCAATCTGTAGTATGGGCAGATTGGACTTTTCAGCCACCTGAGTACTCGCAGTCAACCACCATCCCCGCTCTCTTGATGACTACATGGTCTTATTCGAGTCCAACTGATGAACAACATCTTACTATGTAGGCTACAGTGGTCACCACCTAACAGCACGCCGGCTACCAGCACGGTCCTTCTAACAGCATGCTCTTTTACAAAAACATAATTTTTTCTACATACAGTAGACCTCAAGTATAATGGCCTCGGATTGAACGGGACCTTGGTTACAACAGCATAAATTAAAATCCCCATTTCATACAATCTTCTCATAAGTAAAAAAAACTTGTTTACAACGGCGGCACATAAAGCACACCTCAGTTAAAGGGCATTTTCGTTCCGACGGCACGGAATACGTCGAGGGAATTGTTGCGCCGCTGAGTGATGGGGAGATGGGCAGAAAGGGAATGCGCGAAGGGGGGGTGATAGTGTTATGACCAATTGCTACTCCTTTGTGTGAACAGATGCGAGATTGTGTAACTGTGGGAGGTAGGGTGGTGGGATGGCCACGCACCGCGGAGGTGGGCCATAACGCAAGACTAGTCGCACGTGGTCAGTCCTTGTCAGTCCTTTGTGTGTCAAATGTATGACCAATCAGGTAAACAGGACCCACGAGGGTGGTACACGTGTGTGTAAACTTAAAAGTAAGGAAGTGGTCATTCTGCGCGTGCCTCGTGTGTAGATCCTATGCCCGACCAAGACAGACAGTGGTCACTTGCTACGCTACCTTTCGAGCGAACGCATCACCATTCACTTTTTGAGAAAGACTAACTGCACTGTGATACAATGATGGCAACAAGGATGAGAAACTGAAAATGCTTTTCTCTTGAAAATGAAAGCTAAATTAATTGAAGAGGTGGACAGGGATGTAAAAAACAAGGCTGAAATCTGTAGGGACCATGCCTCTGTGACAAGCCCTGTGTATAAATTTATATGAGTATTTTCCCCTGGCTTGCCTATAACGGCACCTCGCTTTGAACGGCAGTTTTGCAGTGGTCCCGTGAATGCCGTTGTATCCGAGTTCCACTGTACATGTATTGTTATGAGACTTTCCGTGCATTCACTCTGCACGGGCATACCAATATGACATGGTCAAGCTGACCGTGCAGAGTGCAAGCCGTATTTTCATGCGTCGGGTCACTGACCTTTTTGAGACGTATTTACTGTCTCTTTATTGCTTATTGTATCTCTTCTAAATCAAAGGCATTGTGACATGGACATGTTAACCAGTGAACCACTGGTCTGAATCACAAAGACTAAGCTTTCAAAGGCTCTCCCCACACTATCAAAAGATGTAACATCGACATGCGAAGTGTTGCTCTACGAATTTGCAATATTATCTCATTTTCTCATGAGCTGATCACCATCTAGAGTTGTCTGTATCTAAGAACCAATCAGAAACAAGCTCTGAAATGATCTTTGCCCCAAATGCCCACATATTGGTTTATTAGTAGGTGTCAATCAGGATGGAACCATTTGTTTAGGGCTTGGGGGGGAGGGAGGGGGTGGCTAATTATTATGCTTCGTTGTCACGAAAACTACAGCTGTTTGTTTGATATCATAAATTGGATCATTGGTTAGAGACTGACAGACAAAGGTTTTGCTGGTTAATTATCAAGCGCGATAAGGCATAGCAGTGAATGTTTTCATACAGATCAAATACAAACCGAACCATGTGGACTGCAGTAGTGTGATCATTGCACATCGGCAAGGGTCAGTACGACCCAGATAAGATTCTCCGTAAGGTTAGTGACTGGACAGCGGGCTTTAAGCCGTCGCGCGCAGGATGAGCATTAATATCATGGGTGGCAGACCTCCGGTATATATACCGGAATTCTGGTTTCGCTATGTTCCCAAAAATTTTTTTCCAGTTTCGCAATGTGAAGAATTGAAAAAAAACAACAACACCTGGTTATTCAAAACACAAAAGAGCAAGTGTGCCTTCGAGATATCGGCCTACTTTGCGCCTATTACCGTCGTGTTCTCGCTGATTCGCAGTTTTATATCAAGCGCTTCACATGCATCAACAGCTCTTCATCACGCTGACAATAACGTGAACTTAAAAGTGACCGAAGGGTCACAGGGTCACACATTGTGTCCGGTCAAGACCCACATGTTCCACGTATTGTTTGAGTGGACATGTATTAGCCTATGTGTTGCACTGACTTCATCTCGTGTGTCAGTGCTATGCCATTATTAATGCTTTACACGCCTGCAATGGTAGATCTGCGAACTTTGATTATCGATTGACGATGGATGCTTTCGTTTGGAATACCCGGTTGCTTGGTTCCGTGTGTACTGTGAATGGGTTGTGCGGACTGATTCGACGTGTCACTACTGTTGCGTAAAAACCTAGAATCTAGGTTAAGGTCGAGCATACCCCCCTAGGCCTGTCCCAATACACCTTGTACGGCTGCTAATCATTGTACTAGATCAACCCGATCACAGATGCTTTAGTTTATAACGGCCTGAAGAGGCTCGCCTCAGATTGGTCTACTTTTTTTCGGCATCAATATCATCGGCATAGCCGGATTTCACTTCAATCAGTCCAATAAACAGTACTTACACATCAAGCGTGATTGAGGCCTATAGGTCTGACGCTTCTCGTCTGTTATAACCACGAGGGTCGTAAGCAGTGCGAGTCAAGCAATGGCATATTGCTTTAAGCCTTGTTTTCATGTGTACGCAAACGAAAACGTCAAACCTCCATCAAGTACACATTATGTAGTTCTGTTTCACTACTTGATAGGTTTTTGACGTTTCCGTTGCAGTTTCTATTTCCGTACAAAGGAAAACTCAGCTTTGCTGTGTTGAATTGAAAGGGAGGCAACAGGATCTATTTTATTGGCTGAAGGGACACAAATATTACAAATATAAACACAAAAACCATGGTTACATGTATTGTCTGTTGGGTGTTTGTGATGTGTTTTACAAACTTGTTGGAGAAATTTTTCCCACATACAGATATAACCAGAAAATAATCTTCATCTTATAGAACAAAAAACGCTGTAGTCATACATTTTAAATGAACAAGGAAAGTTATAAGTGTGCACCAATACTTAGTAACTGTGGTACATTATTGTGACATGTAAACTGTTTTATTCTCTGATACATGTATTTGAAAATTGCCTTTATGCAGCATTTGTGTATGCGATTTAGATGTCACTTGGTAGGTCTGTTGTCTTATCACTACGTTGCTCAGTGCCTGCGACTTCAGGTTTGGCTGATTTGGTCAAAGTGATTTTCAGGTTTCAGATGGCGCCATTGCTGGCACCCATGATTAATATAGTTATAGTCTTGTAGATCTTGCCAGGAAAAGTCAGTATTTCAATTGCAGTATTCTACATTGGCTAAGAGGATACTTGAATAATCTTGCAGCCTGACCAAGTGTCAGTGGGACTAGTAATAGAGGAATTTCATGTGTTGGAAGATTTGAAGGCATGCTCCTTTTTGTAAATGTTTTTTTCTTTATTTTGCTTGTATGGAGTTTTGAAAATGTGTGTTACTGACGTAAAGACCATTCAACTTCGTACTTACCCTCAGATTACAGGAGGACCCGCCAGCTGGAGTCAGCGGAGCACCATCAGACAACAACATTATGCTATGGAATGCTGTAATATTTGGGTAAGAAAACTGAATGAATGTGTAATCAAATATGTGCAATCATCACAATACGAAAGCCTCCTTTTCAGGTCACTAATTTCTCAATTAGGAATCAAGTTTTCCTTGACAGGCACTGGAATTGGATACTGTCACTGATTTTTTTATTTATCATGTCTTCATGTATGATATCTCATCTAAAAGGCAATGATTGTAACCATTGTGTTTATTGTGCTGACAGCTGGTCTGGAAAATTTCCATGGGATAGGTTTTTCTCTTAAATGCCTGACAAATGACATTGATTGTTAGAATATTTGCTCAAAGCTGTATGACTGTGTCATAGTTTGAAATCAGAATACAGTAACATTGTAAATTCCTCTTTTGTAGTTATATGGAATGTTGTCATTTGACCTAACTGTATCATTCACTTGTGTCAATATAGGGAAGGTAAATCATTTTGCTGAAGTTTGATACATTTTTTAAAATGTTGGACCAGGAGATAATGGACAGACTTACTACTAATACTAGAGCAAATATTTTGAAAGATGAATGCAACCCCTAGATATTCTGCCCTGCAAGGATGAGGATCAAGTTTACTAGATTTGGGTGAAGAAGAATCAAGTCAGTTGGGTGCATGAGTTTATATTACTTTATTTACCTGTAAAATTTTCTTGTTCCAGGCCACATGACACACCGTTTGAAGATGGTACATTTAAATTAACTATAGAGTTCACAGAGGAGTACCCTAACAAGCCACCCACAGTCCGATTTATCTCAAAGATGTTTCATCCAAATGGTGAGTATTCCTGTCTTGAGTTTCACACCTGTTCACTTTGATAACAGTAGTTATGGAAATTGCCAGCAAATTTAATTTTACACAGACAACTCAACACAACACACACTTTTTTTCTTTTCATTATTTTGGAATGGTGCCAGTTCTTGGAATAGCACAATCTTATTTGGATTTAGTGTGTGGATTGTATTCAGGTACTGACCCAGGACACAGCCTAGCGAAGCAAGTATAGAATTTGTCTTCAGAACCAACATAGTTCTTTAGTTTGTGATGACCTTTGATATCCACTTTATGAGTAGCTGATTTGAAGGCAGGGCAAAGAGAACATGAGTGGAATTCTTGGTGTGCTTGCCCATTGTCATGTATTTTTTGTTTTCTTCACAGTGTATGCAGATGGCAGTATATGTCTAGATATTTTACAGAACAGATGGAGTCCTACGTATGATGTCTCAGCCATTTTAACCTCAATTCAAGTAAGTAGCCTTAAGATTATAGTCATTGAAGGTCAACTTACCTCATCATCCATCTGCACCATCAACTATTCTGTTGTAGGTTTGTCATTCTCTCACATCTCAGAAAGGAGCAATGGCAACCTGTCTTGTGGGCTAAGGCAGGTCTGGACTATTTTTGGACACCCACCTCCCATACTGGTGGCAGAAATAATCATGACTTTCGTACAGGTTGTTTTCAGTTCTGAATGCTTTTCTGCTAGTTGGATAGTTCTATTCATGAAATACAGCCAAACCTCTTTATACCACCAACTCTGAAAGCCTGTCAAACTAGGTGACATTATAAAGGGTCTTGATAAAAAACCAGCATGATATTTTTGTTTGGTGTGTTTGTTTGAAGGTTCTTAAACCCCAAAATGCAACCCAGGTTATTTTATTGCTGCAGTGCAGAGGCCTAGATCAGACCTTGTAGACTTGACCTAATCCAAGAGGTGACAGCACACTGTTCTTAATCCTTACAGCGGCAGTCATGACATTTACAGCTCTTAGAAAACCCTCCGTTGTAATATGGTAATCGCAGCATACAGGGGTCCTGCGCAGCCCTGGAATTCTCTTGGGGTTTTAAATAGCCTTAAAAGGTCCTTTAAATTGAGTTTCAGGTGAACATGAATTGAGACGCAAAACTTACGATCAGGGGCTTGATAATTGATACTTTGATACACAATGACAGATAACGCTTATTGCGTTCACGTGATGGTAGCCAAGCCCAGCGAAGTACATGTAGTAGTAGGGGATATGCACAGAATTACAGGTATAACCATTCATGCCTGACTTGTCTTGAAACAAAGACTGGTGCATTAGCCCCCCACCGTCGTTCCATGTGTAGATCTTGAGTGCGCCTTTCAAATTTATTGAGCTGACGAATGCGGTTAATATTCGTGTGTGATGCGAGAAATTTTATACTGTACCAAAATAATGAAGCCAAAATTAGGGGGAGGGGGAGCATTTTATAGCGTACACAAGTTAAGATTTCACCAGTTTTCAATTTTATAATCTGCCAGCATTGCCGATCTCTGTAACAGAGACGTGGTCATTGCCGCTTGTTATTCATCACATGGGCTGATCAAATGAAGATAGATTTAGTGTGGTGTTACGGAGAATGATACGCCTTTGTTTAAATTACTATTGGTCGCTCTTTTTTGTTCTTATTTGTGATTCCCTTGCCAATTTTCACCCAGGTACCACTGATTCTACTCGAGCAGGGCATTGTGTGTGAGTGTGTGTGTGGACGAATGCGCTCTCCCCTCCCCATTTTTTATGTCTACAAAGGTGCCACACTACTCACTCTGTCAGTTACCTTCGATTAAAAATGTTGCGCCAGAATGTTATGTGAAGCTGGGCTTGGCTGATATGAGTGTCACTAGTAGGAGAACGAAGAAGGGACGGAGACGGACCCCACCTGGGTCAGGCGTGTTTGTTACACTCTCCGTAGTGCTCAGGCCCTCAGAGCAGTTCAGTTATCCAAACAGTTTGTAAGGAAGGCTCGCCACAAACGTGAAAAGGAGGATGACATAAATATTTCAACAAGACTTAAGAATTCCATTTTCTTACTTCTTCTCCCTGTTCATCAGAGGTTGTTATTGTTGCCAATAGCTGTGTGTACATTGTGTCTGTATTGAAACAGAACTAGAATGGTTGAATGTGAGATGTTTGGAGCATTAAAATTCCAACCTTCCAGTGATCTTCAGAAGCAGTTTGTCCCAGACTCATTAAATTTTGTACACAAATAAGTGTTCATAATGGAGTGATGCTTGGAGCTGGGTGTCCAGTTTTTGGATCGTTTGGAATTTCTGCAGTTTTTGCATCATTCATCATTTCTGGCCAAAAATGGCACTTCTATCAACATAGAAACTTTTGTTTTTCAAATTCTGTTTAGTGTTGGGTGTTCAGTTATAGAACATCCCAAAGTTGATTACTTTTATTAAAAAAGGCTACTGTGGGTCTTGGGATTTCTGTACCTGGCCAGTTGGGATTAGTTACAGCTGCCAGATAAAAACATGATTTCCTTATTGGATGGTAGTGAAAATATGTGAAATTGTAACTCAGTGGATGAGTGTATGGATTCTGGGTGTATTCAGCAATTTTTAATCTGGTATCTGATCTACATGCATGTACCAGTGAGTAAAATCAGATCAACCCCTTGCTTGGAAATAGTAGATTGGCCATGGAATGGCCCTGGAAATTGTGAAATAGCCATCGTAACCCCTTGCTTGGAAATAGTAGATTGGCCATGGAATGGCCCTGGAAATATTGAAATAGCCATCGTATAGCCCTGGAAATAGTGAAGTAGCTCAGGAATAGTGAAGTAGCCATTGTATAGGCCTGGAAATAGTGAATTGGTCATGGAATAGCCCTGGATATAGTGAATTAGCCATGGAATAGCCCTGGAAATAGTGAAGTAGCCAATGAATAGCCCTGGAATAACCAAGAATTCTCCTTTGGATTGAGAAAACAGTAAACCAAAAAAAAAAAAAAAAAAGTGACCAAAGAAGAAAAGAAATATATAAAGAATGTCTCTGTTATCAATTTCTTGTACTGAAGTTGCCCTGGAATTGAATTTTTTAGCCTTGAAAAGAGGCCACATCGACAAAGATGTAGGAAGACCGCGATTAGATTAGGTTTACCTTTTCTGGTGTGGCAATGGCCTGTGAGTGATATGTATCTCATCATCATTATCCCGGTATCTCACACTTTCTCTGTTCTTGTCTTCCTTAGTCTCTGCTTCACGACCCCAACCCCAATAGCCCGGCCAACAATGAGGCTGCTCAGCTCTACAGAGAAAACCGCCGAGAGTATGAGAAAAAAGTGGCTGCCATTGTCCAAGAAAGCTGGAATGATGAGGATGAGGAGGGAGAAGAGGAAGAGGAAGAAGAGGAGAGCAAAGCTGGATCTTAGCAGTCTGTGATAGCACAAAACCTGGTTACCACCTTCTTTATCTCCCTAGCTTCAGGATGTACAGTGCATTTGGTTTGTGGAGGAGAGGGGGGTGGGGGGAGGGGTGGGGGGTGGGGAGTTAGCATGGATTGCTCCGATTGTTGCCAGCAGGTAACGAGTTTTTCAGTTTGTCAGTCACTTTGTGTGTCCAAATTTGTTGTCAGTCGAAACAATCAGGGCTCTGTCACTTTGGCTTTCGCAAGTGTCCCTTTAACCAAAGAGAGAGCTGTTCAACATTTGACTCGTTGTATTCATTGTTGTTGAAGTCGGTGTTGCTTGTTTCTTAAACCTTATAATCTTTCTAGAACATTCATATTGAGAAAAACAAAGTTAAACAAAAAAAGCCAGTTACGTAAGTATGAAAACAAGGCGACCCAACTTAGTAGGTTGCTGAAGTGATATTTATATTGTTGTTATTTTCACATTGTTTATAAAACTCTGATCAGCCAATTGTCGTGTCATTCTGTGTCAGTCCTAGATGGAATTGTCGGATGTTTGTCTCTCCAGAGTAGATTGGCAAATGGATAAGAGTCCAGATAGATCCCCAGTTTCTATACTCAACAGTAGTGGGAGAATCTGTTTCTCCAAAGAAAGAGAATCTTATTTATAAAGTTTGGGACCTACAGCTCTGTTCATGTCCTTGTAACCTTGAAATCATGCTTTAGGAAGACCACTAGTTCAGAAAGTGTGGACATTGCAAATTGCTTCATGTTTTTTTTTTATCTTGTAAATGAATAGAGCATGTTCTGCTTGGGAAACACACTGAACCTCAGTGGCAAAGATATGGTGCTGTTGAGTATACAAAATCAAACAGTGGAGATTTAGAGAGTTACATCTTCCAGCTGCACAGATGAAGGGTTACAGAATGCCATTTGCTGAGGCCAGAGGGAGGTGGGGTAGGTGGGGGAAATGTCTACAAAGCTAACTGTGTCCTTTTGTTTGTCATCGGCAGTCATGATATTTTGAAAAGTAGTTTAGACTTGAATGCTTACTCTGTGTGGAAGTATGAATGTCATTGAGTGGTTGTGATGCTAATGCCAATCGTCTTCATGTGTTTTTCAGGTTGCTAAGCAACCTGAATATGCTTTAAAATGGGGTTACAAATTTTCTCATGAAAAATTTACTTTGCTACTTTTCTGAAATCCAGCCATATGTGTGGACTTGTTACAAATGACCGCAGGGAAAATGTATACAACTACTAAATTACCAGCTTTTTTTGCAGCTTGAAAACGGGCACCATCTGGTTGGACACCACTCGACAAAAAAATACATTCTCAAATTTCTACACATTTTCAACAGTATAAAATACGGGGTCTACAAGATGTTTGTTGTCTTTACAGCTGAAAATGAGATTTACATGGGTTTTGTGTGAAGTTACTGCATTATTTTATTTGAGTATTAGAGACGACTGAGAACCACCTGGGAGTGAAAAATGTATGGTTTGTGGTCTGAGAAACTTGTGGCCACACACTGCAGGTTTTGATCTTCAGGTGAGCTGCATGACAAGATGAATCAAGCCACCCTTCCTGATGAGGAGGTATTGTTTCTGCCACATATGATGGTGTCTGTATGAATGGTAGTGGGCACCTAAAGCAGAACATTTGTCAAATTTTACCTCTTGGTGGCAAAAAGTTCATATTTATTATCTGTGCAGTAAAGTTGCAAAGCCATAGAATGATTCAGTTGTTGCACAACTTGTTGGAAGTAAATTGGTGGTTTAAAGTTTGCCTTGTACAGTAGATCCAATGAAAAATATTTTTGTCTAATTCAAGGATTATTTCTCCATAAATTGGTGGATATTTTTTTTTTTTTAATCTGGTCATATGAAAGGCCAACCACAGAAATGCTCAGAAATGTCATTAACTCTGTTGTAACTCAGTTAAAAATAAGCTTCAAGTTGTGACCAGTGCTGGGATTTGGTGGAACTGGAGCAGCTCAGAATTGTTGTGGTGCTGGTGATGATGATAAGTTGACCTTTGACTTGTTGTAGATATTGAAGATGATTCTTGATCAGCCATATGTCAGAAACTTGAATGAATTCCAATACAATGGTGTCAATGTTCAATGTTAGGAGAACAAGTTTGGAACAAGTGACCTTTGACCTTATCCAGCTGAAAGGTGGTAGCCTTGGGGCATGCACAGACAATGATTCAATAAATTATTATGTTATGATGTATGACTTTGTATGGCACATCTATATAGGCCTAATTGTAATGTCTTTTCCTTGCAAAGGACATCCTGAAAGGATGAAAACCTAACTCTATTTTAGATGGTTCTGATAGCTAATTGAATATTTGCTTTATGATCAAACATTTGGCATTAATGCATGAATTGTACACTTCAGCAGGGGCCGAATAAATGTTTACTGGCAGCGTGAAACAAATGTGTTACAGTTTGACTGGATGACTCAAAATGAAGACAGAAACAAAGAACATAATTCACTGATCTATTCAATTCAGCAATTTTTAAAAATTGTCTTTAAATTCACAAATTTGATAATAATTAATAGCAGTCTACTGATCAGGCAAATTTGGGCTCTAGGAAAGTGAAATAGTCCAGAGTTTGATATTGAGGATTCCCTATTGAGTTGTCCAGAGTTCGTAGTTTTGGCCTTATCTGTCACTACTATCAGTCAGATGCTTAAAGTCCAGGGCCATGGGCTGTCTGTTGTGTCAGGGTTAATGTAGTCATTGTGTGTGTGCAGTGGTAGTTGAACTAATTTGTACAGCAGATCATTATCTCTTTGCACCTCTTCTGGGGTGGGTGGGGGGGGGGGGGGAGGGGTTGCTTCTGTGGCTGGTGGAATCATGTTGGAGGTCAAGCAGCAGACCAGCAACAACTAGCCAGCAGACAGCTGCAACTAGTGAGTTACATTGAACATCCCATGGTCTTATGTGCACAAGTATGATTGACTTATAAATTTCAGTCTCTGCTGGACGAGCCCAACCCTAACAGCCCAGCCAATAACCTGGCAGCCAAACTGTACCAGGAAAACCGCCGAGAGTATGAGAAGAAGGTCAAGGTAATTGTGGAAGAAAGCTGGATATTTATAGGAGAAGTTAGCGAGGAGCAGCAGAGTTGATGAATGGCAATCTCCAATATTGTATTGAATGTTGTGTATGAGTGTCAAATGTTGCATCAATTTATTGTGTTGCTGTAGATCACTTGTGTCTGTATCTTTAGTTGTACAAGTCATGGAAGAGCTAGCTTGACAAATGGTGTGTATGAATCGAGTTCAGGTTTGACAAAACTATGTTCTGGTCATTGTTGTATTTTGTCATCAGTGGACATTTGCAAATTGGTACATGATGTACTTGTTCGGTAAGAATGTCAGTGGTGGAAGTGAAGTTGCTGTTGCAGGGATTATTGAAACTAGTTGTAGAGCAGTGGAAAGTCTATACTCTGGGCTTAGGCCTGATAGAGTGTGAAGGGAGTAGTTGAACAATACTTTAGTCTTAGATCTAATAGAGGATCAAGGGAGCAGTGCAGGTAGAGGAGACTTACACTAGAGTACATGGAAAATTCTTGGCTCTGGGGCATTATAGAATAGCAGGTTTGTACAAAACAGATGACCAGGCCACACTTAAAAATAATGTTATGGTTCTGTGTGGGTGGGCAGTGAACAAGAAGAAAGCAGGCAGTAAGGATAGAAATAGAATGAGTATGAGAATGAAGCTTATCAGAAATTGTCAAATGTATTCAAGTTTGCGAGAATGATTAGGACCAGATTGATTCATCACACCAAAATCAATCCCAATTACATGAAATTACCTTAGACAGTTTCCTTGTCAGTTTCAGTGAGCCACGGATGTTGGCTCTTAAACTGATGAAGATTCCAGGGATCCAGGGAGACTTTTGGTCTGTTATTCTCATTCATGAGTTGAAATGAAGATTAAAATTATTATGCTTCGTGTATGGGGCTCAAGGACAAGATTGTGGAATATTGTCAAAGGGGAAAGGCAGGATAGAAAATTGTAGATTTTAGTCGTCGTGATGTGGGCTGGTCAGAGATGGGAGAGAGAAAGGTAGTGGCCTTGGGAGGATAGGGGTTGCACGGAAGTTCTAGTATTGACACCACCAAACATCGGGCATTTCCACTGGGCCAGCCTGGCAGACCAGAGAGAGAAAGCTATAATTTCTGTGTGTGGAACTGTATTACTACTGCTACTTTGGTTGTGTCTCCCATGATGTTACCAGTGTTTCCAAAGCATTGAATGTTATTCATATCCACACATACATGTATTTCTCAAAATTCTTCTTGTTCATAATAAATGATTAGACTTCATTTCTAATAACAGTAACCTTGTACTGACAAATGTTTCAAAGTAATCTCATTCTCAGTTTTGGTTGATAATTTCATAACCACAGTATACTTGTACTTGTAACTGTTTTCGAGGTTCATAATTTTTTAGTGTTTGGCTAAAAAACAGTTTCCTTCTATCACAACGTGTAATTTTCTTCAGTAAGCTGGCTTGGGTCATTTATCAATTGTAGTACACTAGTAAGATGAAATTTTTGCATGGACAATATCAGATGTTATGCTAGCAAAGCCAGACATGCTGGATATGTTGTAGTCAGCAGCCACTTGTGCCACTGGATTTTTCCATGGAATTTGAAAAGCCATGTAATGTTGGCTTTGTTCACTTTGGCGCTGTGGCGACTGAAGCAGTTTTAGAATTAATGGTGTGACCACAAGGTCAGAGGTCTGTGGGTCAAGAATGGATCTTTGAAATGGCACCTAATGCCTTGACAATTTTTTTTTTCCAAGTGCCATTTGTGAGCATTTTGTACTGAAGAATGTTTTCTTTTTCCACCTGTATGTCTGTTATTGTTTACAGGACAAAAGTCAACTGCAAATGCTGATAGCTTTTCCCCTCTGTGTTGAGCATAATTGTACAAAATGTAATAAAGATTGTAAGATTGAACTGCACTGAATTGGTTTTATATCTTGTGTTGCATGTTTGGCTGTGTGTATGTGTGGTTTTGTTTTCCAAGATCCACCTGCTCGTATGGGGAAGGGGGGGGGGGGCACAATGGGTTGCCTTGATGAATCCATGACTTGATACATGATGTGGTCTGACAGTCTGCTGAGCAATTATGTACTGCATACTGTATTCTAACATTGAAGTCTCTTGACTCGGTGACAGTTTTTAGGGGGCTTGATTACACAAAGCATAGGCTGATCTACAATGCCATAACACGTGAATCCCACCTAGTGAGCTATATGAATCTGTCCCAAAACATCTATGTTACAAACTCTGGCAGTCATTGATCAAACAATGGATTAAATACTGAATACATTAAAGTCTGTCTTTGCATGCAGTAGCTGGTACAAATTTAGACAATTCAATTTACATGTATGTAGTTTTACAGGGAGAGAAACTATAGTTAAATATTCAGAGAGGGAATTGACTGTATAGTGTATTGTTGTCCATCACACACTACACCGACTGGTGTATCAACAAATTTTCAGTTGACAGGAGCGTGTTCGAAAGTGTTCCTTGCTCACTTGTCATTTTTGGATGTGGCAAAAAAACTACTGAAGCTACCATTGCCTCACTTAGAATATAGATCTGACCATGAGTAATGATATTGATAAGATAGTCCTTAGACAAAACCACTAAAACCATCAATACATCAGTGAGATAGACAACAACCTAGTACTCTGTATGTTTTATTGTTAGTCTCCGTGAAATGCAAATTGCATGTCAAAGAAACGGGACAATATCACTTTATCAGACCTAGAGGCTAAGAAGGCACAGAATTCCTTCTCATGGACCTATACATGTACTGGATTGACTCGGGTGGAAATCTCCATGCTAGGCATGCCCTCATCGCCATCAAAGTGATAAAAAACAAGCCATCTTTCCATTTGATCATTGGGGGGGGGGGGGGGGGGGGTCATAAAGCCATGAGTTGGGAACAAACAACAACCAGAGTAAAGCAACAACTTGCAGAAGATTTGAAAATGGCTGAAATTTCACAAACTGAAATACATGTAAATTTTTGTCATAAAGCCATGAGTTGGGAACAAACAACAACCAGAGTAAAGCAACAACTTGCAGAAGATTTGAAAATGGCTGAAATTTCACAAACTGAAATACATGTAAATTTTTGTCAGGTCAAGCCAGGACAAATGAAACAAGTGTGAAAATAAACCACATGTGGATTGTAAATACGGTACATGTGCAGGCTATATAAAGCTTTGCTGCCCATGCCACTGATTCCTTATCCTCCAAAGATTTTCTGTAGAGTGGTTTGAACTAAATTAAAAAAAAAAAAAAAAAGCACGATTGAGTAAAGAAAGATGAGTTTGCGACTGTGAATGTATGGCAAGCCGAGAAAACCACCACAGAGAAATGCTGAGTTAATTAATGGTTTCAGCACCAGCCCACAGACCTTTGTCACTCGAGTAGCTTTTAGTTTACTTATTTCATGAAAATGCCACTGTAGTGTAACTGAACATCCACCTTATTTCAAATACATACATGTACATGTACTACATGTATTTCAATCTACCAGATTTGTCCCCTCGTGACAGGTCACATGGTAAACTCTATCGTAAACTATGTTTTCACAAATTTTCTTTGGGAGAAGCAAAAAACTGAATAACTTTATCAGACATTATTTAATAGTTACAGTGTTTTAAAACACATGTAATCCTTAGTTCAGAATTTAACCCAAACTTTTAACACAAACTGTGCACTGTCATGGGCTACAAGCATACTAAATATCTCAATTTTTAAAAAAAAGTTGAGTTAATGACAGTTTACCATGCGGCCCACTATATGACCATTCTGCTTTTTCAAATAAGTGCCTTAACCCTGTTACTGCTTTTAACCAATTTTATTGGTCAATTATGGCGGTTCATATGTTTTTCACAATCCTCATCCTATTTCCTTTCCAAAAATGTGTAATATTTTCGGCTAAATCTTTTTTCCAAAGAGTTACAGCCATTTTACTATACCAAAACAATTCTTTAAAAAGCTCCTTAGCACTGAGGAAATGTGTATGGCAGTAACTGGATTAAAGCATCGGTCAGTTGAAGAGTTTTTCAAATTTTCCTACACACCTGCACCGTTTCAATCAGTGATTCCTCAGAATCAAGCAATACCTGAAACTGCAAATGCAGGAACGGTCAACATGAATTTCATAGACCAAAGAAAAAAAATCCTGAACTTTGTCCAAATAGTTTATTTTATCTGCCATTTGTTATTTGTGGACTTGAACAAGATACATGTATATCAACCCAAATCTGAATTATCATGCCAACACTTGTGTATCGTTTGTAGAATGAGAGGGATTAACATCGATTTAGAAAACTGGCAGTTGAATTTATTTGTAATTTTGCATGGGCTCATATTTACTCTAAACCTTATCGAACAGATTTTTTGTTTGTTAGAATGTAGCCTGGCTTTAAGGTTGCTTCTTCGCATTTCGCACAAAATCAGAAGTAGACGAAATTATATAAAAAAAACATTCCTACAGAACTAAAGTTGGAAACACTAAAATGTGCACTGCCTTGCATGGGAAAATGATGGGTGTTGTAGAGTTACAATAATCTTCGCACTTAAGAACACTACGCTGAACACACTGCAGTTTCTCACACAGTTTAGTGCATGTATTGTAGAAATGCGTTAAAAAAAGTTCTACTTATTTAATTATTTTTTGCAATGCGCATGAAAGCAAACTCAAAATCAGGCTACAATCTCACAAATGAAAAATCGACTTCTTAAGGTTTAGTGTAAAATATTATAAGCTCATATAAACTTTGAAATAAATCAAGCAGACAATTGTAAAGAAAATTGATGTTTATCCAGCTCATTCCACAAAAGATCACTAAAAGTAAATCACACAAACAGCACTCTCTCCCAGACATTAATACATGTACCATGACAAGTTTATAGAACGAGGAACAACACTGTAACTCTTAGTCTTACTGCTGATGGCTTTTTCCACATCACATCGTTAATAGCAGCCAATCAAAAGTGTCGCTACAGTAGTTTTACCATTCAGAATTACACACACAAAAAATAACATGAAAATAACAAAAGTGAATTGTGTACACATAAAACAACTGTAGTTTCAAGACAGCTGCCAGAAGTAGATTGGAAAAAAATAAAAGTAATTTTCTACATTATGCACATTATTTGCACAATTGAATAACACATACACTGTACATTTAATACATGTAGTATTGTGCTGGGAAGGATAGCACTACATCTACAGTACACACAGTATGTTTTGTTCTGTGGTGTTCAGTCAGTATCACTTTTGATCTCAACTCAGTTCTCATCCTGTCCCACTCCTCTCATTTTCAGCCTTTCTTTTTTTTTTACCCTGCCGTTTAACCTATCTCATTCCTCTAAAGAAATTTATAGATGCAGTATGTCCAGTCACGTACATAGTGTAACTAGTATGCACAGAAAGCCCTCACTTATGATAAACAATTACAAACTGTCCATACAGACAAAAAGGCTACGTACCTCAGCATTCTTACTGGAACAATCTTACAGAGATTACAGTAATCTAATATATATCTCTTGAACTCAGATTCAAACTCTCACAACTTATACTGTATGTCCATCAGATCAGAAGACACCAGCTACACCAACCAATCAAATATCCAAGTCACTGTATTTAAAAGTGGACAAAGAATTCCTTATAGCTGAGCAAATGTCTGACTTATGTTCACCACAAAGCCACTGACTTAACATTGGTTGCTGACATACTTTGTACTGATTGGTTAAATGCTGTCTATTAACAAAACACGCTTTATGTGGCATCCTTTCATTTACACAATTACACGTACATCAAACATGTATTCTATTTCATACATCATAATGCAACCAAAGTGCACACATTTCAACCATCTTTAATTCAGGGTATTATTTTTTTTCAGCTTTTCCTCTCTCTCAATTTCTGTCTTGCAGCTTCCAAGTTTTCTGCATCCAGGCGGTCTTGCTCTAGACTTTTTGCTCTTGCTTGCTTGATCTCATCTTCAAAGTACATCTTTCTGCAATGAAAAATTAGGAATTCCACATGTCACAAATGGTATCACAACTGTTCAACATTTTAACCAAATTGTAAATTTATAAACTCTGCTGATGTAGGCCTACTGATGGACAGAATCACCACATCAGCGGAAGAAATACAACTTGACCTGAATGGACTGACCAACCTTTCTTGATCTAGACAGGAAAGACGCAAAGATAAATTATGTTTTTGTTTCACTTTGCAAAAGAAAAAATGGTCAAATCTTTCTTGCTGTGAAACATGAACTTTTTAAAAAAGACAGCAAATTTAGAAAATGCACATAAAATTAAAAATATAAAACTATGATTTAATTCCATGTACACTACATTGGTCAGCACAGTAACATCCATTACACCACAAATCAATAAAAAAAAAAATATTTAGATACAGGTTTATTACATGTAAGCATGTGTTCTCCCAAGGGCAAAGCACACTCTGAAAAGATGATTAATTTGAGCTGAAGTATGCACTGTCCAGATTGACAGGCTTGAAATGAAAAGACTAAAGGAGTGAAAGGAAAATATAAAACACTATAGGTATTGGAAGACAACTAGCGTTACCTCAAATCCTTCTTGATACTATCCAAAACCTGATTTTTGTTCTGAAGGATTTTGAGTTCTCCAGTGATTTAATCTTCTCCATGTGTTGCATTATATATTGATGTGTGACTGCCAGTCCTGGCCAAAAGTTACCCATTGATGTGTGGCTGCCAGTCTTAGCCAAGAGTTACACACTGATGTGTAACTGCCAGTCCTAGCTAAGAGTTACACATTGATGTGTAACTGCCAGTCCTACTCCTAGCCAAGAGTTACACATTGATGTATGACTGCCAGTCCACTCCTAGCCAAATACTTGGCCCACTCTCTTCCTTAGTTTGAAGTTGTTTTTTTTTTTTTTTAAACTTCTGACACGTTTCATGCATCTCTTGTGTGTGGTGAAAATTCATCCTACCACTACAGAAAGAATGTTTTTAATGAAACTACATGTATTTTCAGGCCTGTAAGTGTAATTCAAGGATCACCATGTCCTGACCACCATTGACAGAAATATACCTAGAAGTGATTTGAAAACGTGATGCGGTTGTATGTGTGACCAGTTCATTTCAAGGAACAAGATGATGAACCAGAGATAAAGCATTAAAAAATATTTCTCACCTTATGGGCACAAAATGACCGACAGGCTGTAACTGTTGCTCATGAATTTTGTATACTGAATTACATATATATAATTTCCCAGCAATGCGAAAACTCTAGTAATATGTACTTTCCAGAAAGCTGTCATGTCAGTTTAATTTTGATCTTGAGAGGGATAACCCAATATTAGCCCATATTCTCCCAAACTCTAAGACAAATCACACCTACAACAAAATGAACCCACCGGAAAGAAAAGGCTGTGAAATACGCAGCTAGGCAACCACCAAATACCAGAGGAAATCGTAGGAGTTGTCTGGTGGTATATGCTCTCTTTGCCATCCTGTTTACATGGAGCTTTCTTCTGAGGAGACAGCAGTAAATTCTCATTAAAAAACTGACATTATTTTATTTTCTGATATCAAATTAACAGTCAGTTTCATAACAGTTATCAATCCATAAAATCTACTTATTGATTTGTGTTTTTCCTACCTTAGGACCAGCTCTACTCTGTGGCTTGTACAGGTACCAAAGATTCTAGATTGATCTGATCAGACACTAGGCTACCTTCTTCCGGCTCTTAAAATAGCTTTTAAGTTTTATATCTGGTCATGGGTACCTCTCACTTGTGACGCCAAGAGCCAACACTTCATACAATGGATTTGCATAGAAAATAAGACGCAACATCGATTTGTTTCGCTTCCAGAGGCAATTTCACCATCAAAATATTTGTAAAATATGTAGTATCTAATTAATAATGAATTTTTCTATAAAGTAAAGCACTAACTAAAGGGCGGGTCAAGGAAGGAAAAAGAGAGAGAAACAGATTTTTCACGAGATGGTTTAGGAATAGGTCTAATAATGTGCATGCAGCTTCCCCGGCCACTCTCACGACAAGTTATATTTAGTCTATCGACAGTACTTGGGACTCGACTTGTGTTTGTACTGCCATGCCTCTCTGGTGCAACAGCTGATATGTGTTTATTGATGGTGGTGCAATTTTCGTGAATTTGGAGCAGAAAAAGAAGTGGAGAAAGAAAAAGAAGATGAAAAATCCAAGGTTTGCCTGTTATTGTTAAAGAAAGTTTTTAAACGTTTTCCAAACCCTTCATAGTTCCCACTATTGTTTACTTTCTTACTTGCTTTTGCCGCTGAGAGACAGGGCGCAAGAGTTACGTCATAAATGGAAAATCCAGCTTCAGCCCCATGTTATTCTAAAAATATACTGGATCTATCTTCGGTATGATGTAAATTAATAAAATGATCTATTATCACATTTAAAAAGGTAACAAAAATAGCCAGAGGTTGTACAACAACGAATTACTTTATAATTACAAAGTAAGCGACTTCCAGCAAAGTCTAGGGTGAGAACTGAACAAAACTCAGCAGTTTCTCTATTCCGCTTTGTAAAAAACGGACTTGTTTGTTTTTCACTCTCATGCACATGTCGCCGAGTAGCGCTGCGAAACCCTTGCACGCGTAAACCCCAAGCTGTCTCATCTTATCTATCTAGTATCTTTGTTGTAATAATAGACATGTTGAAGCATGGTCTCTGTATAATATCCTACATTATCAGAATATGTTGTCTCCATTCTACCTGAGTGGCACTGTTATGAAATGCGAGTTGTAGGGCCTACTCGCTGAATGATGTTTGACTTCATTATAATCCATGTATTTAACTTTATCTCCTGGAATGAGAGCAGTGGATGTGAAATGAAATTGAGGCACAACTTTTCAACCCAACAGTAACACTGAAATGCAAGGACTCATGACAAACCACTTTATAGGATATTGACAATTGAAGGGAAATTTGTCACATTGTCCTGATAACTGGAACTTTTAACATATATAGTCAAACCTGGTGCCACTTTAATAAATTGTTTAAAGTCTTAATCATTTCTTTCTATTCATTTAAATTGTGATGACTACAGTATGGGGACTTTGTTGTTGTTGGCATCTGTCAGTCTTGAAAGACTATGGGCTTGTGCTCTCGATATCTGTATGTCTCCTTCTCGTGCAGCCTCGTGTGTGGCTGGACAAGTCTATTTGGGAGTCACAGTCCCCTCCAAAGATGGCGCAGCTAAAGCATGGCACTGATTTGTCTGGGTGAGAGCCTTTCTTCTCTTCTGCTTTGCCTTGGAGTGCTGCAAGGACTGTCTCATCAAACAATGAGAGACATTGCTTCACTAACTGCCTCCACCGTGTTCTGTCTGACGCACCAGCTTCCCATGAATTCACTTCGATGCCCAGGACCTCCAGGTTCCTCTTGCACACATTCTTGTTGTGCAGATGGGGTCTATCTGCTGGGCGTTTTCCCTCCACTAACTCTCCATAGAGGAAATCTTTGAGAATTCTGTCATCCTCCATGCGTACTATGTGCCCTAGCCAGCACATGTTCCTGTTTCAAGACGGTATGCAAGCTGGGGATCCCAGATCTCCTTTACATGATTTCATTGCTGACTTTATCCTGCAAGGCGATGTTCAGGATATGTCGGGGACTCGGAGGCCATGCATATTAAGTTGGGAACTAATCCCCCCCCCCCCCCGCAATGGGTGGTGTGTAATAGCCAACAGTCTGTAAGTAATACTTTAACTGGATGTGTGGATTTCACTCATAGTTGGAGAGGGCGCTATGCCTGCAGATCCGTGAAAGAATTATTATTTGATATGGTACTGCACCACAACAAAGACCCCATACAAGCGTTGTTTTCTTGTCCCTGGGCTGAAGCATGCAACTCTAGATCTAGATCTAGATTTTTCTAGTCCTTTCTGAAAGAGACCGATTTAATGAGTTTTTCCACACATTTACAATATTCCTTCTAGATCTAGATCTAAGCAAAATAATTCTTGAGAAATTTACAGACAAAAAATATTATAGAGAACAATTAACGTTTAATTGATGAAGCTCTCTAGCTGTGCCAAACTTAACTTCTAAGATAAAAAAAATAAAAAGTAAAAGTAAAGAGCGCAAAGTAGGCCTAGATTGGCTAGAAACTAGATCTAGATCTAGATCTAACCTCAGCTTTGACGGCTTTGTAAACGCTGTGGACGCGCTATTAAAAATCCACACTCGATCTCAAAATTCCTGTGAACAAATTTCTGCACGTATAATTACTGGTTCGATAGGGCTAATTAGTATCATGTGTCTTACCAACGATCAGCTCCGGATGCCAGATTCTTGACCATTAGCTTAGTGACCGCTGACTTGTTTTTCTCACTGTTGCACCCACATTGTTACTGATTTCAGAAAAGAAGAGTGGAATGTACTGTTTTTGGTGAAATGGGGACTTAAACTGAAGAGCTCCCAAATAAATCAATTATGCCACATTGGGCAATAATGATGGCAACAACTACGCAGCATTTACACATAGTCATGTAATTTGTGGATAACCACACTTTATAATTTGGCATCGTTAGGCGACTAACAACGAAGTTCAGATGGGTGACAGTCTGACAAAAAGGATCAGTGATATTTATTGCTTGCTGACACTAGCTAAAAATTCCTTTTACGAGCCTCACCCGAATATAATTTTAATCATGGTAGCAAGGAGTAGGCCAATGTACACATTCTTAACAGCAACAATATAATGTAAAGACCCATACTATGTTACATAATGTTATTTGTAGGCATTGATTAATTAATAGGCCTATGTGGTTTTACACAGAATCAAGTAGTTGACTTCAAAAAGTATGCATTAATACAGTCTGACAAATTAAGTGAGACAAACAGGAGGTGAAAACTGCACAGCGGGCACAGAGAAAGAGAATCAAAACAAAACTTAAAACAGAAAACAAGCTGTGTGGGGTCACAGCAGGAGTAGGAACCAAGTTGAAATATGGGACCAAAAAAAAAAAAAATTGAATAAAAATAGGCCTACAACAACGAAATTATATGTTAGCAAAACCCAGAGTTAGAAACAACCATACATGTAGATGATTACCATAAATCACACATAAGTTAGGAAAAAAAAAAAAGAGAGAGAAAGAAAGGAAAAGGACAGCAAGCTTCCTCTATCTGGACAGACCTTCGTCAGACAGGAACTTAAAAATTGAAATAGAATTTTATAAATTTCAAACGTTTAAATTTTTAAAAGAAATCTGCTTTGTTTTGTTTTGCCTAGTGAGGGTCTACCATACTGAACGCTTCGGCTTCCCCCCTCTAATTCTTTTGTGATCTGTTGTAATGTTTGTTTTATCGTTTCTAACTGTGAGGTTTTGGAACAAGCAACATTTTTTTAAAAAGATAGTATTGTGGTGGGAAAAAAAGGGAAACTGTGCCACAGCATTACTGAGAGGCATGGAAATGGAAACCTGAAAAAAACCAATCACCAACAATGGTCAAGGTTGCCATTAGAAGCAATCATGAAGCTAGAACTATGTGAGTTACTAAGTGAGTTACTTACTTCATTTTCTCTACGGCTATATGTTGGTATTGTTACGATGGGTCCATAAAAATACAAATATTATTATGATAGTCGGTGTTTCTTTTGCCCGCTGAGCGGAAACAGAGCCTGATGAAAATAATAAATCAATCGTATCTACATCCTCAAAACATACCTGGCAATGTGTAACCTGGCCGAGAATAACAAACGTGAACAGACGAGAACTCTCAACTATCATGGCGAAGTGATAGAATTGCAATTGTTATTATGATTTTTGTGCCGACGCTTTTTACCCCACAGGTTTCACACAGCTACAAAGTCATCGCTTAATAGCAATCTTTTTTTCGTATGAGTTCATCTAACAATAACGGCTCACTAGACGGACACAAGTCCGCAAGGTAAGCGGCAAGTGGTCAGGCCAAGATGTAAATCTAATCTTTTTATTTTGATCTTGACGCTGTCTTTGTTAGATTCCAACATGTATTGTATAGATCTAGATGCACCTTTATCTAGCTAGATCTACCAGCCATGTGGGCCAGGGTACAGTTGACGTCGTCAGTGAAGTAGACACTGTCATCTTCTGTTCGGTTTTCAAAAGATCTAGATCTAGATCTAATTGCCTTTCTCAACGACATTTAACTAAAGCGTAGGAAATGAAAAAAAATGTAGGATGATGGACATCCAGATCTAGTCTAGATCTAATCTAGATTTTTAGATCTAGATTCTAGATCTAGGTCTATGTTTCTCCTTCATACTGCAAGATATATTGTTATAAATGGCAATATGGGCTATGGGACTGTATGTCCTTATAGATCTCTCCTCTTAATGTCGATAAGTTTATTGTTCACCGTTTTAGTATATAGATCTAGACCAGAACTGTATTCACTTGGATGTAGATGGGATATAATTAGATCTAGATCTAAACATGAGGCTAATTATAACAACTGGAAATTTAGTGTTGTCAACTCGCCTAAATCCAGGACCTCATTAATAAACATCTGGTCTGTCCTCGGACAGAAAAGTAGATATAGATCTAGAACCAGTCCGAAATTTAGGCTAAATAGTTCTTCAAATACAATGAACATCTCTCTGGTATTGTTCTTACTACTGTCATTATCGGGTGACGTGGAGCTCAACCCTGGACCCCAGACTAGATTCCCCCCTTGCCCCGTTTGCCTTAAAAAATGTACCTGGAAAACGAGGGCCATCGCATGTGATAGTTGTGACCGCTGGTACCACATCGACTGTATGGGAATAAACTCAGTAATGTATGAAACACTGGGCAATAGCAGTGCCGCATGGGAATGTATCCAGTGTGGCATGCCAAATTTTAGTTCCAGCTTATTCACTGATTTTCAATTAAACTTAGACTGTAGTAGATCAAGATCCCACAATAGTTTTGATATCTTACAACATTTAGATACTAATAAAAGTAACACAGAAATACCAATCTTTGAACCAAAATATTCGTCAACCCCACACCCCAAATCCAAGAAAAAAGAGCCAGCCAAAGAGAAAACCACGTTCAGAACCCAGGTTATAAATTTTCAAAGCATTTGGAACAAGAAAGAAGAACTGAGCTCATTTTTGAACGAAACTAAACCTGACGTAATCATCGGAACAGAAACATGGCTAAACGAAAATATAAAAACCAGTGAAATTTCAATTAATGATGATTATGAAATCTACAGAAATGATAGGAAGAAGAGAAGGGGAGGTGGGGTCTTGATAGCAGTGAAGAAGAATTTAGTTAGTGAAAAAATACCTAGTGAGGAAGCAGGAGAAACTGTTTTCTGTAAGATTAGAGTGCAGGGTAAACCTCCTCTTGTTGTGGGTGCAGTCTATCGACCTCCTGGTAGTGACTTGGAAACTAGTAAGAACATTTGTAATGAACTTCTCAGTGCCTACCAAAAGAACAAAAAGGCTACCATCTGGATAGGAGGAGACTTCAATTTACCTGATATAAACTGGGAAGAAGGAAATGTGAAGAGTTGCCAAAACTTAAGAGAAATAAATGACCTATTTTTAGACAGTGCTGCGGATATAGGCCTAGAGCAAGCAGTAAAAGAGACCACTCGAGGAGATGCACTGTTAGACCTATTCTTTACTAATTTCCCTAACCTTACAAGAGAGATCAAAATTCTTCCTGGACTAGGGGACCATGACATAGTCCAGATTGATTCAGAACTGAAACCCTTTAAGAAAAGACCTATTAGGCGACAGATTTACCTATGGAATCAGACAGACGAAAATAATTTGAAAAGGGAGGCAGCAACTTTTGGCACTTTTTTCATGAAATACCACTCTTCAAAAACTGACGCAAACAAACTCTGGGACTGTATCAAGTTAAATTTGAACATGATCATGGAAAATGTCCCAACAAAAATGTCATCCACAAAAATTCACCAACCCTGGATAAATACTTTAACGAAAAGATTAGTTCGGAAAAAATGTAAATGGTTCAAAAAAATGAAACAGTGCAACTCCGAACGAGTGAAAAACAAATATCTAGAAATTAAAAGATTGACACAGAAAGAATGCCGGAAAGCTCATAATAATTATATCCATGAGATGATAAGTGATTCATCTGATAACAGTAAAAAACTTTGGAGATATGTGAAAAGTAAAAATAAAGAAAACTTAGGAGTAGCCGCACTGAACGATGAGAGAGGGCACCCACAGCAAGATGCCCAAAAAAGAGCCAATATCTTAAATACTCAATTTTGTAAGGTCTTTTCCGACCCAGGGGGAGTCTTCTCGGGAGAGCTGAGTGATGCCAAAATGCCGGATATGGATGAAATATTTGTCACAGAAAATGGAGTACTGAAACTTTTGGAAAACCTTAACGAAAATAAAGCTACAGGGCCTGATGGAATTCCCGCCAAATTACTGAAACTCTGTGCCAAGGAAATTGCCCCTGTTTACACTTTGTTATTTAGAGCTTCAATTGAACAAGGAAAAATACCGGAAGACTGGAAAAAAGCAAATGTAGTACCCATTTTTAAGAAAGGAAATAGAGCTAGTCCTGAAAATTATAGACCAGTCTCCCTGACATCAATATCTTGTAAACTTTTAGAGCATATCTTGCATACCAGCATCATGAAGCATCTCGAGAAACACTCAGTTTTAACACATGTACAGCATGGTTTTAGAAAACACAGGTCGTGTGAGTCCCAGCTGGTCACAACTTGCAATGATTTTGTTAATAACTTGAATAACAACAGGCAGACTGATACCATCTTATTAGATTTCAGTAAAGCCTTCGATAAAGTGCACCATGCTAGTCTCTTGACTAAACTAAACCATTATGGAGTTAGAAACAGTACTTTGAAGTGGATTAAGTCTTTCTTAGAAAATAGAACACAGATAGTCGTCGTTGATGGAAAGTCATCCAATCCTGCAGCTGTTCTCTCGGGAGTACCCCAGGGTACTGTAATGGGCCCCTTACTATTCCTAGTTTATATTAACGATATGCCAAGTAAGATCTCTCCAGGCACTAAATTACGACTGTTTGCTGATGATAGCCTCCTCTATAGAACAATAAACTCAAAAGAAGATACGGAAATTTTACAGAAAGATCTAGACAGTCTACAAAAATGGGAGAGGGACTGGCGTATGGAATTCCACCCCAATAAATGCCAAGTCCTGAGAATTTCAAATAAAAAACACAACATCACCTCAGACTACTTTATACACGACGAAAAATTGAGCGAAACACATGAGGCTAAATATTTGGGAGTTACATTGGACAGAAAACTTACATGGAACCAACACATTAATAACACATGTAACAAAGCAAACGGTATACTAGCATTTCTAAAAAGGAACATCTCTAACTGCGATAGGAAAGTAAAAGAAAAATGCTATAACACCTTTGTGAGGCCCTCCCTAGAGTATGGCTGCAGTGTCTGGGACCCCCACTGTCGAATAAACATAGACCAACTGGAAAGGGTCCAGAGGAGAGCTGCCCGCTTTGTGACAAATGACTATACTAGAAGTAGTAGTGTAAATAAAATGATGAGAGACCTCGAGTGGACACCATTAGAAGAGAGGAGAGCAAAAAACAAAGTAAAAATATTTTATAAAGGCAGGGAAGGAAATATCCATATCCCACTGAACCACCTCACCATTAATACCAGAGGCAACAGAAGGAATAATATAAAATATAACATCCCAAGCTCACGGGTTAACAGCCATCTTTATTCTTTTTACCCTAATGTCATCAGGATGTGGAACAACCTCCCGGCAGAAGTCCAAACACTATCGTCTGCAACGACTTTCGACAATGAATTTAAGAACATTATTATCCGTTGCAGCTACCATTGTAACTAAAGTGCGGGTTGTATTTCTGTGCACAATCTGGAAACCAAGAGATATTTATACCAGAGTTATATATACAAAAGACTTTATACAACTAATATATTTTTAAATGGTCTTAACATCTATGTAAGGGTTTACCCTGCTTTTAGCCTCAGAGGAGCGACGTTGAGTCGCATATATAGTAGTGCAGTTGGGGAATCGTCTTCTAGACGGACCAACTATAAAAGAAGAAGAAGAAGAAGTTACATTATTAATATTATGGTTTGTATTGGTTTGCACTAGGTGGCCAAATGCCAACCCCCCTGCCCCCACACACACACCATGACCATGTCTGTTGTCAGGGGGGAATGATAGGACCTTGAGTTTTGACAAAGAAGCCCCCTGCTTCTTCCGCCTTTGTATAATATGTTTTGGATAGAAGCAGAAGAACTAGAATCTAGACTCTAGATCTAGTCTACTAAAGTAGTGTGTTTTAGAAACTTGTGCCCACATTCACCTGCAAGTTTCCCAAAGATTGTTTGTTGCATTGCTTGGTTTGGGCAGTTTGGCATCTGTTTTAACTGTGTGTCAATGGCCTAGTCGCGCATTTCTATTATAAAAAATAAAAACATCCATCTAGAGGACTAACTTGCTATGGGGGCAGCCCCCTAGCAACTCCCGGCACATAGATGCTCTTAAAGGTGTGCCCTTCCTATTGTGACTTAAAAGGAAGTCCTCTCAAACACAAAGACCCCATACAAGCGTTGTTTTCTTGTCCCTGGGCTGAAGCATGCAACTTTAGAAGGGAAATGGTGATTTAGGTTTGTAAAACTATTAGCATTAGATTTATGTCCTGAAAGCCGAGCACATTTTAAAAAAATGATTTCTTTTTCAATTTGCTTATTCACAATCGCAGATGTCTGTGAGTAAGATCCTGATGTTATTCGTAGATTGGGCTTTCTTGGTTTTGTGATGTCTACTATGGAAAAGTTCCTCCAGCCTATCGTAGTCTGTGGTGGCGCAATGATTAGCTGGACTAGCATCTTTCTGCGTTTATCAGTCGGAGGCTGTGGGTTCAATCCGTCTGGGGTTCAGTCCTGTGCCGGAGGTTTCTTTTTTTTTTTTTTTTTTTTAAACCTAGTACTGCTTATTATTAGGAATCATTTTTTTTTTCCTAGAAGGATTTTGCAAAATTGATGTTGTGCAGAAACTGATCATTACTAGTGTGCTCCAGATTACTTCTTCTTGTGTATATGGGTCATTCTCCCATTTATAAGCATATCATTTTCTTAACATTTTGGCCCCAAAACAGATAAAAAGCTTCAGACTTGGTAGTATGCTTGAAACATTAATCAAACACTGAAATTTGATAGTCCAGAGTTTAAGACCTGTTTAAAGAACTGTTTTTATGAAAAAGGCATTTGAAATGTCCAATGTTGTTACTAGTACGTTACGAAAAAAAAAAAAGAAGTCAGCTCTTGCAGAGATTCCACCCCCCCCCCCCCTTCCCACCTTCTTACCAACTGGGCAGGCGAGTTTACTTAGTATGCCACCGGGGAACCTGAGTAAAAGCGTTACTAAGCAGGTTCTCTTTGATGCTACCAAGGACACAATAATCGATAAATATCACATTAAAAAAAGGCAACCTGGTGCATCATTACAGTAAGAAACACCATGCGTTACTCCGAATCGAGCCATCTTACCGAGTGAACAGCCTAATTAGTAATTACTCAACAAAACAATCCAGAATTGTGATCTAAAGGAGCTCTTCCTAAATAAATATCACAAAACCAAAAGTCCATCTCCGAATAAGATTCTGACCTTATTCTCAGATGCCTGTGAATATGATCCAGATCTTATCTGCAGACATCTGTGAATAAGCGTGGCCTTGTTTTTTTTTTTTACACAGGAAAAAAATATTGGACATATTATGGTCATGAAGGCCAGTAGTATACCAATTTTCAATATATTTAGACAAAGGGCTCTAAAATTATGGTTTTAACTGTGACACAAATTTGTGAGTAGACTATAAAATGTGCTAACAAGGCTTGAGCCTTATCAGCTGACTGTTATGGCATGCTACACTAAAAAGTTGATTTTACATGCCTGTAAAATTTCCGACTATAGTCGGATTTCCGACCATTTTATCACAACCAAAAAAAAAATCGCCTCGGATTTCCGACAACTTTGGTTTCAGCAAAAGCAAAAACAAAAAAAATTCCGACCCGATCTTAGATGTCATTTTTCCGATGCGGTACTTAATAATAAACTGGTGAATGTTGTAAAGGTAAGGTGGCGAAAATGTACGAATGCTATTGACTACGGCGGCCATGTTTCGATATATGCGGTACTTAATAACACAGGTGAATGTCGGAAAGGTAAAGCGGTGAAAATGTACGAATGCAATTGACTACGACGGCCATGTTTCGGAGCATGTATTCTTGTTGCGCTGCTATGGTACTGAAACAATTTCAGACTATATTGTCACCAGCCACTTACAGGTCTGATTTTAGTTGCATATGCCTTAGCCATTGTGACTGGCCATTTTTTCACACCACTCATTGACACATGGTCATTTCACTGTCAAGAGATTACACAAGTACATGTTAGTGAACTTAGTGGTCACAAAATTAAAAAACTTCGTACAATTTTTTGTGGTGTGAGTGCCATGAGCTCTCCTTTAGCACCGACAGCTCATACTGAATGATTTGCTAAAGCCGGATGATCCTAAGTTGCAAATGTTTTTCAAGAAATGAAAATAAATTCATTTGGATAACAAATCCCTATGCATGTACAGATGGCCCTTTGAATTGCCTTTTTTTCTGCCCCCCCCCCCCCCCCCCCACTGAATATTTCATATTTTCAGTGCCAAACTCCCTATGCCAAAATTTCACATCTAAGTGCCTGTGTCATTTGTTTCAGTGACCTGACGGTAAACAGAGTAACAAGTGACATACAAGATCGCAGGGCTTCAGGAACCACAGACAATATGTCGTAAGTAGAGTCAGTGTATTGTCTTGTCCTAGCCATGTTCTTATCAAATTCATTTGTTGGTACTTTGATCACCATTATTTTCTGAAAGTTGGTAGCATTTTATTTCCTCTGTACAAACAAATGCATCTCACAGTTGTGTCAAAACTCAATCAAAATCCTGGATAATGCAAGTCACTGGTCAAGACGATTTTTTTTACATCATGTTCAAAATGAAAACTTAGACATAATGGTTGTCATTGGATGATTGTGGTAATAATATTATAATGTATACATGTATATAATTTTTATATATTATGTGAAAAAGTGATTTCTCAGTTAAGTAATGAAGTTTTTTATTGGCAGTTCCATAATCTGATTGCTCTTCAGTGCCGCAGTTGACAGTCATTGTTGAATTGTTCATCCAATTTTTAATCCATTATTTATAAAAATTTATCTACCAAAGGGAAATTTATTGGTCACTTCAACTCGAGCGATTCTCGCCGTGAAATTGTCCAAGATTGCTCAAACTATGGACAAGGAATCAGCTATGTCACTTCTGTAAAGAAGGAAATGTGTGAATAAAAATATTTTGTTTCTTAACTGAAAATTCCTAATTGATTTTATGGTATTTATGTACAGTGTTGTTTTGAAGTTGAAAATTTTAGGTCCTGAAAGTTCATCCCGAGTATGTGTTAAAATGCATTATTTCGTTTACTTAATGTATTTATTAAGATTTGTATGCCATGTGGCACTTCAGGCATATAATCACTGCGGCATGCACAACAAGCTGAGAAAGAGCAGATTCAGTGACAATTATATTGACCACTGGATGACCTGTGTTGATTGGTCAATGATAAAGTGTAATGTAACAGTCATTTTGTGGATATTTTGCAAATATATTGGAAATTAAAAGATTAATCCTGTTAATGTTGGGCAACATATACATGTAGTATTAGTTTTCATTGATGTACAGTGGAACCTTCTTTAGGCCAAAATTCAGGAGATCAACAATTGTATTTTGTAATAACAGTGCATTGGATAAAGAATAATTGTGTTAACATCATCAGTTTTAGTGTTTTAAAGGGAAGCAATATAGGACACCTTGGTAATTTTACTTTTCTCTTACACACGCCAGCGAGTGACTGGTGAAAAGGAAATACTGCAGGTGGCAGTAATGCCTTTCTGTCAGGTATCCTCATGGGCGACCAGTGACACTATAGTGTCTCCTTTCCTCCCCTGCTTGCCACCCCGTATTACTTTGTATGCCTGCATGGTTGGGCATGAAATTAACAAGTTGGGATTGTTTACTTCATATCAGTGTGATGTGAAATTGTATGTTTGAAACATCACCCTCGCTTAACTGAGTATGACGAAAAGAATGTGTCAGTTAAAAAGGGAATTACATGATTTGATTTTCATTAAGCGTAAAGACTTGCAAACCTATGAGGAATGTAGAAGGAATATGGCAGGATTATGGAAATTTTTCAGATAAACTAAAGGGAAATTTATTATCCGCTTTTTGGTTTAAGCATGTTCCCTGTACAAACATTTTGTGTGTATTTGATGACATTCATGGTCTTTTTATGTTTACAGGAAACGTGTGGCTGCGAAGGAGCTGATTTTTCAATACTACTCTCAGCTGACAGAGGGCTGTGGCAATGAAACTTGTTCAAATGAAAACTGTGCATCCAGTGAGCTGTTTCGATTTAAAGATATTGACCGAAACCAACTAGCAGTGCAGGCAATTGACTTGTCCAAGGCTAAAGCTCAATTGTGTGAAAGGCGTCCAAGCAAGGTATCTCGGCTTCCAACCAATAGTGATGATGGACCTTCTGGTTTCTCCGCTGTCTCTGGTGAACCTGTAGGTTTGGGTGCCAAAAGTAAAGTGCCATCCCCCACCTCTTCCTCATCATTATCTAGTTTTGGAGTGGATCTGCATTCTCCAAGCAGCAGCAACACATCATTAGGTGAGCATCATACAGTGCTTGCAATTTGCTATTTTGAAAACTCCACCACCAAAATTGGTTGTACTCAAAATCCAAACTTATGTGGCTTGTGTACAATCTCAGATTTTCATCCATTTGCAGCATTTGCTGTTGGAAGTACTAATCATAACCAACAGCACAACAGTGATGTAATTTTTGAAGTCTTTTATCCTTGTGTAAGAAAAATGGGAGATTGCTGTGCCATTTTGAAAGTATTTGTGTGATTTGTTTGTACTTTAACAGTCAGGTGAAAGCAATCTTATTGGAAATTTGCGAAAGAAAGTCAGGATTTATGATGTAAAATATGATGGGAAACAGGTCATGCTGATTTAGTTACCTTTCTGCCAAAGAGTATAGATGAATAGAGAGGTTTCACTATTGGTTGATTAGCACAGCAAGACACGGGAAGCTGCGCGAAACCATTGTTAGCATAGAGCGGAAAGTAGGTCGCTGGGGTAAACAATATCCGTTTGTGCTTTCCACGGGGCGTAAGAACTTACAAACGGCTCTAAATAGTTTCAATCAGCCCAAAAATATGAACAAACCCACAGTAAATAGATATGGACGCTATCTTTGGTAAAGGTGGGCTCTTTCAGTTCTTCGATTTCTTGTTTACCGCAGCGACCTAGTTTCGCGATTTGGCGGAAGTGAGATCTGTCTATACATCTATACTCTCTGCTTTCTGCTTCTCAACCTGGAGTCAATAACGAGTTTGATTACAGGCAACTTATGATGTTTTGAAGAGTCACTCACTAGAGCTGTGAAAACTTTGTGTCATGACAGTAGAAAAAGTAACTGCAGTACACATTAGCTGGTTTTACCATTCTTATAGTGCACTCATTGACCTGTCCAGTCAACTCAAGGATCACATTCATAAATTTAGGTCTGAGAGGATGAAAGCTGCCATACAGATGTGATGCTAACTTATTAGCACAAGCCAAAGCGCCTGCTCTACGAAAGGTACTATGGGCATATATTTTGACATAAATTGGGCATTTCTAGATGATGCCTTGACACGGGATAAACCTGACTCTACCCTCCTTCCCTACCCAGACCCCCCACCCCAACCACCACCAATTTCTCCTATCCATCCCATCTCTTTCTTCCCCCCCCCCGTTACCCTGCCCCTTCCCCCATCTCCCTTCTCTCCTTCCCCTTCTACCTCCCCCCCTTTGTCCTAAAAACCCACCCCTATCGTTCATCTCCCCTTCCCTCCCTCTTTCTCCCTGATGCTCTAATGCCAGATGTGCTCATAGTTTACCTAAACTTAGGCGTCTTGCCAAAGCTGTAACAATAACTTCTTGAAACAACCTGAACACGTTTTATACTTTTTTCCAACAATCATTTTTCGTGCGCTACTCTACACACTGACACTGCTTGAGCCCAACTCTAGATCTAGATCTAGGTCACGTTAATAACGGAACTAGATTCAGTGCAAATACTAATAAACTTATTTTCACACTACGGATCCTTACAAAATATGTGGATGCGATGGTTAAAGTTGATTTTCGACCAACAATGTGTGAAGATAGTTTTAAGAAAGGCGAAAAAACGAAGGCGGGGCGAAATAGGCACTGAGCGAAAGTTTCGATCCCACTTTTTGATTCTACCGGTGCTCGTCGAAAATGCGTCTCTGTTTTTGCGGCTCAAAAAAATTTAATATAAGTTATAGTAAAGACTGATTTTTGTTCGAAATGAATGTGTCCACGTAACTCTTCATGAAAAATTGATACAGGACACCAAGTTTCATAATTTTTAATGGCGTAGTCACGAAGTTTTAGCTGCTTACAGGTTCACCCTCTAGCTCAATTATAGTAAGATGGTTGGGTTTGAAGTGAAGTCATTTTCACCTTCAGCTTGCCTCTCTTTATGCAGTCATCTAAGAAAGCCATTTCTTCACATTCCATGACTTTGAAATTTACCGTTGCATTTCTACCCATCTGCTGGCAGAAGCGCCGTCATAACTTTATGAAAATCCCTGCTTTTCACTGTTTCATGTGAAAAATGTCAGGTTACATCATTGAAAGTTGAAAAAAAAGTGTCAAAGTGGAAGCAATCGCAGTATCTCTGTTGCAGTTATTTTCTTTGATTAAACAAAGAAAAGTCTGTATAGGTATCATTAACCCCCTCGCTGCTACATATTTTCCCCTTCTGTATGCTGAACAGTGCACTCTCGCTGAAAATTTTAGGATGTCCGGCGACTTTCCCTCTAATTTTTCCAAACCACAGGGTGAAACTTTTGATGCCTTGAGCAAAAGTATTTTAGATAGTGGCCAAAACAATCGTATGTCCGATGTACATGCACAGTATAGTGAAAGTGAAAGGGTTATAAATCAGCACACAAAAGCTGAGGGAATCGGTCAAATGTTATAAAATTGATTTGACATAGTTGTAGTGTGTACTCTTGTCTTCATCTGATGAATTGAATCTTGTGACACTGCCATTGGTGATGAGAACAAAAGAAGTTTTCCAAACTCATGTAAAATGGAATTGTTTAGAAGGCGGTCAAGGGAAATGAGGGGACCTGTGCGTGTCATTTGAACAGCCAGTTAGCTTATAGCAAAGTTGATGTTGACCTCTTGACTGCTTTGTGGACATACACCGAATGTCCCCTAATGGATTGTGGGACTGCACTGTGAATGTAGCACACCAAACATCTTACGAGAACCATGTCACCTGTGAGTTCATACACTTTAAAAAAAACGGTGAAGAGATTAAGACAGTAAGAGTGCCAGGACTGAAAAGCCATGAATGGGATCATTATTCCATTGATGCCAGTGACACACATGGGCTAAAAAAGGATACACCACGGTGACCACACCCTCGGCAATTTTTCATCATATAAACTCTTGTAATCTTTGATATTGATATATTCAACATTTCTATTCCAATTCATCATTGAATTTGCTAATCAAAATACACATGGTCAGTATGTGGTTGATGTAGGTTGTCAGTTATAATGAAGGTATAAAATGGAAAAGACCTGATGGTGCTGCTTCTAAAAAATGATTTTTAATTGTTTTCAAATGTCAGTAAGAATTGATGATAATAATTTTTATATATATAAAAAAAATTAGATCAGACCATCTCCACAATACATGAAATTTCAAATGAAAATGTTTTGCTTTACATTAGATGAGTAAAGTTTGTCACTGCAAGCCTATGTTTGGCAATGCAAACATTTGTGATTGTGTGTGTGGTGCTGTCATGCCAGAATGAGTGAATGTCCATGCCGGTATCTTTCTTGTGCTGGGACATTCATTCTGGACAAAAGCAAATGGTTGTGATTTGTAGAATGAGAAACTTGGTCATTTTATTTAATTATGAACTGGTATTTCTATCATTCTGTAGTAATAATTTCAGGGCGACAGTGCAGCCTCTATCATATCCCCAAAGTATCAGCATCAAATTTTTCTTATTTTCAAACAGCATCATGGCTCTGCAAAATTGACACATTTTCCTATCTTCTTCCAGGGAAAGAGCCGCAGTATTTAACTGAAGACACGCTGATAGCAGTGGTACAGGAGTGCCAGGCTAGCCAGTCATGGTCAAAACTTATACGATTGATAGGGTCTGTTTTCAACAACCCAGATTCCATCATCCTCAGCTTCCGTAAGCAACTGAAATCTTCAGCTCAGCCAGTAACAGACAATGAAGCCCAGGGAGACACTACAACTGACATGGCTGGTCCGTCCATTAAATATTCAGTTGAAGAATCTGATAATAGATCTCAGGCTTCAGATGATTTTGCCAATATAAATTTGACAGTTGATCTGCCATCATTACGGCGAGCATATCAGCGTCTTCAAGAGATTCCTGAACAGCCCTTCCAAGGGGCCTTGATCAATGCCTTGATGAGTTTAGCACAGACTGTGGAGATGGAGCTGCGTTACAAAAATGTTTTAGAGCGAGATCCAAATTACATCAATGTGTTTGTGGTGGTCATGGAGATACCGATGCTGCATTTTCCTGAATATCTAGATAGCGCCTTTCCCTGTATATGCAAAGCTGTTGGCTCTTTGCCCATCAGTGGTCAAGCTCGTTTGGCCAGAATCTGGTCATCTTATACCCCGGAGCGACTCAAAGACATGGTGCAATCTCTTCAGCAGATGATAACAGTGAAGGTGAGTGGTGTCAGAGATTGTATGTCACAGCTTTACCGTATTGCTTCAGATCCAGTTACCAAGCAGAACACTGGTCACAGTGTTGCAAGTAACACGCATATTGCCATAGATCTGTTGATGAACAGTTGTTGGACACAAAGTTTTGATATCAGGACCTGTGTATTGTGAGGCTTTTTGTTTTCATTGAAATATAAAGTTTTAATTTTTTTTATTAGTCTGTATGAATACAGCTGACTGAGTAGGGTGTGCAGTGGAGTTGTTATGGATGATGAGATTAAAAAAGAATGTAGTATATGGTGCCAGAAAAGATAAATGAAATTAATTTAAAATGTTTTGGGTGAAATAAAATTTTGTTTGTTTGTTTAAATCTATGAAAGTAGCCAGAGTAGTATATTGTGGTACTCAGACTCAGTGAGGTAGACATTCGATCCGATACTCAGCTGTGAGTAGCTGGAGCAAATAACCCATCTGTTAGAGAATATGTGACATCACATAAAATTTTTTACTTATAAAATACAGTTTCCTGTTATTTGATGACTACATGAGATATACTGGTTTTGTTTGTGTTGTGCATGTGTCATGTATTCCATCTTAGTTGTAAAAAGTAATCAGACTATTCATTTTGAGAGTGGACAGCATGAGGGCTGTGATCTACTGGTGAGTACTGGTCAGGAGTGAATCAGTTCAAACCTGAAACTGAAAGTTGTGTGACTGAAGGAGATGAAGTATGTCAAATCTTGAGTGTAGCAAACCCCAGAACTGAGATTCAAATGACAATAGTTTTTGCTTCCCATTAAACTGCACTCTAAAAAATATGATGTTATCTGAACCTGCTCATCCAGGCATCGAGACTGAGAAAGTAAATAAAAAGCTCCATTGTTTTGTATTGTACATTTTGTAGCCCTAACAAGATCAGGACAGCAGGTGACTAGACAGAGACAAAGTGGAATGAGGTAGGGAAAGTTGAGGGTGTATAATGTACGCTGACATTCAATGAAAAGCTGCATAATAAACTATGTGTGACTGTTCTCTCTCTCTGTCTGGCTGTTGACAGGTCATCAACAATGAAGGTCGCTGGTCAGCTAATTTTCGCCCCAGTGATGACCAAGCCATCACCAGTGCTACAAGAGTCCTGAAGGTCCTGTACTTTGCCAGCATGCTAGGAGGGACAATGGATAGCCCTGAGCTGATAGCAGAGGAGAAAAGACTGAACGAATCAGAGTCCCTTCAAGAACACATGCAAGGAGCCTTTGGATTTGAGCCAAAGGACACCACTCCTCCCAAAGCTGATCCACTTGGTAAAGAGTTGAGTATTCAGGTGATTGACTGCCGACAGCCTTTAGTTCCTTTTGAAGATTTTGTCAATGAACCCTTGAATGATAATCTGGACATTGGCGTGGATTATACTAACTACCGCCTGGAATCTGAAAGTAAATTCTCATTTGTGCCGTACAGTTTCATCCTCACCACAGCCTCCAAGCACACCAGCATGTACTTTGACAATAGGATTCGTATGCTGCATGAACGCAGGACAGCATTTGTACAGACACTTGTCCATGGTGGCCCACCTAACCCATTTCTTCGAGTGCGTGTCAGGAGAGACCACATCATTGATGATGCCTTAGTCAATGTAAGTCATAGCAGTATTTTCAAGCAATATTCTTTTGTATGTCTTTACCTGTTTGTTATTTGTGCCACTGTCAACATTGGGAACTCGCTAATAAGGTTTTCACTGAGTTTCTGAAACAAGTTTATCTTGTCAAAACGATCCAACACGAGTATTGTGCAGCTGCAGAAAATTGTGGAGAGGTACCCATCGTTGGGCTGGTGCCTTTAAAGAATGCCAAAATACAGTAGGCAACGGTTAATTGGAAATTAATGGGACCACAGGTTTGTTTTCAGTTTAGAAAGAGTTTCGGTTTAGCAATAGCAGGCTTGAAAAACACCAGTTTCAAGAGAGTCAGCCCAAATCACTATTAAAGAGGACAATTAAAGTAAGTGCATGGCGAAACACTAAACGGACGCATAACATCCTCGCTTGCTCTGTGTTTTTGACTGGTAATGAGGATGGGCGATGGTTCACGCCTAGGCACACTCAAAGCATGGATATGCGGGCGAATGTAGACTAACTCTCAGAATAGAAAGACGTGAGTGTGGACGGACAGTACAGAACCGCCGTCTTGCTGATCTCGTTACCGTTACTGCACACGATGCTATGAAATACGCTGTCGATGGTCACTGGTATTGTTCCTGATGTCATACACTTTACATGAAAGGTCACTTGTGATGTGCCTAAGGGAACGTCTGCTGCCACCTGATTTTGGACCAGCCAGGTTATAGACCTCCTTCCCTCTCCCCCTACCCCTACTAGTGCTGCCGCTGCCTTGTAGGCTTGTACAAATGGCAGAGTGAAACAAGCTCTGTTTGTTGTCACAATGGACTGGCCACTGAATCCAGCAACTTTCTTTTCAGTTTAATAATAGTTTTCTTTCAGTTTAGCGCTAGTTTGTTAACAAAGATGAAGAGGAAAAAAAATAGGGGGTTCCTATTTTCTTTCAGTTTAAATGGTTTTTTTTTGTTTTAGCCATATTTGGTTTAACCATTCTCCACTGTACTTTTTTTTGGTCGTAATGAGAACAATTGACTCCTAGAACCTGTGTATATACCCAGGAACAGAGGTGCATTTAGCCTGATTGGTTTCTGTTTTCTCTTTTCAGAGTTTTGTAATAGAATGTGTTTGGGGGGGGGGGGGGGGGGCATTAAGTAAAACATGTACTTTCTGCATGTGTAAATTCACATGTGTAAGCTTCTCAGAAACGGACACACGAAGATTCCAGGTAGGAAATAAGGCATTCTGCTCTTTTACAGTATGGCCATAAGTAACCATTAGAATAGATTATGCTTTGTTTGGTGTGGTTAAACTTTGCTTTTTTTTTTTATTAAACACTGGTCAAACAACAACTTATACACTTTTTCCCAGTACAGTTAGTCATAGGATATAGCATCTGTTTGTCACAGTAATTGATTAGTGTACATTTTTTAAATTTATTTATTTATTTTTATTATTATGGAGTCTGTCTGTCAGTCACAATGATTCAGTTGCTGTGTTATTTTCAGGAAAGCTATTCCAATGAGTCACAGTCAGACTGCCAGTAGACAACAGGCTATGCAGTATGCTACATCTGAACCCTGCATTCCTTAACTATTGCTTTGTTAGGTACACAGTCTGAAGACTGTGGAATAGCTTCATTTAACATTGCTGAGATAGTTCTGTCAGTCAGTGTTCTTCAGTTTGCCTGTGTGCTCAGTTGTTATGTGGTAAAGTGTTGAGTCAAGTGTGTTTTAGTCCTAAATGGTAAATGGAGCAGATTTGCCTTTGTTGTCCTTCGTGTGGACATTTGGACATGCTGATTTTGCATGAATACAGTGAGGGTCTACTCTGATTTATTGTGTTTTTGACAGTTGGAAATGATTGCTATGGAGAACCCAAGTGACCTGCGTAAACAGCTGTTTGTGGAGTTTGAAGGGGAGCAAGGACTGGATGAAGGTGGAGTCTCCAAAGAGTTCTTTCAGCTGATAGTGGAGGAGTTGTTCAACCCTGATATAGGTAGGATGTAGTACTTGCAGTGTGAACTTTCATTTCAGCCGGTTATCCCATGGTTCCTATCTTTCCACACCATTAGCCAGCAGATTTTTAGACAATGTAGTATAAACATCCGGGTTTTATGTTGACATGAGTAATCTGGAGAAAGAGCAGTGCAATTTTGTAGGCAGAGATTTAGCCTATCATTTGTCACAGTCAGTTTCAACCAGAGACTGTTTGAAATGCTACTCTGAAAGGATGATTTGAAGAATATTTATTTTTCAGAAATGATGTTGGGTTGTGCTGGAGTAAACAGTAAAACTGTGAGTGGACAAGTCCGGTTGGAAACTATATAATTTGATGATTTAAGTCCCACCTGGACTTTTACAAATTAGCTTGCAAAGGCCTTTGAGACCTCAAGTAATTTTCATACTGTGGTCACTAGCAAAATCTGACACACATGAGATAACATTAATTCACTCTTTAGTTAAACAGTAACAGTGACATGGGAATGGGTGTATGCTGCAGGATAGGATTTTCTTGTCAGAGTCACTCTATTTCAGTATTTATAGTCCACACACACTGTTGACTGTCTCAAAGGTGGGGTGGGAACAGATTCAAGAAAATGCCTGTTTTGACAAATTCTTTTGTAAAAGCTGATTTGGAGATGCAAGGGTTAAAAACTGTTTGTTGCACTGTACTTTCATTGCTTCTGCACAAGACCATGGAGATTTTGAATTTTTGTTTGTTTCCGAGCCATGTGTAAAATGGCAGAAAGCCAAGGAGCAGAGCAAACAAATGACAAACATGACATCATATTTTTATTCCATGTGTGCGTCAAGATTTGATAAAACACAACTGGTTGGGATGAAAGTGTGTAGATATATGTGTAAACTATGACCAGCATGATGTATCAACTGTTACTATTTCAGGTATGTTTACTTACAATGAAGAATCCCATCACTTCTGGTTTAACTTCATGTCCTTTGAGAATGATGCCCAGTTTACCCTCATTGGCATCTTGCTGGGTTTGGCTATCTACAACAGCTGTATTCTGGACATCCACTTCCCTATGGTCGTTTACCGCAAGCTCATGGGCAAGAAAGGAACCTTCAAAGATCTCTTTGATGTGGATCCAGTAAGTACTCCATCCAGAAGCATAGCATAGTTACAGTTAGTATTGGCATCTTCTCTCAGCAATTACTCAGTGTCAGAGCTTCAGTTTTCCAAATGACATGGAAAAGAATAGAACAAGTCCAGTACTAGTGGATATTTACTGCCGGATAAGTTAGAGCATGTTATGGGGGGGGGGGGGGGGGTTTCATGTATAAAAGGGTAAAATTTGCTGTATTTTGAGTGGGGGGGGGGGGTGAGCAAACTGTCAGCTGATCTTGAGATAGAGCACAAGCAAGAAAGAGAAAGAGAAGTTCAAGTAGAACATGATTGAACTGTCTGGCCCACTGAATCACTGGTGTTTTTTTTCTTTTGTTAGACACTGATGCACAGTCTTCAGGCAATGCTAGACCACCAGGAGGACGATTTTGAAGATGTGTTTGGTCAGACTTTCCGCATTGGCTACAGTGATGTGTTTGGTCACAACAATACTTATGACTTGAAGGAGAATGGAGAAACAATCCCAGTGACACAAGACAACAAACAGGTCAGTATGGCCTGGATTGGTCAGTGCATCTGTGTAGTGACATAGGCTGTCTGCTGTGGCAACAAGATCTGTCTCTGTATTGGTCTCAACACTTTTGTACAGTGTGACCATTACGACACCTTGGGTTGGATCTCATCCGGGACAGTATTTCTAAGTTTGTATAGATACATTTCTGATTTTAAGAGTTAGACCATCCATCACCAACCACTGTGCTCAACAATTAAGATTTAGAAATCTATACTATATATATTTGTGGACTTGAGATTTTTCGTTGCAAAAGGCTTCTGAACCACTCAACACTCAGACTTCAAATTTTATATGGTGCATCAGAATGGATGTAAGGGTGCACAGTTTTTAATAGAAGTCTCAAATCGATGTTGTTTTTTTTATTGGAAATTTATTGTTTCGCCATGATTTAGATCTATTTCGAGTCATGATTCGCCATTTTAAGGTTTCGTTATCACTTCCTGCGATGTGTTCACTATCCAACACACTAACCCGTGCGCAAATCATGCTGTTGTACGGGATGCGCAGTGTGTCAACTCACAAAGGCAGAGCAGTAAGACTTATTTAAAAACAAACAAACAAAAATAAAATAAACAAATAGTAACAGGCCAGATGAAGCAGGTCCATAATAACCACCCAGAACTGAAACCAATATTCAAACCGATTCATCCCGGGCAGGGCCGGCGACCTCAGCTAGTAATACCATAAAATGGAAACTGAATCCATCTGTCTGCTGAAGGATTGGGGTGGGGAGTACCAAATGGACATGGTGTGGTGGTGCTACAGAAAATCGATGTTCATTTTGAGTTGAGCTGTGTTATGGCTCAGCTACAGACATAATATACTTTGAAGCTTTTTGAAAGCTGTAAGTGTTCCGATAGTCCGCCGGTGAATCAAGCTTCCCACGCAGGATTCCAATCGTTTGCAGTTACGACCCAGAATAAAATAATGATCAAGTCAGGAAGTCAGAGGTGCTAAATTTACAAATGCTGGATACCATGACTAGATCATAAGTGAAAGAGTGCGTGAAATACCACTAGATAGAACTGTGAATGCAGACCTGCCAACCTTCCCGAATTTTTCAGGAAAATCCCGATTTAGAACTTCTTCCCGAAATCATGGAATTTTTCCCGAAATCAGAGTTCAGAGAATTAGAATGGAAATGCGAAAAAGCTTGAAAATGAATGTCAACGGCGGGAAATATAAAGAAAATAACGTGAACCTTAATTTTGGCGAAGCACAAACTGGATGTTTTTCACAAGTGGAAGTCGACACTGATCTCAGAAGGCCTTTTGTTTGAAAATGATCGGGCCTATCTAATCGACTCAGCTGCTCATGAAACTGCGATCTGAAGTACTGTTTGAAGAAAAAGTACATGTCTTGATACTCTTCTGTGACGAAAACAGAATCTTATTCTTCCGTTGCATGTGAAACAGTGGCCGTTTGTTTACGCTTCACAGGTATGAGCATTATTTGGAAATCGCAGAGCATCAGCTGTGAAAACTTACAAAAAATAGCTTCACTTCAGCTGGGCCCATTGTGAATAAATAGACAAAGACTTATTTTATATCAAAATCCTGAGAATTCTGTATTTTGCCAGCACTAGAGTTAGTAGTGACAATGAAGATTAAAAGTCAAAAAGATGACACTGGGACTGGACAGTGCATGGAACGAAGTTGTTAAACTGGGACATACCATGAGAACCTATCCCCTCTCCTTTACAGTTAGCTCTCACCCCGCGCGCTACCCGTAAAGCCCGCTATTCGGTCAGTGACCTTACTCATGGAGAATCTTATCTGGGGTCACTGACCCTTGCCGCTATGTGATGACCACACACGCTGTCCACGTGGTTCGGTTTTTATTGATCGGTATGAAAACATTCGCTGCTATGCCTTATCACGCTTAATAATGTATTAACCAGCAAAACCTTAGTCTGTCAGTCTCTAACCAATGATCTGACTTGTGAGTCCAAACTGACAACTGTGGTTTTCGTGAGAACGAAGCATGATAACTAGTCACGCCCTCCCAAGCCCTACACAAATGGTTTCATCCTGATTGACACATATTAATAAACCAATGTGGGCATTTGGGACAAAGATTATTTCAGAGCTTGTTTCTGATTGGTTCTTAGATACAGACAACTCCAGATGGTGGTCAGCTTGTGAGAAAATAAGATAACATTGCAAATTTGTTGAGCAATAGTTTGCATGTCGATGTTACATCTTTTGAAAGTGTCTGGAGAGCCTTTGAAAGCTTAGTCTTTGTGATTCCGACCAGTGGTTCACTGGTTAACATGTCCATGTCACAATGCCTTTGATTTAGAAGAGATACAGTGAACAATAAGATGGTGGTTATGTCTCAAAAAGGTCAGTGACCTGATGCGTGAAAATATGGCTTGCGCGTGGCACGGTAAGCTTGACCGTGCCGACTTTTGCCGCCCGTACGGCGTGAGCGCTTGGGAAACATGGGTGGCATTTGCCGCCCTGCGCAGGGTGAGGGTTAAGAACTTCAGGTTGTAGTTTACTTATTAGTTTTTAGGTGTTTTCTTCTTCATATCCTGTTCTTTTTGTTGAATATTGTTTCAATGTGAAGCATAATGAGTATTATGAAACAAGAGGGTGGAGGAGATGTTAGGTATTCTTAGGGTATTTGCATAGTTACAAAAAAAAAAAAAACACTGGCTAAAAATTGTAAGCATATCTTTTTCCATGAAATCATACATGATTTGCAAGGTTTTTGGATGCACTTTCTTGTGGCTATTCCAGTTCAGGTTTTCAATTTAATTCCTTTTAGATGTGATTTTGAAGCAAAGATGAGCACGCCAACAAGTCAAATTTTAGTTAAGGTCACTTGAGAGTGGGGTGGGTGTGTAAAGGCAAAAATGAATGCACTATATTCTTTGACCAATTACTTTTCCAAAAGTATACTTATCCTAATGAATTATCCATAATAAAAACAAAAATGCAAGTGTTCTCATAAATGGTCAAATGGGGGATGGTGGATGAACCTGGTACACATTGCCTTTAGAGTATTTCTTCTATATAAATACCTTTTGCCTTTTGCTCTCTTAATGCAGGACTTTATCGATCTTTATGCTGACTACCTACTCAACAAATCCATAGAACAGCAATTTCGGGCTTTCAAGAGAGGTTTTCTGATGGTTACTTCCGAGTCCCCTCTGGGACAACTTTTCCGACCTGAAGAGATAGAGGTTTTGGTGTGTGGCAGTAAGGTAAGAGGGTGTGGATCTCTGTACAAGTCCTGGTTTCTGATGGTCAAGTCAGATGGCATGGGTCTCAGTAAAGACCATTGTTGTGTGGCAAGTCAAGTCAGGTGATCTGATGTCTGTATAGTACTACAGTGCTCTTAGATTAGCTTGACAGTGGAGTGGGGAAAACAAAACTTGATTGAGGTAACCAGTATCTGGTGGGCATGGAAGGACAGCCACATTGGATGGATCTCCAATGTGTGCATGATTACTAGAGGTTCACTGGTCATGTGTTACAGCTAGTCAGAATGTCAGCACTTTCACTACATTGTCTATCAATCGTCACAGTTGCGGAAATGTCTGTGGTTGTTTGCGTTGTTTACTCAGCAATTCAAAGGTTTGAGTTTGTAAGTAATAATTAGCTTGTATAGCGCTCAAATGCACAAAAATGATGTGCTCTAAGGTGCTGAACTAAAATTACAAACAGGATTAAAATAAGACCAGTTCATCATGCTCCCACTCACACACATTAACAAAAGTTAATCTACACATCTTCAGACCTCTGAAACCAAAAGTGACATCATTTAGTCTCTAAGAAAACAATCCTAAACAATTCAGTTTTGAGTCTGTTTTTAAATGTGATGATGTTCTCCGTTTTCCTGGTGTCTCTGCTAATGTTGTATTTCATTTGGCACAGATATTTGATTTCCATGCACTGGAAGAAGCAACAGAGTATGATGGGGGGTTTACTGCTGACTCCCCAACCATCAGGTAAGCTGAAAACTATTTCTCACAACTCAGCGCTGCTGTTGTAGTTAGAGAAAACGGACTGCAGGTCAGTTTGTCCTGATGATAATGAACTATATTCCTGTGAAAATGAGCTGTGAATATCTGTTCTTGATTGTTGTATTGAACATGAGCCCTGTGTGTTTGTGTTCCTCTGGGTCTCGGTACACAGGAAACAGTCTCGTCATGTGCCACAGCTTGCCATTGGTTGGCAGATCTGCTAATTTATCACTAGATTACTTACAGTATGGATGATTTATGGCAAAGGCCGAAGGACATCTAGTGATAAACATTGAGTCATGTCCAGCTGCTTGATTTACAAAGCTTTTGTCAGATGGGCAGTTGTACGTAGATATAGTTAACTCACTGAGTTCTCAATAGTGTTCCTTTGGCAACACACTGAAGACAGCTTTTGCATGGCATTTTTAAAACATTAGTGGAAGCTTTCAATTGATCACACAGTCATAAAACTCCAAAGAAATTGTGAAACCATGCAAGGACATAGTTGTGACATACCATTCATCTGTTTATATCAGATTTGGAATGGTGTAGAATAAATCTAAAAACCACCAACACATCTCTAAAATCTACTTTGCAAAAGGTGGAGTGATGCATGGCTGGGTAAAATGAAACTTGAGATGTGCAGTCAGCTTAAGGGATGAACCAGATCAAGGTTGATATAGGCCCCAGCCAGACTGGTGCATCACACTAAACACTAATTGCTGCCAACACCTCCTTCACACTAAAACACTAATGTCTGCCCACACCGCCATCACACTGAAACACAAACACTAATCATTGTCCACGGGTCATGTAGGGACAAGGTGGCCTACAGGCAAGGTGCTCGTCTCTCATGCCAAGGGTCCCGGGTTTAAAACCCGGCCGGCGCAGGCATGTTGGAAGTTTGGGATTTTTCTCATATTTTTTTTGTCCCTGATCGTATTGGGTGGTAGGATTGAGTACCTAGTTTTCTTGGATAAGGACGAAAAAATTCGGAGGGCCTGTGTGCACGTTGTGCACGCTAGAGATGCCTTGGCAGCGGGAAATCGAAAAGAGCAGGCCGAACAGGCCGAAAATTAAATAAAATTTATCCCCACCATTCCCCCCAAACAACCCGCTGACCAGCTCTGCACTGTGGCGACGACGTGCCTGCTCCGGTTGTAACTGGGCTGCAGTGGCACAAAGGCAAATTTCCCAAATGGGATTAAAGAGTTATACAAAATACAAAAAAATACAAAAAAAATTAGTGTGATGCATAATAATAGGGTGTGGAGCCACCAGTTTGGCGTGTACACCAGCCTTGGTCTGGTTCACCCGTAAGGTGTGCAGTTAGTGAGTTGGGACATTTTTGTCTAGAGGACAGGGCTGTGTCAGCATCAGATAGAAAGACAAGAAAGTTGATTGCCTTGTTTAATACTTGTATGCTATCTGATAGAAACTTCTGGACGGTGGTTCACTCCATGTCAGACGAGGACAAGAGGCGGTTGCTGCAGTTTACCACAGGAACGGACAGGGTACCAGTAGGTGGATTGTCCAAACTGAAGATGATTGTAGCAAGAAATGGACCAGACTCGGACAGGTGGGTGGAATTCAGACAGGTTGTAGAGACTTACAGGTGGGTATGGTCGTAGACAGGTGGGTCAAACTCAGACAGGTTGTAGAGACTTGCAGGTGGGTATGGCCGTAGACAGGTGGGTGCAACTCAAATAGGTTGTAGAGACTTGCAGGTGGGTATGGCTGTAGACAGGTGGGTGCAACTCAAATAGGTTGTAGAGACTTACAGGTGGGTATGGCTGTAGACAGGTGGGTGGAACTCAAATAGGTTGTAGAGACTTACAGGTGGGTATGGCTATAGACAGGTGGGTGGAACTCAAATAGGTTGTAGAGACTTACAGGTGGGTATGGCTGTAGACAGGTGGATGGAACTCAAACAGGGTGTAGAGACTTACAGGTGAGTATGGCTGTAGACAGGTGGGTGGAACTCAAACAGGGTGTAGAGACTTACAGGTGGGTATGGCTGTAGACAGGTGGGTGGAATTCAAACAGGTTGTAGAGACTTACAGGTGGGTATGGCTGTAGACAGGTGGGTGGAACTCAAATAGGTTGTAGAGACTTACAGGTGGGCATGGCTGTAGACAGGTGGGTCAAACTCAGACAGGCTGTAGAGACTTGCAGGTGGGTGTGGCTGTAGACAGGTGGGTAGAACTCAGACAGGTTGTAGGGACGTACAGGTGGGTAGAACTCAGGTTGTAAAGACTTAGTTTGGTGTGGCTGTAGAGAGGTGGGTAGAACTCAGACAGGTTGTCGAGACTTACAGGTAGGTGTGACTGTAGGCAGGTGGGTAGAACTCACATTATAGATTTACAGGAGGGTGTTTAACAGTTGTGTGCTAAGTTACAGATTGTGATATATAACCAGTGTTTTTCTGTCCGTGTGTCCCAGGTTGCCCACCTCACACACATGCTTCAATGTCCTCCTGCTTCCCGAATACCCCAGCGTGGAAAAGCTGCAGGATCGACTCTCTAAGGCCATCAACTACTCCAAAGGTTTTGGAATGCTGTGATTATTTCTTGCTCACTCTCACCTGTCAGAACATAGCCACACCTTCCAACAAAATCAGCACTGGCAGCACCAAAGGAACTAAATTTATAATACAATTCAGAGAACAACAGGATTAGATAGAGCATCATCAGGGCAAACAACAACAGCAACTCTTCCTCCTCAACCAATGTGTCCATGGCAGGAACTTGGTACTTGTAGGAGGTGGTGTCTTCAGAAGTACCAGGAGGAGGAAGGAGGGGGTGGAGTTGTGTAGATCCAGATGTGAGGGATGATCAGACCGGCTTGCTGTAGGATGCAGAACTTGAAACAACAGACTGATGGGGATTGGTGTGTGCAACTGTTGCATAGTGTATGATTTGGGGGGGGGGGTTGTGTGTGAGACTTCTTCTTCGTCACAAGATGGTAAATTCTCCTTGCACCTGTCCAACAGACCTGCCTACTTTCACACATTACATTCTGTATGAATTGGCAACTTCCATTACAAGATCAGGGAAATCATACTGGTTAGATATTCCCCATCAATTTGTACTGGTTTTTTGTTGAGTAAAACGTGAATTTGGGTGTTTGAAAGTGCCCTAAGGAAGCAAAAAGTGTTTTGATAAAAATACAAACTGAGAAGTATGCAAGAGTTCACTTGTTGTGTGCGCCTGCCGTCACTGATATCAAGTTGTCGTACTTTGATCTAAACCACATCCCACAGTTGTAGGGCATTTTTCAAACAGGCCTGAGCTTAACTGTGAGGAAGTCTAATTTCCAAACAGAAGTAACCCTTTGAACCCTGGCCTTCTTGTTTGTCCTAAGCCAGATCCCTGGCCTCCTGAGCTCATCATAGGAAATTTAAGGTTGCACGGCACCAGTTTGCCAGTGAATAGACATGACATTCTAGTGTCTCAACAGCAAACTGATGACGGGAGTTAATCAGGTTAACTTTGAGATGGTAGAAACCTTCGGTTGGCCTACCAGGCATAATAAAAGTTGTTTGATTGACTGTACATTGTTTGGCCAGGTTTCTTCTGTGCCAGTAAGTTAAACTGCAAAACACTGAACCTATTTTCAATATTTCATCAGTGTAATTCTCTACCTGTCTAACTTCACTTTGTGAGAGCTGTAAGCGTCTATCTAACATTTCTAAATATATACTACATTTTGGCACAAAAAGTATCTGTCATCGTTTTGAAGATATGATTTTGTGATAAATGTGTTAAGAAATGACCCAATTCTGCCCAGTGAAGGAAATAAATAGTTTTATTGTGCCCTTGTGCTTTTGTGTAAAATCTTGTAAAAAGCACTGAGAGAATTACTCGGACAATTTGGTTTTAGATAAAGCAGACCCTATCTGAGTGAGCTGAATGACTGAATTTATGAAGTAGGCAGGTCTCTTCTGGTCGTATAACTCATTCCAAGCTGATGCTGATTGTTTATGGAGACCAGGTTACAGAGAAATGGACAAGAGTTAAGTAAATGTGTAACATGTTACATGAGAAAAATACACTGTTACGTTTAGTAATGTTTTGAGTCCACTGACAGTCAATGCTGGCTTCACCCTGACCCATACTTTCACCTTTATTCTTCCCAAAATAAAGCCATGTTATCACTTTCAGTGTTTTGCTTTGAACTGTACGACTTCGGTTTGCAAGAGTACATTAGTAGGGTATAACTGTGAAGAAAGGCCTAATCCAAGTCACAAGCGGTCACATTGGTTAGTGGTCGGAAAAGACACATTTGGTCACAGCCGTTTGGAATGAGTTAATGTGTTGTTTTGTGGTATGTGACAATGGCTGCAGGATGGTGGAGACCTGCTGTCTCGGAGTAAGTTTATCTTTCTGTTCATTACTCTGTGAATTTTTGTTGTGCGGCCAAGTAAGCACAGCAGAACTTTGTGTGGTGAAGAGATGGATGGGTGGATATGTGTCCCAGGACATTGACCTTGAGTCCACCAGAGCCCGGACACTAGACAGGCTTTCCTGGGTACTTCAGCTGTGAAGAGTCAGTCAGCATGTGACAGGTCATCTCCGCTGCCGTTGTTCATCAGGATCATTGTGTCATGTGCAGTGTTTAGTTGTTTGCTGCAACCAGTGTGTTTGTGTGTGCGCCCCCCCCCCCCCTGCAAAACTTTGCCTTCAGTCAACGATTGTCACATCTGGTCTGTGGCTTCAGTGCAGAATTAGACAACTGGACTTATTTCATCTGACAAATTTTCTGCTGCTGTGATAAAATTTGTACCAGGTTCATATGTGTATCTATGTATATTATGTGCTAATGCAAGGCCAACCATTGGGATGTCAAAACAAGTACAGTTTAATTGTAAGATGTAACAGAACACAAGTGTTTGTGAATGATTGAGGTATTCAAGCTGTGAGGAAGACGTTTTGATTAATTGATTTTTACCTGGTCTTTTGCAACTTTCTATAATGTTTTAGTTTGACATGCAAATTATGACAGTGGAATTTGTTTACATGTTGCTGGGAAAATTGTTGAGCATCATCTGGAACTTGTTGCATGAAACTGTAGGTGATAAATGGTGAGAGAAGAATGATCAGGTGTGCTTGAATGGCATGGACAACTAGAGACAGGTGCTGTGTTTGGGAATAGATCAATTGTGTGTATGTAGAATGGGAGAGTAGAGAACTGTTGACAGAACTAGATCAACTGTGTGTGAGAGGAGACAACTGTTGACAGAACTAGATCAGCTGTGTGTGAGAGGAGACAACTGTTGACAGAACTAGATCAGGTGTGTGTGAGAGGAGACAGCTGTTGACAGAACTAGATCAGCTGTGTGTGAGAGGAGACAACTGTTGACAAATAGATCATTTGTGCATGTGTGTGCGCGAGGAGAGAGACAACTGTTGACGGAAATAGATCAGTTGTGTGTATGTGTGTGTGTGCGCATGCAAGTGTAAAGGGAGACAACAATTAGTTATGAGTGTGTATACTTTAAGGAGAGACAATTGTTGACGGGCATAGAACAGTTGTGTGTGTAAAGAAAGGAGACGGCTGTTGACAGGAATAGATCAGTTGTGTGTGTGTGTGTGTGTGTGAGGAGAGACAACTGATGACAGGGAACACTGTCAGCTAAATTGACTACATGTATAAAAAATGTGTGAGCTTGGTGCATGTGTGGCCAAGCTTGGCTAGTGCTGTATTTTTTTGTATCCAGTTGGCATGAAGTATATTCTATCTACACATAAATCTATTCTATAATCTTGTGTATGTGGGTATTTATTTTGTACATCCTGTTTGCTCATTGAATGATTGCAGATTTGTATCACCAGATGGTGTTTGTGAGATCAATAAACTTGAGATGCCAGTCAGAACATTTTGAGTTTAGACTAGACATTGGTCTGCCTGGTAAAGAGCTATGTGGATGCATGACTTTGGCTGATGTTGGCAGGAATGGCTTTGGGGCCGTCCGGTGACCAGGTTGAGAGTCTTTAGAGATGACAGCAACAATTCTGATTTTTCAGTTTAAATCAGTGACACTCCCAGGAGTGATGGAAATAAGATGGTTGAGACAAGCCAAATGATGATGTATTGGGATTAAGATGTTGAGATAAAGCCAAATGATGATGTATTGGGAATATGATGTCAGGACAGAACATGATGTGGTGTTGGGGTGGGAACAAGCAGTAGCCAATAGCCCAGCTACACCTGGTTTACAAAATATTGTTTTCCTTGTCGCCCCAATTTGCATTATTTAAAAAAAAACAACGTAACCATCAAACATTAAATTCACATAAATATTTACATGAAAAGAAGAAGAAAAGCCAAAAATATACATGTAAAACAGATTTCTTAATCTGGACACCCGTACTATTATTGAAAGACCAAATTCTGATTTCTGGTGTCCACTGGAGGTAATAAATGCACAACGATGTCCAGATTTCTGCCTTTCTCTCTTTCCCTCTCCTCTCTTTTAAACTTACACTGCCTGCATGATTGACCTTTCTCAAAACTCAACCCATATTACATGTATATGTAGGCCTACATGTACATGTAGAGAAGTACCTGTACTTAAAATGGTTGAAGTGTATTGGAGTTCGGGAAGGGGGGGGGGGGGGGACACATCTGACTAAACGAAAGCCATGAACATTCAATGTTTTCTAACAAAGTCCACGACATTTTACGTCAGTTGACACCAGATCACATGACTACAATTGTGTCATCAGGCATAACATACAGTATTATAAAATGTTATATAATATTAATAATAGAGAAGTTGAGAACACAACACAAAAATGTATTTTCTGAGCGCACAATGTTTTGTTTGTGCAAAAACAACCCGGCATACAAGGATCTCCACCCCGAGACATCTTGCTGGACATAATTCTGACATGAAAATTCAATCAGGAAATCACGATCATCATCAGACAAGTTGTGAGAATACAATCCTGTACATAACACGCCCATTGTACATGCGCGCTCCGCATGCACACAAGCAATCACTACATACACTGTACTAACAACAGTAACAGTAGGCCTACACTTACGTAGACATGTACTAATGCCCATAGCACGCAGGCAGTTCTCATTTAAATGGCATACAGTAGACGTAGACTCCTGACCTACAGTATACCGGTACTCTAAAACATGGGATAGATTCCTTTAATGATGGCCTTCTTGTATCCCATTTCAGGGTATCCAGGGATGTCAATGTCGGAATGTCGGAAATTGGTCGAATTTTTTAAATTACTAGCTGCACCTCTTCGCCGCTGAGCGTGCGAAGTCTTAAGAAAATGGCTGCCATGCACCACGGTGGCTTCACTTCGCTGCGGTAGGGCCCGCGATCTAGTTAGTGTAGTAAATCTATGCGTACAACTGCATGATTTGCGCACGGGTTAGTGTGTTTGATAGGGAACACATCGCAGGTAATGATAACGAAACCTTAAAATGGCGAACCATGACTCGAAATAGATCTGAATGATGGCGAAACAATAAATTTCCAATAAAAAAAACTACAGCGATTTGAGACTTGTATGCCTACCGATAGTACGTTTTTTAGGGGGCATGCTGCATCAGTGCATGCTAGATCTAGCTCTCACAGACACTACTGTGATTATGAATCGAATTCCGGGGCCGGAAGTGGAAAAGCGATTAACAAAGAAAGAGGTCATAGGTTAACGAACGTACAATTCGGATCAAACGCTCTCGCAAATTTACTGTTCCATTCTTATCGCATTATTGGAATAACTCACGAATCCCATAAGCTTTTTTATGCCTATGTACATAGGAACACTGGTCAGTATCGTACAATTGTGTGTGCCAAATTTCAGTTCAATACGTCCAGTAGTTTTTGAGTCCATAGGGAACAAAGGGGTTTTCTTACATTTTTTTTGTATAGATGTGGTAGGAAAAGTAGGATAATGGTCGGATTGGAACGCATGTAGTCGAAATAAAAAAAAAGGAAGTCAGGGAGACTTATCTCTACACAAACCTGCGAAACTAGAAAAGTAGGTCCCAAAATGAGAATAATAAACAGTACTTCCGGTATTTGAATTGCCGCTTCATACTTCCAACCTCGCGGTTTTGAGGGATGTTTCTTGAGTTGAAATTTGGCAAAATGAAAAAGTTGTACATGTATGTAGCAAAGCCTCGAATAAGATATAATACCCAAACGATAGGCTGCAATGAAACGCAAACTAAAAGAGAAGACAGAAAATGGCCGATATTTCGGCAACAGTCCAAAGATCGTTAGTATCACAACCACTCTCAGATTTATACAGTATAACTGATGAGTCTGTACAGATCATTAGTATCACAATCACTCTCAGATCAGTACAGTATACATAATAACTGGAACAGTCTATAGATCGTTAGTATCACAACCACGCCCAGACAGAATACACGTTGTTGGTAGAGTCTACAGATAGTTAGTGTCAAAAGATAAGATAAGATAAATTTTATTCGTCCTTGTACAAGGAAATTTGTTTTGATCATTGAATACATAACAATACAGTTACAGAAGCAGAAAGTATGATACATAGCGCGCACACACACATATATACACACACACTGATAAATTAACTAAATTAACAAAATTAACAGTGCACACAATATGCTTCCCTAACTAAAACACATTGACCTGACACGCAGGACATAATTCAACTGTGCACAGATTACGATCAAGATGACGACATTATTGTAACATCCTAGTTGATGATGGAATAAACGATTTAAAGTAGCGCTCAGTTTTAGTTTTCTTTGACAACAGCCTTAAACTTCTTACAGATCTTATATATTCCTTGTTCAGGGGATGTTGGGGGTCATTTATAATAATATTAGCTTTTTTAATACAAGCACCATTGTACAGCTCATCAAAATATGGCAGATCACAGATACAAATTTTGGATGCTTTTTTAATTAAATTATTGATCTTATTTTTATCTTTTAGTAAGATGTTTCCTCCCCAACAGACAACTCCATACATCAAAACGCTCTGAATAGCCATGGTGTAAAATATTTTCAGAATGCTTTTGCTAACTTTTAAAAAGCGGAGCTTTCTGAGGAAATACATGCGCTGGTTGGCTTTCTTGTATACATATGTTACATGCGCATGCCAGTTAAGCAATGAATCAATAGTAATGCCAAGATATTTGGCCTCTGTGACAATTTCAACCTCTTCATTGTTGATAGTAAGAGGGCAAACAGGATCGTTGTTATTTTTCCTAAAGTCAAAAACGAGCTCTTTTGTTTTCTTAACATTCAGTAGAAGATAGTTGTTATTACACCAACAATGAAAGGATTGTACAATGTTAGAATATTCGTGGCCAGAGTTAGGTAAAAGGCCTAAAATAGCAGAGTCGTCGGCAAATTTAAGAAGGTAAACGTTGTTGTGTGTCACAGTGAAATCATTTGTATACAATGTATACAAGGCAGGTGACAGCACGCAGCCTTGTGGCGCTCCTGTGTTTGTTGTGAGTAATTTGGAAAATGTGTTGTTTATATCCACAAACTGGCTTCTCTGTGTTAGAAATTCGAAGATCCAGCTCTTTAAAAAAGAACTCACGTGTAGGTTGGTAAGCTTTTGAAACACTAGCTGAGTTGCCCGGCCCTGCCCGGGATAAATCGATTTATTAGTTTCAGTTCTGGGTGATTATTATGGACCTGCTTCATTTTGCTGTTCCTTTAGCTTTATTTTATTTTTGTTTGTTTGTTTGTTTTTAGATAAGTTTTTCTGCTCTCCCTTTGCGCGTTGACATCCTGCGCATCCCGTCAGCATCCTTCAAATGGCAATGATTTGCGCACGGGTTAGTTTGTTAGCGAACATATCGCAGGAAGTGATAACGTCATGTGTAGGCGGAAGTGGGCTATTATTAGAAACATACATCAATATCTTATTGTTCGTAAATTTCGGATCAAACGCTCTCGTGAATTTAGTCTTTAATTATAACCGCATTTACCGATTAACTCAGAAATAACAAACGGTTTTGTTTGTGTATAGCGATAGGAACAATGTTCGCTATCCCATAATTCTTTGTGTCAAATTTCAGGTCGGTGCGTTGTGTAGTTTCCGAGTCCATAGGACTATTAGGGGTTTTGTTGTAGCTTTATTATATAAGAAGAAGAAGATTAAGTGCGGTTGTATGGTGTTAAACGCAGACGAAAAATCGACTAGGAGCACACGAACACAGGTTTTACCAGTGTCTAAATGTTAGATGTTATGCAATAAAAACAATAAGGCGTCTTCTGTGTTCCTGTTTTCTTTGTATGCAAATTGCAAAGGATCGAGATTTTGTTTGACCTCCTTCGTTAGTTCAGTTAAAACAAGTTTTTCAAAGCATTTAAAGATAATGGAAGTTAATGCAACTGGGCGAAGGTCGTTCATTTCAGATATTTTTGGTTTTTTGGGGACAGGTAAGATTTTTGACAATCTCCAAATGTTTGGTATGTAATGGTTTTGAAAGGATTTGTTGAAGATGAAAGTAAAAATTTTTGCTAGTTGTTCAGCACATGTTCTCACTACTTTGCTTCCAATGTTATCTGGTCCAGATGCCTTTCTTTCCTTGACAGATTTAAATTGTTTCACAACAGCATCATAATCAAAACAAATATTACATTCATCATTATCAAAATCAAAACTGTCTCTTATTTCCTGGTGTTGGTTGGAGAAATCGTGTTTGTCAAAGCGACAGTAGAACTGATTCAATTCATTGGCAAATTCGCTTTCATTCACAACATTCACTTTATTCTTCATACAATCGTACCCCGTAACCTGTTTCATTCCCTTCCACACAGATGACATGTCATTTGATTTAAAACTTGCTTCAATTTTATCTTTGTATTCTTTTTTACACACTTTGATTCACTTTTTAATTTGTTTGTTTACCTTAGCGAGGTCGCTTTTACTATAGTTTTTTCGGAGTCTTTTTTTGTCAACAATAGCTTCAAGGCATTCTTTTGTTAACCATGGTTTACTATTTGGATACACACACACACTTTTCTTAGGTATAATTAGATCTTCACAAAACTGGAGTCCATAGATCATTCGTATCACAACCACTCTCAAATACAATGTACAAAATAGCGCGTACAGTCTGCACACTACACAACCATCATAGCTTGATTTGGAATTCACTGTTGACGGAGAGATTTGTCACACAATTGACCAGGCACATGACCATGTGTATCCATCATTACTCCCCTCATCGTCTAAACATGATCACTGATCTAAGAGAGCTGCTTCAGACTGAGTCTGTTGACTGGCGGTAAACGTCATGTCCCTACCAGTATCACTATCAGGAGTCTTGTAGAAAATCACAGGAGAATGAATACAAGCGTGTAATGTCCATTCAACTTGCCAAAGCCACTCTGGCATACTCGCTTATCTGGCATGTTATTATTGTTATGGTTACCACAACGGGAGTTTCTATAAATAAAAAAAGCACTACAAAATCTGCTATGGCTGCCTCCTGAATCCGTTATTGCAAGCCTGTCCATGTCTAATGTTAATATAACGTCTTAGACATTATATTGGCGACGAGGATACCCGAATCTCACAATATAAAGTGGTAGAATCTTTCTTTCAACGTTTCTAGCTGTTTAAAGTACCGTAATTGAACTAGATGTAGATCTAGTGACGAGTGTGTCGAGCTATCGACAAAGCGCTGGGTAGGCCTCTATACGTGGTTAAAACGACTACGGACAGCCTTTCCTACGCCTACGTTTTTAGGTCAACAAAAGAAGAAGGTATCCATAGATCTACAGTGACATCTGTCCTCAGACTAAAAACAAAGTATGGCTAATGCACTGCCGCATTTCCCTCCTTTTAAAGTTAGGGAAGATGAACTATCAGCTGGAACCCGGTGGAAGAAGTGGCTCTCCAAATTTGAGAACCTAATCGTAGCTATGGACATTTCATCCGAAGAGCGTAAACAAGCCCTTTTGATGCACTATGGCGGTGATGAGGTATTTGACCTAGTAGAAACCTTCACGCCAGAAAGCAAAGAGTCATACACTTCGTTGAAAAAGGAGCTGGAAACATACTTCACACCAAGAGTCAACACCACGTTTGAAGCATTCAAACTGAGGAAAATGAAACAACTGCCTTCAGAAAACCTGCTGCGACCCCACAGTTTTTCTGTGGTTTTTATGATATTTCGTGCCTTCAGAAAACGTAGACCAGTTTCATGTCAGGCTGAGAACCCAGGCAGCACTCTGTTCCTTCACAGATGTGGACAGAGAGATTTTAGCGCAGCTCATCGAAGGCATCATCTCATCGAAACTGCGAAAAAAAGCCCTGCGCGATCGGCTAACACTCAATCAGCTGATTGCAGAAGCAAGAAACGATGAGTTAACAGAACAACAGACACGACAAATTGAGTCTGCAGCTGACTCAGCGTGTGCTGTGGGTGGGAAAGGTGCACACACAAAGAGAGGGCCGCCCAAGGAGAAATGGAAATTCAACTACAACAACATTAACAAAGCACCTGCTGCTAAACACCAGAGATGCAGAAATTGTGGAGGAATATTCCCACACCCACCATCCAAACCATGCCCTGCCAAAGGTAAGACGTGCATTGCATGCAACAAAACAAACCATTTTGCTAAGGTATGCCGTTCCTCAAAGAAAGTTTACGCACCAGTAAATCACGTGGCAGATGACAGCGACAGCGACGGTGTGTTCACCATAAAAACATCAAAAAAACTACCCCGGACAGTAGTATCGCTGTACGACCAGGATATTGATGTCATCGTGGATACAGGAGCGTCAGTGAATGTCCTCACAAAGAAAACATACGAGAAACTGAGACCAACGCCAAAACTCGAGCCCAGCTCTACACCCATTTATGGGTACAACACTACAGACAGGCTTCCTGTGATGGGTTCCTTTACCTCCAAGGTATTTCACAAGCAGAAACAGCGACGAACAGATGCAAAGTTTTACGTGGTTGAAACTTTGGACCGATCATGTCGAAACCTTCTCTCTGGCGCAACGTCTGAGGATCTTGGCATAATTTCGTTTGCCCTCAACCTTCATATACCAGAGGACCTGTATGAAGGATTTGGAAAGATCAAAGGCATCAATGTCAAGCTGCACATTGACAACCAAGTGCCCCCAAAAGCTCAGACATACCGCAGAACCCCATATCATGTGCGGAGGGACGTTGAAAAGGAACTTCACCGTCTTGAACGAGAGGACATCATCGAAGCTGTTGATGGACCCACACCATGGGTTAGTCCCATCGTCGTTGTTCCCAAAAAGTCTGGCGGAGTTAGACTTTGCATTGACATGCGAGAAGCTAACAAGGCAATCAAGCGAGAGCGACATCCCATGCCAACGATTGAGGACATGATAAATGATCTAAACGGATCAACCGTCTTCAGCCGCATTGACTTGAAACAAGCTTTTCACCAATTAGAGCTGGACAAGGAAAGCAGGTTCATCACAACTTTTTCCACCCATGTCGGACTAAGACGCTTTAAGAGACTCATGTTTGGAGTGAACGCTGCTCCAGAAATGTTCCAACAAGCTCTCAGTGGCATTCTTCATGACATCCCAGGCGTCACACACTTCATAGACGATATAATTGTCCATGGCAAGAACAAAGCAGAACACGATGAAAGCCTCAGAGAAACACTCGCCCGGCTCCGACAAAGAGGGGCAAAGCTGAACAAAGAAAAATGTTTGTTTGGTGTCCATCAACTATCGTTCTTGGGGCACATATTTGGACAAGACGGCATGTCACCAGAGCCTCAAAAGGTCAAAGCTGTCACCAACGCAGCGCCTCCAGCTTCAGTGTCAGAGCTACGATCGTTTCTTGGTATGACCCAGTTTGTGTCGAGGTACATAGACGGGTATGCTACCATCACTGAACCCCTCAGGAGACTCACCAGGAAGTCACAGGCGTGGACATGGGGAAAAGCTCAAGAAAAAGCCTTCAACACTCTGAAGGAAGCACTCACCAAGGTCGGAGTAATGGCATATTTTGACCCCCAGAAACACACGGAGATCATAGTCGACGCATCTCCGTGCGGTCTTGGTGCCATGTTGACTCAACAGGGCAGAGTCATTTGCTATGCCAGCCGTGCTCTAACAGATGTTGAGAGTCGCTACAGCCAAACAGAGGGAGAGATGCTGGCTGTGGTATACGGCGTTGAGAAGTTCCACATCTACCTGTATGGTTCTACTTTCACCGTCACCACAGACCACAAGCCTCTTTTGGGCATCATCCGCAGCAGCAAACCATGTTCAGCACGGATGGATCGCTGGAGATTACGCCTCATGCCGTATGAGTTCACCCTTAAGTACAGCCCAGGCCGAGATGAGGCTAACCCAGCAGATTACCTCTCTCGTCACCCATCCACGAAACCAAGCAGAGACAACGACGGGGAGAACTTCATTCGTTACGTGACAAACGCATCGATTCCTCATGCCCTCACACTCAACGAGGTCAAAGAAGCTACAAGCCATGATGAACAGCTACAAAAAGTCATGACCGCCATCATGTCTGGAAAATGGAACGCCAAACCTGTGGCGCCCTTCAAGCAGTTGAAGGATGAATTCTCGGTCCATGATGGAGTTGTCCTTAGGCAGAGCCGAGTTGTCGTCCCAGCAAGTTTACAGAAACAAGTCATCAAGCTAGCACATGCATCTCATCAAGGGGTTGTAAAAACGAAACAACTCATTCGTGAGAAGGTCTGGTTCCCGCGCATTGACAAGATGGTTGAGGACCATCTAAAAGGATGCATTCCCTGCCAATCATCCACCACCAGTCCCAAACAACGTGACCCACTTCAGATGACACCACTACCCAAGCGTCCATGGGACGAGTTATCCATTGACTTTGCAGGCCCATTCCCTACGGGAGAATATCTCCTCATCGTCATTGATGACTACAGCGTTTTCCTGAGGTGGAAATCATCAGTTCAACATCAGCACGTGTGGTGACACCGAAACTTAACCAGATATTCGCAAGATTCGGAACTCCCAGTGTCTTGAAGTCAGACAACGGTGCTCCATTTAATGGAGAAGACTTTTCATCTTTTGCTAGGAAGCTGGGCTTCCACCATCGCAAGGTTTTGCCTTTGTGGCCAGAAGCAAATGGAGAGGCAGAACGATTTGTTAGATCTTTGAACAAATTCGTTCATACCTGTGAAGCAGAGGGGTCTAACTGGAAACAGGAACTACCAAACTTCCTCCGCCAGTACCGAGCCACTCCGCACAGCTCCACCAAAGTCTCACCTCATGAAGCACTCACAGGCAGAAAGATGAGAACTACTCTACCTGAGGTCATTACCGACCAGACGAAACTGACTGAGAACATCGCGGACAACGATTTGTCGGCGAAGATGCGACAGAAAGGATACGCTGACACCAAGCGAAACACTCAGCAACATAAACTACACCTAGGAGATGCTGTACTGGTACGTCAGCCGAGACAAAACAAGCTCTCACCTCCCTACAATCCAGCACCCTACATTATCAAAGATATAAAGGGGAGCATGGTGACAGCAGCTAATAATCAACATTCAGTTACCAGAAACTCCTCGTTCTTCAAAACTGTCTCAGTTCAAGAACCAGAACCTTTGGTACATGACATGCGGGAAGATGACATTGATAGTCTCCCTGGAAAACCTGAAGAAGACCAACCATCACGGTCACACGATCTGCAAAAGCCAACCCAACCTCTCTATCCAACGGGGTTGCAGGTCGAGCAACCAGGCTCACTAGATGTGGACGAGGTCCCATCCTCTCCACCATCTCCTCGTTTAAAAACACAGATAAATCACCCCAACACTGTAACTAGAAGCGGTCGTATTGTTAAACTGCCCGCCAGATACACCACTTAGGAACGATTATTATACTGAGGATTCTTACCATCGTCCTAGCATTTAAGAATTATCTCCATGATGTCTCAAGCCTAGATGACAGGACGGGTTGGATGGATAAATATGAACCCTTCCCTATTTTAAAATTTAATTGAAATTATTTATCTAAGTTGGAGAGGGGTGTAATGTCCATTCAACTTGCCAAAGCCACTCTGGCATACTCGCTTATCTGGCATGTTATTATTGTTATGGTTACCACAACGGGAGTTTCTATAAATAAAGAAAGCACTACAAAATCTGCTATGGCTGCCTCCTGAATCCGTTATTGCAAGCCTGTCCATGTCTAATGTTAATATAACGTCTTAGACATTATAAAGCGCACAGTCCAAATTTCTCGATGTCATACCGAGCACTCACATCCGGTATGTACAGAAGTTAGATACACATGTAGGCCTACATGTACAGTTGTATACATGTATGTGTACTTTTTAGTGGTCTCGGTATAGTATTGAGTGGTGGTCTTTGTATACAACAAATGGGATAGCCATCATGTACAGAATTGAATGATGATCTTTGTATACTAGAAACGTACACATGTACGTGTGTAATACATGTATTGTATATATATCCATCATGTACAGAAATGAGCAAGGCCGATGTCATTCTCTAACAGATGGTGTCCCCTACGACTACTGCAAGTGAACCCCCCGCCTTCCACTACTACCTATATGTGTCACTGCGGTTTTCTCCTCCTCAACAGTTACATCGACCTTTTCATCACCTTCCTTTTCCAGGATGTCAAATAACAATGCTGCCCTCTCCTTCCTCTCCTGACCCTCTACAATTCTGAAAGCTTCCAGAAACTCGTTAAAATCGATCTTTCCATCTTTGTTCAAGTCCAAACTACGAGCAATGTCTGCAACCTGAGAACTGTGAAGATTGAGAGAGGCACAACGTATAAGGATCTCACAGGCCTCGGCAAACTCTGTCATGGTGATATAACCCGAGTTGTCCTTGTCAAATGTCCTGAAAATGGTCTCTAGAATGTCCTTGTGTCTGTACAAACTCTCGGTGACTGATGGCCCGCCGGGCTGAAACATGACAGAAAACAGATTAGTGGACAACACGTGGTGATCCGCGTGAGCATGGCGTCAGGCCCACGTCAGCATGACGTCTACCCTGACATGTACATGTTCGGAAGTCCATGCTGATGCTGGAATCTGTCTCAATTAATGAGACTTTCAATATCGATGGCTGCGTATTGAACTATCGTTACTCAAATTTAAAAAAATACATGTATTAGGCCTGCTTGTACCCCTTGACCACCTGCAGGTTGTGTTAAATTTTTGAGTTAAATTCTGAAAACTAACGCTTAAAAAACGTTTCATAAAATATCGCAACTATTCTATTAAGGTTGATGAAGAAAGTAGTTCAGTTTTTTGCTTTTGCTAAAAAATGTGTAAAAGTCGAGTTACGATGGTTTATCACACAGCCCTCGATATGATGGTGTGTGGTGGTAATAATGGTGGGGATGATGGTGGTGGTGATGATAGTGATGATGGTGGGATAATGGTCACAGTGGTGGTGATGACGATGACAGATGGCGATGGTGATGGTGGCGGCCCCTGTGCGCACGCACCCGTCCCCCACCCCACCCACCCCACTCTAACTGCCTACCTCCAGATTTCGAAAGCTGACCCGCCTGTCGTGAAAGGTGGACTGGTAAGCTACCAGCTGTCCGCCAATGTTGACGGCTGACGAGACCAGCCTTGTCCGCAAGAGTCGCCAGGGGACGTCGATGTCCATCACTGACTCCATGGCGTCACACCAGTGGCTGGCTGAGATCATACCTGGAACACACACACACAAACTCACACAGGCCATCATACTGGAAGACACACACATACACACGCACACCGCCAGAGATGATCACGTAATAAATCACATTACAGTTTATGGTAACAGATTTCTACTGCTATACATGTAGCTACTGGTGCGGGCTGCTGCAATCTGAGCTGTACATTTCAACAAGCTTTGTTAAATGACTAGAACAAAGCCCTGTTTAGACCTGAGCTGTACATTTCAAGTTATAGACCCTTTTCATTTACCGTCCTCCATATCACGTGATTTGCAAACAAAATGGCGGCGTGCCCCACTTGTAGGGCGGAAGCGGTGGACAACAGTCGAAGGATGCCATCCTCTTGTTGGGCACCCAA
>OZ007573.1:57931182-57941182 GCA_963931925.1 Onchidella celtica
ATATATTCAAAATTTTGAATCTTCTCAGGGTGTCACTCCTCCTTTTTGCCTTCGGATTAGGTCTTTGCTCACAAAGGCCGAAATCCAACCGTGTGAGGTGGAGAATGGCCCCATTTCCTGTCATCCCACCTTGGCTAACACATAAACCGAACATTATTTTAGATCTTGCGGCATCCCCAAAGAACAACTCCGTGCCATAAATTACAAACAAATGTTTAGAGAGGTAATCAATAAATGCCCGGATCACAGACCTTTTTACACAGACGGCTCCAAAGACCACGATTCGGTAGGAGCCGCCTCATTCTCAAGCGCAGATGGCAAAACCGAATGCCTCAGTCTCAACCCCAGAGCTTCTGTCTTCAACGCGAAAATTCTTGTGTTCAGGTCTTTATTTTAGGAAGCCTATTTTTCTTGTTATGGTAAGGATCGGTTTTTAGAGTTTTGCCCCGGCAGCGACCTTGTACGGCCGGCTTTTCACGATTTCCAACTGACAAGGTATCTTTAACATGCGCAACGTGCACACGGGCCCTCCGAATTTTTCGTCCTTATCCTAGAAGACTAGGTGCGCGATCCCACTTGCCATAGGATCAAGGACAAGAAAATATAAGAAAAATCCCAAAAATTCCAACATGCCTGCACTGACCAGGATTCGAATCCGGTACCTTCGGCATGAGAGGCGAGCACTTTTGACTTTAGACCACCTTGTCCTCGCTGAAATTCACCCAATCAACTTGGCCTTAAATATCCGGTTCCCGACCAGGAAGCTTCATAATCTTTTCTGATTCGCTGTCCAGCCTCCAGGTTAAAAAAAAACAAACCCAAATATGAAGACCCACGAAATCAATAACCTGTTGCAACGTCTTCATACACTGTCCAACAGGAAATATGAAATTGTTATCTGTTGGATCCCTGGCCACATTGGCATTAAGGGTAATGAAACAGCAGACACCCTGGCCAAAGAAAGACTGAAACGTCCACCACAACACCTAGAAATACCATACACTGGCTTAAAACCCCCCTACCTGTATTAATAACTTCAATTAATCGGGATGGCAGGGAAGATGGGATGAACAAACATCAAAATAAACTCCACAATATCCAAGATCAACTTGGACAGTGGACCCATGCCTCTCAACAAAATCGGAGAGATGAAATTGTCCTCAGTAGACTCCGTTTGGGTCATACCCACCTCACTCACCGTTTTTTACCCAGTGGGGAAGACCCCCCCACACCCCCCCCCCGATTGTGTAGCATGCAGTTGCCAACTATCAATAAAACATACACATATTTTAACTGAATATATCGTCGTCATGCATATCCGAAGAAAGCACATGCCTGCAGATCCATGAAAGAATTATTTTCTGACGTGGATCCGCAACTCATCCTGTCCTTTCTGGGTGAGGCTAAGATCTACAACTTGATTTAATAACTTATATTAAGTTATATACTCGTTTACAAAACTTTTTCCAGGTCTATACGAAACAAAATTTTTAAAAGAATTTTACCAATGTGTTAAAATTATATGAATGTATTTAATTCTGTGTTTAACTTGACAGCTCTGAATAGGAAATATAAATAAAAAAAATGTACCCAAAACAGACCGCGAAGGGCGCAAAATGGCCGTTATCGTGCCGACGCGCCGTAAAACCTAAACTCAAACTCACCCATGGCCCACCCAATCACCCCTCCCCCACCCCTCGACTGTCCTATTTGTCTCCATCCCGCTCCTGACTCACCCGGCCATCATGCGTGTACTCGTAGCCTTCCTCCTTACACTCGTGTGAGCGAATGAGCAGCTTGAGGTTGTGCGAATCTAGAACCTTCCTGGTGACGTCAGGTCCAAAGTAACAGCCACCCCCACGGAATGTGTTGGGGATACAGCCCCGAGACTGGCGGGGGTCACTCCACACAATGTCCAGTATCTGAGGATGAAGAGTCACACATGCGGACTGTCCTATCTCACTGATATCGCCACAAGTACCACCACTACATGTATCACCACCACCACCACATGCTACAACTGCCACAACCACCACAACTACCATAACCACCACCACTACCATACCACCACCAGTACCATACCACAACCACCACCACCACTGCCACAACCACCACAACTACCATACCACCACCACTACTATACCACCACCACTACCATAACCACTACAACTACCATAACCACCACCACTACCATACCACCACCACTACCATACCACCACCACCACCACCACTGCCACAACTACCACAACCACCACAACTATTATAATGACCACCACTACCATACCACCACCACAACCACAATGACTACTACCACCACCACCACAACTACCACCACTACCACCACCACTGCCACAACTACCACAACCACCACAACCATCACCACGACCATACCAAAACCACAACCACAATGACTACTACCACCACCACCACAACTACCACCATCACCAACATCACTGCCACAACAACCAAAACCGCCACAACTACCATAACCACCACCACTACCGTACCACCACCACAACCACAATGACTACTAAGTACTACTACCACCACCACCACCACTACTACCACGGCCACCACGACTACCACAGTACCAACACCACTACCATCACTGCCACCAACACCACCATCACTACCACCACCACTACCATCACCATCACTACCATCATCAGCACTACCATCACCACTACCACCAACCCATGTACATGTACCTGTTTCCACTCGCCAAATTCCTCGGCATTGAAATGTTGATCTAGCGATTCCTCTAGAGCGATGATTGCTGGTGGGCGGAGCACAGACAAGTACTGGTTGGGTGAGGAAGGGGGGGCGGGGGGGGGGGGGGGTGCGAGTTTTTGTTTGCGTATGCAACATTATTATGTACATGTAAAATGCATATTTAAAAAATAATACACTAAATATAATACAGTTGTAATTTCAAGGACATTATGGTAAACTATCGTAACTCGACTTTTATAAAAAATAAATTGAGATACATGTATTTGGTATCCTTGTACCTTTGAGAGCTCGCGGGATGTGTTTTAAGTTGGTGCTGAAAAAAAGGGGTTAAATTTTTAAAGCATCGTAACTACATGTATTAAGTCTGGTGAAGAAAATTACATGTATTCAGTTTTATGCTTCTCCTTGAAAAAAATTGGAAAAATGGGTTGCGATAGTTTGCCACGTAGTCCTTGATTTGGTGTCAGGCCTATATGTATCAAATTATGGATGTATCAGATACGTGTATATTGACCTGCTTCCTAAAACAACAACAACAACATTACCACCCCCCCCCCTTCCCCCAACTACGACGGGCGTGCATTTGTGAACAACACTCTGATGTCCCATCCGAGACACACAATACCGAGACGGACCAGTCCTGCTTTCACTATGTCCACAACTTGCGCGCATATAAACAGTGTGAGTACTACTCATAGAGCTCTGCAGTACTAGTCTTTTCCGTTCAATTATGAAGGGACTAGCTGAGGTCCCCGGCCCTGCCCGGGATAAATCGGTTTGAATATTGGTTTCAGCTCTGGGTGATTATTACGGACCTGCTTCATCTGGCCTGTTCCTATTTGTTTATTTTATTTTTGTTTGTTTGTTTTTAAATAAGTCGTACTGCTCTGCCTTTGTGAGTTGACACCCTGCGCATCCCGTACAACAGCATGATTTGCTCACGGGTTAGTGTGTTTGATAGTGAACACATCGCAGGAAGTGATAACGAAACCTTAAAATGGCGAACCATGACTCGAAATAGATCTAAATGATGGCGAAACAATAAATTTCCAATAAAAAAAACTACACCGATTTGAGACTTCTATTAAAAACTGTGCACCCTTAGATCCATTCTGATGCACCATATAAAATTTGAAGTCTGAGTGTTGAGTGGTTCAGAAGCCTTTTGCACCAAAAAATCTCAAGTCAACAAATATATATAGTATAGATGTGGTGAGAATTGTTGCATTGTTGGCATGGATGATACGCACGCAAGTCGGCGGACAGAATCTGACGAATTGAACTGTCTCGGTATCCTGTGCCTCAGGTCCTACTGTCCCCCTGGACATTAGAATTTCTCCCTGCTGGACTTTACCTTGTGCCTGTCGATGGTCTCGATAAACTCCAGGTTCACCTCCTCCGACACGCCCCCATGGACCACGAGTACACGGTCGTCAACAATGGTTGCCAGGGGCAACCAGCTGAACACTTCGTTAAACATACGAATGACCTTGAGGGCGTTTTCCTGCCACACACAGAAACAACAGAAGATGCCGTCCACTGTTAGCAGCCGCCGAATATTGATATCACAATGGTCAAACATCTAATGGCGAAGGGCAGAATCTCCCCCCCTCCCCCCCCCCCCCAATCAACCCCCATTTTCCCTCCACGAACCACCGCCGCTGCCACCCCAAAGCATGACGTCATTGTATCAAAGATCTACACAACCTGAGAATCAACTACGGTACGTCATGTCCAGATCTGAACCTGTTTATAGCGGTTATCCCAACTTTTTACTGCCTTCAGTCCCTGAAAGAAAGTGGACGTTTTTTTTGTTGGGGGGGGGGGGGGGTGGTGTTTTGACGATCTCACAGACTTTGGGAAACTTTCATTTCGTCATGGTGCTGACCTTTTGGCCTAAGTCATTTTTTGCACTTCTGAGAAAATCGCAAAAAAAAAAATTATTTAAATTCTTTTGCAATGCAGTCAGACTTAGGCCAAAGTGACTCTAGGTAAAAGTGGCCATCATACATGTTGGCTGAAACACCCCAGAACCAAAATGGCCTACGTCTGTGAATGAGTTAAGCTTAGGCCATTACAGAAAGTTTTATTTCCAGGATAATGGCATTTTTGAATGATTTTTACATTAATAGATGCACCATGGATAGGGCAATGATGTAACAGGTACATTCAATTTTGGCCTAAGTCTGACTTAGTAATTTACTGGACAATAATCGTTACTGTGAATAAAAATTTCTGTGTATCGATCTCGTCACTCGGAAAATGTTGACACAAACTGCCGGCCATAGAAAATCTTCTTGTAAATGTCTTATACTAGTCGTATCCAGTCAGTTTACCAACCAATCAACCAACCAACCAACCAACCAACCAACCAACCAACCAACCAACCAACCAACCAACCAGCCGACCAACCAACCAACCAACCAACCAACCAAACAACCAACCAACCAACCAACCAACCAACCAACCAACCAAGTAACCAATCATTCAACCAGCTAACCAAACAACCAACCAGCCAGTCAACCAACCAACCAACCAACCAACCAACCAACCAACCAACCAACCCCCCAACCAACCAACCTACCAACCAACCAACCAACCAACCAACCAACCAACCAACCAATCAACCGACCGACCAACGAAACAACCAACCAACCAACCGACCAACCAACCAAACAATCAACCAACCAACCAACCAACCAACCAACCAACCAACCAACCAACCAACCAACCAACCAACCAACCAACCAACCAACCAACCAATCAACCAACCAACCAACCAATCAACCAACCAACAAAACAACCAACCAACCAACCAACCGACAAAACAACCAACCAACCAACCAACCATCCAACCAAACAATCAACCAACCAACCAACCAACCAACCAATCAACCAATCAACCAACCAACCAATCAACCAACCAACCAACCAACCAACCAACCAACCAGCCGACCAACCAACCAACCAACCAACCAACCAACCAACCAACCAACCACCCAACCAAGTAACCAATCATTCAACCAGCTAACCAAACAACCAACCAACCAACCAACCAACCAACCAACCAACCAACCAACCAACCAACCAACCAACCAACCAATCAACCAACCAACCAACCAACAAAACAACCAACCAACCAACCAACCGACAAAACAACGAACCAACCAACCAACCAACCAACCAATCAACCGACCGACCAACAAAACAACCAACCAACCAACCAATCAACCAACCAACCAACCAATCAACCAACCAACCAACCAATCAACCAGCCAGTCAACCAACCAACCAACAACCAACCAACCAGCCAACCAACCAACCAACCTACCAACCAAACAACCAATCTACCAACCAACCAACCAGCCAATCAACCAACCAATCAACCGACCGACCAACAAAACAACCAACCAACCAATCAACCAACCAACCAACCAACCAACCAACCAACCAACCAACCAACCAACCAACCAACCTACCAACCAACCATTCAACTATTCAACCAACCAACCAACCAACCAACCAATCAACCGACCGACCAACCAAATAACCAACCAATCAACCAACCAATCAACCGACCGACCAACCAAATAACCAACCAACCAACCAACCAACCAACCAACCAACCAACCAACCAAACAACCAACCAAGACAAGACTGTGTTCCCTTACCTTATATTTACGCATGATCTCTTTAGTAAAACCGTATCTGCAAAAGTCACACACAAACAACCGTCTAAAACAACAGTAAGAAAGCAAGAAAAAGAGGATGAAGAGAAGAAGCAGAAGCGATAATGAGGAATGCCAAGGAAATGAAGATGTAATACATGTACTTATCAGGTAATTAAAATGAAGACGAGAAATGATGTTTCCATACACCTTCCCCCAGCCCCCTTTTTTTAACAGGTGCGCGTGTACTGTTGTCTCTTGTTGTCGTTCTGGCTCAATGAGATGTTGTTGTACGTCATTATTGTTGTTGTTGTTATCATTGCATGCTGTTGTCATTGTTGTATGTTGTTGTATATTGTTGTTGTTTGTTATTTCATGTTTTTGTATGTTGTTATTGTATGTTTTTGTATGTTGTTATTGTATGTTTTTGTATGTTGTTATTTTATGTTTTTGTATGTTGTTATTGTATGTTTTTGTATGTTGTTATTTTATGTTTTTGTATGTTGTTATTGTATGTTTTTGTGCATGTTGTTATTGTATGTTTTTGTGTGTTGTTATTGTATGTTGTTATTTTATGTTTTTGTATGTTGTTATTGTATGTTTTTATGTATGTTGTTGTTGTATGTTTTTGTGTGTTGTTATTGTATGTTTTTGTGTGTTGTTATTGTCTGTTTTTGTGTGTTGTTATTGTATGTTTTGTATGTTGTTATTGTATGTTTTTGTGAGTTGTTATTGTATGTTTTGCATGTTGTTATTGTATGTTTTTGTGAGTTGTTATTGTATGTTTTGTATGTTGTTATTGTATGTTTTTGTGTGTTGCTATTGTATGTTTTTGTGTATGTTGTTATTGTATGTTTTTGTATATGTTGTTATTGTATGTTTTTGTGTGTTGTTATTGTATGTTGTTATTTTATGTTTTTGTATGTTGTTATTGTATGTTTTTATGTATGTTGTTGTTGTATGTTTTTGTGTGTTGTTATTGTATGTTTTTGTGTGTTGTTATTGTCTGTTTTTGTGTGTTGTTATTGTATGTTTTGTATGTTGTTATTGTATGTTTTTGTGAGTTGTTATTGTATGTTTTGCATGTTGTTATTGTATGTTTTTGTGAGTTGTTATTGTATGTTTTGTATGTTGTTATTGTATGTTTTTGTGTGTTGCTATTGTATGTTTTTGTGTATGTTGTTATTGTATGTTTTTGTATATGTTGTTATTGTATGTTTTTGTGTGTTGTTGTTGATTGTTTTTGTGTGTTGTTATTGTATGTTTTTGTATACATGTATTGTTATTGTATGTTGGTATTGCTTGTTATTGCACGTTGTTGTATGCTGTAATGTTGCTGGGAACTGACCTGATGTTCATGGTGTGGTCCTCGTGATTGCCTCGGTTGAGAAAAACTTCATGCGGTGAGTGAAGCAGGCCGGTCAGCAAGAGACACATGACTTCCACGCTGTGGCAGCCGCGGTCAACAAAGTCACCATTGAAGATGTAGGGGTTGTCAACTGCTGGCATACCGTTCTGTGTCAGCCCGGGGATGGGGCGGAGTATGGGGGTGGGGGCAGTGGTGGGTGGGTAGGTGGGCGAAGAGATGGCAAAGAAATAACAGCCAACAACACATCAGCATCAACATACAAAACAGTTGAGTGATACGTCACTACTACAGTAACAGCAACAGATTACAAACTTGTGTCCTGCAGCTTAACTTGTCATCAGCTACCTAGAGGCACCTAGTGACCTGAATGGAGTAACGGTGTTGTTTTTTTTTTGTGTGTGTATTCGGGCCTCTAGGTAGTTGCGGCCTGAATAGAGCCTGTCTTAAAAAAAAACCTCAAGCTCTACACACACTGCAGTATGTTCTGTTTGAGGGCAATCAACTTTATCTAGGCCCAGGTTAAGAGTGAGAATGGGAAACAACACCGGCATCATCATCATCATCATCATCATCATCATCAACAACAGCAGCGGCAGCAGCAACAACAAAAACGGCAACAAGGACAACAAGAAAGGAACAAAACCAGCTCCTTGTAACCGACCAACCAACCAACCAATGGACAGACACGTCAAGTTAACCGATAAACCGACTATCTATACAACAAAAATCTGCAAAATTCAAATCGATAATGATTATTAATAATTACACACACAAAAAAAGAAGAAACACAAAGTCGTCGTTTCAGAGGTGGGGGGGGGGGTGGGGAGAAAGGAGGAGTTCTACGAAAAGCACAGTTAACTGGGCGGGGTCGCCAAAGTATACCCATCTCTTCCCCCAACACCCGGGGGTATTGTGTACTGTGTAGAGGAGAAATGTTTTCATTCCGAGTCAACACTCCAGGAAACATAAAAAAAAAAATTGTCTGTAATTCTCAAATCGAATTTCGGCTCCGTCTTGACATTTTAAAAGCACGCCTCTGTAGGCATCGATTAGAGTGTTTTCCTAACCCTAAACTGTTGAGGTGACAATACCAAGTAGGGATCGATACTTCAACCCTTCTCAGTTCTTGGCCAAGCTGCAAGACAAATGTCATTCGATACCTTAACATGAGGGAAGGGTGGTGACATGGAAAGCTAAATATAATCTACACGTATATATACTATTGTAAATAAAGGTAAGCAGATACCTTGGGGGGGGGGGGGCGGCAGAGAACTAAGAAAATAATTCAGAGAAAGTTTGAAGTGTTTATAGTATATACTTATTGCGGAGAAATGCTGGAGTGAAAGAACGGGAGAAAAAGTGATCACGGCGAGTGATAGAGGGTATGGGGATGGGCGTAAAAATTTCATTCTGCGGAGAGATGAGCCTGGATACCGTTAGTCTATGTGGATACCGTTAGTCTATGTGGATACCGTTAGTCTATGTGGATACCGTTAGTCTATGTGGATACCGTTAGTCTATGTGGATAGATGAGCCTGGATACCGTTAGTCTATGTGGATACCGTTAGTCTATGTGGATACCGTTAGTCTATGTGGATAGATGAGCCTGGATACCGTTAGTCTATGTGGATACCGTTAGTCTATGTGGATAGATGAGCCTGGATACCGTTAGTCTATGTGGATACCGTTAGTCTATGTGGAGAGATGAGCCTGGATACCGTTAGTCTATGTGGATAGATGAGCCTGGATACCGTTAGTCTATGTGGATACCGTTAGTCTATGTGGATACCGTTAGTCTATGTGGATACCGTTAGTCTATGTGGATACCGTTAGTCTATGTGGATACCGTTAGTCTATGTGGATACCGTTAGTCTATGTGGATACCGTTAGTCTATGTGGATACCATTAGTCTATGTGGATACCGTTAGTCTATGTGGATACCGTTAGTCTATGTGGATACCGTTAGTCTATGTGGATAGATGAGCCTGGATACCGTTAGTCTATGTGGATACCGTTAGTCTATGTGGAGAGATGAGCCTGGATACCGTTAGCCTATGTGGATACCGTTAGTCTATGTGGAGAGATGAGCCTGGATACCGTTAGTCTATGTGGATAGATGAGCCTGGATACCGTTAGTCTATGTGGATACCGTTAGTCTATGTGGAGAGATGTCACCAGTCTGTGTTGATATGTCAAGATGTCAGCAGTCTATGTGGATATGTCAAGATGT
>OZ007573.1:57946182-57971182 GCA_963931925.1 Onchidella celtica
TGCCCTGGCAGCGGCCTGTACAGCCTGCTCTTCTCGATTTCCAACTGCCAAGGCATCTTTAACGTGCGCAAAGTGCACACGGACTCTCCGAGTTTTTGTCCTTATCTGAGAAGACTAAGTGCTCGATCCCACCTCCCATAGGATCAGGGACAGGAAAATATGAGAAAAATCCCAAAATTCCAACATGCCTGCACCGACTGGGATTTGAATCCGGTCCCTTCGGCACGAGAGGCGAGCACTGTGCCTCTAGACCACCGTGTCCCCGTGCTGAGATGCGAGAAGGTGAGAAGACCTACCTTAAACTGATCTTGTTCCCCAGCGTACTCGATGTTCTGGAAGATGGACCATGTTGCTCTCCGTCTTGCCTCCACCCGGGCTACATAGCGTCTGTACCATCTCTGGATCAACAGGGCTGCTTTTATAGCTGGGGGGGGGGGGTGGGATGGTTAGGGCAGGTAAATACAGGAAGATGGTGAAATATACAGGTGTGTAACAGGTGGAAGGAGCTGAAAGTGGGGAGGATGACGATGATGATGAGGATATTAAAAAAATAAATAAAAAATAAGTAGAGGTTTCTGAAGGAGAAGATGGACGAGGCATGGCATGAAGCAAAATGGAACACCGGGAAAATGGAAAGTGAAGAAAAGTGGTGAGAGAAAGAAAGAAGAACGAGTAGAGAGGCCAAGATAATGACAATCAGCCAGCTGTGTAGCAGAGCTGATGAAAGCACACATGCACTCACTCACCTCTCTCTGACCTGCCCATTTCCACCTGAACGTGCACGGAAGTGGCACACCCCATGTGTGGTCAAACTCGGACGGTGCTGGATGGGCCCGCCCACTGCTCAGCTGATCCCATTGGTCCCAATGACGTCATCTTCAGTTTTTACCCTCACTGAAAAGACAAAATCTGGGGATGAATCCAAAAATAATGTCGCAAAATCCCTGTCCCTGATCCTATGGCAAGTAGGATCGAGCACCAAGTCTCCTCGGAAAAGGACCAAAAAACTCGGATTCCTCGCGCGCACGTTGCATACGTTAAAGCTACATTGGCAGTTCAAAGACGAGAAGTGCATGCCGAGCAAAGGTCGCTGCCCGGGTAAAATTCTAAAAAACTAATTTCTACCACAAAAAAAAACAACAAACAACAACACACAGAAACAAGAACAGGAGAAATGAAAGCAGGAAAAGTGAGGTGTAAATGCCTATGGCAGCGAACCTCCTAAGATAAAGACCTAAACACCTGAACCCAAATCTCCACTACCACTCTATCTTTGTCTGACCACTGCACGCCTAGTGTCTCTCTGGACTCGCCACACTCTAGGGATGGTCACTTGTGGTCACTTGTGGACAGTTCAACTTTCTGCTGTCTTAAGGTTTTTTCTTCATTACATTTCACTGCCCGCTGGAGATTCATGCTATGTGGCGCTCACTGTCTCTGGGGTGCTCATGGTTAAATACTAAAGATTTACCCTCTACCTTTTGACAAACCACGAGATTTGTAATACACAGCTCCTTAGGTTTACATCTCTCTCTTCAAGTGCCGGATCTGGAACAAATATCGACGATCATGGTTCGCCACTCATTCCTCCGATCGGATGCTCTCAAAAAGCCCATAATTATTGTCCTGGTTTTTCCCTGTCGCCCATCTGTTCAAACTCTCTAGATATATTATTCTTTGTCTACCTCTGCTTTTTTTGCCCTCTATTTTTCCAGTTAGAGCAAGGTGTTCAAGACCTTTGTGTCCATTCAGGTGTCCCATGAACTGCAATTGTCTTCTCCTACATGTTTTTATTAGTGATCGCTCCGTGTTGGTGTCTTTCATCACCAATTCATTCGATTTCCTTTCCTTCCATGAAATATTTAGGAGTCTCCTTAAGAATTTACACGAGATAATAATTGAATGTGCGTCATTGCTAAATATATGTACGTCGGTCAATTACACCCGAGAATTAACCATCTTCAGCTCAACTAGACAACGACATTTACGTGCAGTGGGTGTGAGCAGCTCGGCTTAATCGTTTACGTTCATATAACGTTTCTGAGCTCGTGCGCCGACCCCTAACCTACTCCCCCGTGTCAGGTACATCACTTACAGGTCACACATGCACGATAGAAGGTTGAGAAATAAAAAAAACAACAAAACTACAGGAGATCACTAAGGAAAAAAATGTCTATGACGTCATTTCAGATTGTGCGTAAAGAATTCTCAGAGGTCTCCAGATCTACCGCTTTACTGACGCACGCTTGTGAGTACATAATGTTTGTGGGTGTGGGTGTGTGTGTGTAGAGAGGGTAAGCACGTAAGCCCTTGTCTCCATCCAACACCAACAGCACCCCCCTCCCTCAGCAAATGTACAGGCCCAACGATTGAGTAGAGGCCATTAAGTAATAAAGTGATCTACGCCGGGTAATTACTCAACACTGGCTGGCAGAGCCGACTCGTCTTAGCATAGGTGTCAATACACCGATACCATGGTATCGAATACTAAAAGTGTAAGGGACTCCGAATGTCCAGTTTATCAATGGACAGACCGGGACTTTGAATGTCCAGTTTGACCAGTGGACAGACCCAGACTTTGAATAACCCGTTCATCAATGGACAGACCGGGACTTTGAATGTCCAGTTTAACAGTGGACAGGCCCAGACTTTGAATGATCAGTTCATCAATGGGCAGACCGAACATTCTTACATGTTTACGTAAAAAGTGGTGTAAAAACCGTTACAGGCAAAGAACATGGGACACATGAACTCATACTGGAATGAGGACATTGAACTCAGGGAGGACATTAGGATAATGAATTATCCAGATTTCAAGACACCCCACCCCGCCCCCCCCCCCTTCACATACACACAAAGCAACCAACCCAGACACGGTAAGAAAGATCACGTGACACAGTTAGTTGGAGTACAAAGTGTCGACAAAAAGATGCCAAGTCAAGGATCAGATATAGCGTGTGCTTAACGTTTTCAGTTGTCGCTGAGCGAGGACACACCAGGCTGGATAAGGTCAAGGACATGCCAGGCTCGATGAGCTCAGGACACGCCAGGCTGCAAAGGGTCAAGGCCACGCCAGGCTGGACTAGGTCAAGGACACACCAAGGCGGACCAGGTCTGGCTCTCTGAAAACGAAATCTTGTATCGTTTACCTCTTGGTCATACAAACTATAGAAAAAGGGTAGCCAAACCGCGGCTCCCCAGCCACGTGCGGCTCTTTGACCTTCACTACGCGGCTCCGGGAAATAATATTGGCTGCGCTCTCTTTTTCATCAAAGTGAATATAAAAGGTAAATAAAAATAGAAAACTTCAAGTTTGATAATTATTTCCTGAGTATGAACTGAGACCCCGCATGTTCTGATCTTGTCAGATTAACTTGTTTATGGCATTTGCACTCTTTTCTCAGATGTTCCCATGGTTCATCGCTGTATTTAAAACGTTCAATACAGCTAAAAAATCATCAGTCAAGAGTTTGAGAACATTTTTTGGTATATAATTATATGCATGGTGTGATTATTGAAACTAACACAAATTAACAGTTTGAAAAACTGCATACGAGAGTAAATATACTTGTTGCATACATGTGTTTATTAATCTTTATATAAAATTTTTGTATTAACTTTATATATACTAGCTGAGTTACCCGGCCCTGCCCGGGAGAAATATCTTTATTAGTCGTCTTATAATGATCTGGGTCTAGGACACAAAGTAAAGTTCCTTCCACAGACAAAGAAATACAATGACAGGATCAGTATCGACTCGGATTCCGCGCCAACTCTGGAGTTTGTTTGCCCCTTTTCGCTAAAGTTTTTATGCAGGCGATCCATGTTTTCGTTAATCCACAATTTCCTTCCTTCAGCGAATGAACGATGGGTGAACTGCGTCACGGTACTAAAAATAGATCGTAATAGCGTGTCCCTGTACTAAAAGCATGGAGTCGCAGAGTAATCGATGGAATTTGCTACGAAATGGGTGAAAATAATTTATCGTAATCATTTGAGTCTTATCTCATAAATTAATATGAAAGGTATCGATTCAGACCATATTTGTGGACGTCCATAGCCCATCGCTTCCTAACACAATTTACGACTCGCAGACCTGCCGAAGTGACTGATAAAATAAACCTGGCTCAAGAAAAATGGATGGTTAGTAAATAAATCTTCCCCGGTAGGAGGAGCATCGCAGCTCTGAATAGCCAACGACATTTCAGAAATAATGAGTTCGCGGGCAAATCGTCATCTAATTACTGAGAAATAATGCCCGGGCCAATTCAGTTACGCCTTTTGCCAGCGTGTACGAAGGGAATGGATTGGGAAATGAGAACTCTTGCTGGCTTGGGGTTCACTTTAGGTGGTCTAAAATCTTATCTTATTATTAAAAAAAGGAAGCGCACATCCATACAACATGTTGTACGGATATGGACAATGCATATCCGTACAACGCACACAATTCGATGACGTAGAACACACACCAGAATACTCACAGTCAGCACCAATGACCTATATTACTGACCTTGTTAATTTGCATAGTTTATAAAAATATGAATCGGCTTAGTAGCAAAACAATCCGATTTCTGCTCGGAGATTGCATGATCTGCGCTAATAATAATAATATACTTGAGTGTACGTCGATCACCAATGGCTACCCCAGCCCCTTTTCGCCTGATTAGTCAATCTGACTACCGCCCATTGATACAACTGACTAGATCCTCACGCCCCCAGGTCCATCTGACTATTCCATGTGTTGTCACTTTAAATTCGTGAACACCATACCAAGTTTTGTTTCAGCAAACCTTCACCAGTCGCGCTTTTGGTAAACATGTTGTACGGATATGCACTGTCCATATCCATACAACATGTTGTACGGATCCATACAACATTTTGTACGGATATACACTTCCATAAAAAAAAAATAGTGGCGGGAGTAATTCATTGTGGTGCAATTTTGGCCGCTCCTTTGCTCGACGCTATAGCCTAAACGACAGTTTCAACAATATTAATTATAAAGTTAATTTTCCCAAGTGTCAACGAATCCAGTCCAATGGCTTTTGTATAGACCGATTGTGTTGACTCAAGTTTCAGGTATTTTTAAATTAAAAATCGTAAAAAAAGTAAAACACAATGATCTTTGGTTTAGCTCCCTGTAGTAAGTCCACCGCACCGGAAACGATGTATTAATACGAGTTCAATTCGGTGCGCGCAATTTCCCTACCAGAAATGAGTGGGTAGTGCTCTGGTGCGCATGAAATCTGTACTAGACTGTAAAGGGAAGCTTTCTAGACCAAAAAGAGAGAGAGAGAAAGAGAGAAAGAGAAAGAGAGAGAGAGAGAGAGAGAGAGAGAGAGAGAGAGAGAGAGAGAGACAGAGAGAGAGAGAGAGAGAAAACGGTGGGTTCACAGTTCATCCTTGAAAATGCCGGGTACCTCATCTAGTAAAATAGAAACATGTATAACTGAAATCATAGACTTGACTGATGACGTCATAGAGTTTGTTGCGCCAGTGTTCATATCGTGATCCAGTTTTCAAGATATGAGGAGAGGAGGGCGAGAGGGGAAGTTGGAAAGGGGGGGGGGGCAGTATCATGAACAGTTTGTCAGCCACAGCTATTTTGTTCTCCACTGAACATTCTAGAATTATCCTGCCGTCTCTGAAGGCAAAAGTTGAGCCGATTATGTCATGTCTTTCCTAATTTCATACGTTCAGTTATCCCTGGAGGAAAAGGAAGAGGGGTAGGGTGAGGAAGTTGACGTCGTTACCGTTTAAGAAACTCTAAGATTTACTGTCCAAATTGGAAAAACGGAACTGATCAGAATTTTTATTCAAGGGCTCCGGAAGATGAAGTTTCACAGTAAATCGTAGCTTAATTTTCTAACTCATTTTGGTTTTCACAGTTCCTCCCAGCCATTTATGATTTGTCCAGTTGTCTCACTAGACCTTGAGATGAGCTTTAGGGCGTGAGGAAACCAAAGCCAGAGAGGACACAGAGGACATGAGGACAATGAATCAAGGTAGGACGAAGACAGTGAATCAAGGTAGGACATGATGACCATAAATCGAGGCAGGACACGAGCACAATGAATTGAGATAGGACACGGGGACAATGAATCACGATAGGACATGGGGGCAATGAATTGAGACAGGACATGGGGGCAATGAATTGAGACAGGACATGGGGGCAATGAATTGAGACAGGACATGGGGGCAATGAATTGAGACAGGACATGGGGGCAATGAATTGAGACAGGACATGGGGGCAATGAATTGAGACAGGACATGGGGGCAATGTATTGAGACAGGACATGGGGGCAATGAATTGAGACAGGACATGGGGGCAATGAATTGAGACAGGACATGGGGGCAATGTATTGAGACAGGACATGGGGGCAATGTATTGAGACAGGACATGGGGGCAATGAATTGAGACAGGACATGGGGGCAATGAATTGAGACAGGACATGGGGGCAATGTATGAGACAGGACATGGGGGCAATGAATTGAGACAGGACACGAGGACAATGAATTGAGATAGGACATGGGGGCAATGTATTGAGACAGGACATGGGGACAATGAATTGAGACAGGACATGGGGGCAATGAATTGAGACAGGACATGGGGGCAATGTATTGAGACAGGACATGGGGGCAATGAATCAAAATAGGACACGAGGACAATGAATTGAGATAGGACATGGGGATCAAAGAACTGAGACAGAACGTTAGGACAATAAATCGAGATAGGACATGAGGACGTTAAATTGAGGGAGGACATGAGGACCATAAATCAACAGAGGACATATCAGGACGATGAATCGACAGAGGACATGAGGACCAAAGATCAACAGAGGACATATCAGGACGATGAATTGACAGAGGACATGAGGACCATAAATCAACAGAGGACATATCAGGACGATGAATCGACAGAGGACATGAGGACCATAAATCAACAGAGGACATATCAGGACGATGAATCGACAGAGGACATGAGGACCATAAATCAACATAGGACATATCAGGACGATAAATCGACAGAGGACATGAGGACCCACACAGAAAGCCAGTCCTCATGCGTACTTTAACCTTTCTAACACTATTTGAGTGTCAGTTTTTCAAGCTAAATCAATTGTCTACAGAAATACGAGTAATATTGCTGGTAAACTATACGCTTTGTTTTCATTGATCGAAGAAACCATCCAGCGCATCTGTGTCACTGAGAGCTGGGCTGAACATCAACATTCCATTACAGGCAGAGATTTGACGGCAGACTATTTATAGTAACACTTGGCCAAGGCTACAACCTCTTCAGCAAAATGTGCTTTCATAATCACACGAAAGTCTCCGCCTACAAACATCTGTAATTTGCGGGAGGGGGGGGGGGAAATGCAGCTCTCTGGACCCTTTTCATTTACCGTCCTCCATATCACGTGATTTGCAAACAAAATGGCGGCGTGCTCCACTTGTAGGACGGAAGCGGGGGACAACGGTCGAAGGCTGCCATCCTCTTGTTGGGCACCCAACTGTACAAACCCGTTACGTGCTGGTTCTGGCATAAAAAATGCATCTTTGCTTAGACTGTGCGCATATTCAGATGCCATCACTAAGGCAAGTGAAGGTTTTTGCCCTACACGGTGCTTTTCGAAGCCTTGCGGCTCCCCGCAAAGAACCGTAACGCGGAAGTGAAAAGGGTCTATAAAATGGTATAAAAGCATAGATACTGGAAACGATAAGATGACACGCTCCCTTCTTCGCACCTCTGAAAAACAGTCATGCGCACAGTTTGCGCGCTGATTGGGGGCGGGTCTCATGGTGCACAGCACGAAAAGAATGGTTGATATCTTGATAAATTAATGATGCGGATTTGTTACAGTGCCACTGCGACTCAAATTGAAGTTAAAATTACGAAATAAGTGACCTCAACCAAGGCCTACAGCGATAGTTGAATAGCGAACAAAATTCAATATTTTCCCTATTTGGCTTTGCTAAATACGGCACTACTTTTGACTTTCGCGCATTTCCCGCTAGGTGGCGGTGCGAAATCTGTGCACGCTAAACGCGCTAGCTGTCTCATCTTAATCTATCTAGTGTCTTTGATAAAAATTACAACCACAACAACAACAACAGCAACAACAAGAATATTGCATGTTAAGTGACATCCAAACATGGACGACTTTGTAAGATTCCATGGCTGTGTGAGGTCGTGTAGGAATGAGGTCAAGGACACACAGAGATCACACTAATGGGTTTACAAAAAAAAAAAAAGCAATAAAATTTTCACGCATGACAGAAAATTCCCCTGTTCAAACATCTTAATTAGAAATTAAAATCTCATTTTTATTTGCCTTGCCCAGGTAAGTTTGTCTGATCGATTAGTTCAGTTTTTATGGGATTTTTTTTCCTGTTTTGGTAAACAGATGACAAATGACAAATGTCTATAGATTTACGTAATCACCGGAGCAGAGAAAGAAGCCAAAAGCCTGCATTAGCTGCTCTAATTGTAGCGATTGCCACGCTCGGGCGAGCAGGAAATCCCAAACTTGCGCGACCGGTGGTCGTAACAGTGAGCTGGCTAGTGACGGGAGGGGGCGGGGGGAGGGGATCTGGGGTATGGGGGAGGGGATCTGGGGTCTCTGATCTGGGGTCTGGGGGAGGGGAGCTGGGGCCTGGGGAGGAGATCTGGGGTCTAGGGGAGGGGATCTGGGGTCTGGGGGAGGGGATCTGGGGTCTGGGGGAGGGGATCTGGGGTCTGGGGTAGAGGATCTGAGGACTGGGAGAGGGGAGCTGGGGACTGGGGAGGAGACCTGGGGTCTAGGGGAGGGGATCTGGGGTCTGGGGGAGGGGATCTGGGGTCTGGGAGAGGGGAGCTGGGGACTGGGGAGGAGATCTGGGGTCTAGGGGAGGGGATCTGGGGTCTGGGGGAGGGGATCTGGGGTCTGGGGAGGGGATCTGAGGTCTGGGGAAGGGATCTGGGGTCTGGGGGAGGGGATCTGGGGTCTGGTGGAGGGGATCTGGGGTCTGGTGGAGGGGATCTGTTGTCTGGTGGAGGGGATCTGGGGGCTGGGGGAGGGGATCTGTGGGGTGGGGGCTGGCAGGACCGCCGACCACCAGCCAGGCATGCTCAGTGTGGGTGGCATGATGTCTGAGGTCATCAACAGACGGCGGGTTGGGATGACGAGGACAAAGATAAAATAGAAAGTTGTTATCAACGGCCAGACCCACGACCTGCCGGTAACAATCGTGTCACTCGTGTAAAACTTGGAGAAACGTTTGTGGGTGTATGTGCGTTTGTCTCTGTGTATGTATGTTTGTGTTGTATGTGTGTATGTCTGTGTATGTGTTTGTGCACGTGTTCCTTTGTGTGTATTTGTGCGTGTATGTGTTTGAGCGCATGTTTGTGTGTGTGTAAAAGATTGGGAGGGGGGGGGGGTCAAATTTCAGAGACATAATATTTCAGTACACTAGATAGTTTTAATGACATCACAAAAGTTGCCTGAATTTCACAGGGACAATTTTTCTAGTTAAAGTAAAAGGTATTTAATGTCAAAGCCTGGTCTGGGGTCTCATACCGGGGCCAACATCACTAGGTTGAGGCCCCCGAGAAACGAAAGGACCTCAAGCCTAGTTGAAGTCCTGTGTCGACATGAATCTGCTGCAGTGGCGGATTGGTCATTGAGTTCCGGTATCCCACGATTTGACCTATTGATGGTTGCAGATTTAACAACAACAAAGAGAATCAAGAGTTACAGCTGTATAAAATCTTATAAATTCTTACATTGCTGCAAATTTGCCCCAGTTGAATGAAATGTCCCCAGAGACATCCGGGATGTTCAGTACCAACACAGAGTAAAAACCTTAACAAAAACAGCACCGTGCGGTCCTTCACAGACATTATCATCCTATTATCTGACATGTCAATTACAAGTTTGCCAAACAAACAAAATTTGCCGGATTTTTTCCACACTTCAGGCTGTGAAAACACACACACAAAAACAGGAAAGTTTGTCTAGGTGGAAATGTTTGGCAAATACTGGAAATTGAGAATGGAAAGTGTGTTTGTGGGAGTGGGGTGGGGGGGGGGGGCTAGGGATAACTTGGGGAGGAAGTTCCGGGGATGAATGTTGTTAGAGGTGCACAGTTCAATTCCAAAGGCAAGTAGAGAAAACACTGAGCTGTGTTCACCGTGCACCAATGGCTTATAATGTAAAATACCACTCGCGCTTAACGACAGCCGCTTCTGGGACCGTGTGATTTTTTTTTTTCGTACTCACTTTACCAAATTCAGGAGCGTGGCAGCAACAGCTCCGTCATAATTATTACAGGGATATTCGGTGACGTTCAGAGTTATTTTAGGGTTAGGGTTAGGGTACACAGTCCAGAGATTGCAGCACCCATGGCAGTGTTCGGTAGGACGAGAAATCCCCTGGCCGATGACCTGTGTTTGGGGGTGTGTTGCTGCCCCGCTCCTGAATTTGGTAAAGTGAGTACCAAAAAAAAAAAAAAAAATCACGCTTCCGGGAATGACGCTTGGGAGCGGGCGACTCACTCGAGTGAGTTTGTCAACTTAACGAACATGTTTACTTTCACTTACCGATAGAGATTTTATGTTCCCAGTTTAACCTCCGCCTCCTTGAGTAGCACGAAATCCCATGATGAGGAATTAATTGATCAAACTCGAGTCAACTCTGATAGGAAACAAAAACTGATTGACTTGCCGCACTGACCACACACAACTGTCAGCCTGTCGCAGCCGGAGACAGCCGGACGCAGGGGGCAACATTTCAAATTTGAATGCCAAAAGGGCCGTCTATAAAGTACGTGTGCTCTAAGGTAGGGGAGGGGGTGGGGAAAGAAGGGTGGAGATGGGAGGGGGCGGTTGTCCCAGCATATGAAAAGAAAAGCTTGCAAAGGACCTCAAAACACGGGGAAATGATGGCAAAAAGCTCACATACCTCTGTACAGACAATGAGATAAGTGAAAGTCTGTGGCGACGGTGCCAGAGTGAGTACTCAATTCACATCACTTTCTGGACGAGGAGAAGGCCGAGAGTCAAAATTATACGGTCATCTCTCGCTGGCCTGAAACACAGCAAATGAAATTAAATCCTCTCGACTCCCCCCCCCCCCCCCCCCCCACTTTTTTTTTTTTTTTACAATTTGATTTTAAGAAAAAAAAGTATTGAAAATTTCAGAAAAATTACTTTTCCCATGAGAGGTGAACACTTTGTCAAACCCCTGAGATAATGCGATTATCCGAGTAGAATTGATCATTTGATTCGTGCCGAGGGCTGCCAGATAATTAGGGATGAAATATTCGTGGCAAGAAAAATTGGCATCAAATTTAGAAATTACAGTAATTTAATTAGTGATCAATGAGAGATAGGAGAGACAACCGTGTGGAGGGCAGCTTAGGGGAGGTAACCGTAGGTACAGAGGGCAACTTGGAGGAGGCAACTGTAGGGTCACAGGGCAGCTCAGGGCAGGCAACCGTAGGTACAGAGGGCAGTTAAGGGGAGACAACAGTGGGTCCAGAGGGCAGTTAAGGGGAGACAACAGTGGGTACAGAGGGCAGTTAAGGGGAAACAACCGTAGGTATAGAGGGCAGTTAAGGGGAGACAACCATAGGTATAGAGGGCAGTTTAGGGGAGGCAACTGTAGGGTCATAGGGCAGCTTAGCGGAGGCAACAGTAGGTACAGACATAGATATAGTACACTAGATCGCTGAGCCAGCCAGCAGCCCACGCAACGAATTGAAAACGAGGCCGCCATTACGCTAAGCCTGAAGCTCGCGGATGCTGTACAGTCGTGCCAGCCAAGGAGTATAGCAGTAATGTTGCGGGCGTGCGTTGTTTTTTGTTTTCGGGAGAGGGGGGGGGGAGGGGGTTTACCATGTGTGAGTTTGCGAGACAATAATATACAAATCACTGTTCTAAGTGTAGTGACATACTAGACGCGGCAAAGTGCTGCCGCACGCGGGAGCGGTAAAAAAAAAAAACCGCCAACACGTGTTATCCTATGAGACCTGACATACCAGAGAAACCGTCGTCGCGCGCGGGAGCGGTTGCCGCTGTCTGATTTTTTTCTGCCGCGCCTGTCGGCGGGAAAATGAGAACCGCAACCGCGCGCGGGAGCGGTTTTCAGACACAACACATGTTAGGCTATGGCTAGTGACATACTATCCCGCTCGCCGCGGCGGGATTTTTATTGCAGTGCAATCATCAGGTGCACTTCGTTTCTCGCACACAGTCCTGTTTCTTTTTTTCAGAAATAATATTCAGATATTGTGAACTTTTCGAATATGTCTGCGGAAGTTATTATTAGTATGGTGGAGCAACAGCCTGCTATCTGGGACAAGGGTTGTGAGAAAGACGCACTGGAGGGAGGTTTGCCGCTCATAGTATGTCAGGTTCAAACTTACGCGGTTTGCAGCTGCCGCGCGCGGGAACGGCAAACCGCGACAGCACGTGGCATAGTATGTCACTAGCCTAAATGCTCTTCAGAAGTTTTTGAGCATTGAAACAACTCATTATGAGACAGCTTTATACTTTCATAGTGCTATGTATATCGACCTTTAAAAAAATAAAAAAAAATAAATAAATGTTGAAAAAATTATCTACATCTACAATGTTAATCTTGGCGGAATTCAATTAAAATACATACCGCATATGCATTCAATGGGCTATACAACCCACCTCGCCCCACCAAAAAACAAAACAAAACGACGCACAGTGATGTTTAAAAAACAATGGTTTGACCAGCTAGCGACTCATGATTTTGATGTCCACAGTCACCCATTCAAAAAAAGCAACATTTCAATAATGGAGAAAGGAATGAGACAGAGAGCCTTATTATCAGTTAATCTAACTGAATATCAGTCAAACGTGAAGAATGTATGGGGACGACACACCCACGGGACACAGTATTTCTTGAAAGAAAGAAGAAGAGGTACAGAAGGAAAGATGGAAATCAGTAAACAGTTTGATGGAAGGAGGAGAGGTAACACATATACATCCTGTTAAAAAAGCAAACTCCACACGCTGTCGTATGTTTCACAGTAAGGATAGTCTACATCTCTTGAGGACGTTAAATGAAACATTCACTTTTGTAACACTAATAACTCGGGTCGCAAGAGAAATTGCAAGTCCACATATAGAGTAATTTTCTATTCAGGTTTAACAAGGAACCAAGAAACCATAAATACATAAAATTGTACTCACCACCGGTGTTCATGTATTCCAAGACGGGGATGAGGAGCAGCACAAAAAAAAACTACTGTCCACTAAACAGTACCAACTTGTTCAGTTTCATCCTCTTGGCTGCTTTGCCTCCAAGGATCATTCTCTGTTGGTGCAATTTGCCAGCCTTAAAGAGTCTCATCCGCAAGTAGTAAGATGCCACACTTTTGATGAGGCTAGTGATGTGGTCCTCCTCTACAATCATCTCGTGGACATAGAAATGATCCCGCAGAGATGGGAATAGATCAAAATATTTCTCCTTTACATATGTGAGGACGAGGTTTTGAATCTGGACATCAATGAATTTCTTGTGTGGCAAGGTCTGCATGACATCTGGGCTAGGCATCACAACCCTGAATACTTTTTCTGTTGCCAACAAAAGCTGCGCAACACCGTCGGAAGGGCATACAAGACCGCCTTGATCTCTTCTCCTCAGAAAGGAGAAACGAATATCTTCCGAAGTTTCCGCACATGTCAAGGCAGCCCTGCAATCTGAACATTTTATTTTTGGAATCAGACGTGCGCACACAAATCCTGCTGTGTAGGTCAAGCATGAGTATCTCCACTCATTATCCGGGAGTGTAAAGGTGGACTCAAGCCTGTCAACCGCAGCAGCAAACATGTCATCCTGTGAGAAATCAGGCAGGTTTTGGGGTTTTGCCGGTGCCTTCAAAAGAAAACAGTCCAACTGCAACTCCTCTGTGCCATCCAGTTGAAGGCAATTAGCATACTAGGATGCTTTCACATCATTCTGAATCATGAGTGTGCAAACTGAAGCCCGAAACTGTTGTGCAGTTGGGTTGTTATTCCACCCATTTCTTTGACGAATCTGAAATAAATGAATAAATTAATAATTTCCATTCGATAAAATACAGGTAAATTTTTCTCTAAACAATAAAATCTTCAAAAAAACTTTCTGCAAGTGATTACTATAGAGTAGAAAAGATACATTTGCCTGAGCAATGGTCCAAACAGCATTCTCTTTTCAATTTCCAGATGGCAAAGAATACATGTGGCAGCCTTAATATCCACAATGAGCGGGCATGACTTCTGAATTTTGCTATCCCAAAAAGAACCTGGAGTTCAGTCCTACCCACCATAGCATCAGAGGTATAAAAAAGATTATGATTTTATGCTGCTTTGGTATGTTTCGAAAACACGAATCCTTACCTTTCAGAGGACTGCAAACACTAGAGCACAATTATAATTTATCTATAATCAGGATCACACTAAAAAGACAGATCTCTTCTTGTAAATAGTGCTTGGAACTTTCCCAGAATTTTGCAATTATGTTGGTTAATTAAATTATTATCAGTTTCCTCTGGTCAGCATTATTTGCAAGATCTTGTAAATGCTACTTTGTTTCTGATTATCTCTGTCTCAGCAGACTATCAGATCAACAGACTTAGTCTTTTGCCCTGTTTTACAAACTCTAGATCTATTTTTTTAAAAATATAATAGGCCTATATATCTTCATAGTTAACACTGACTGACTGAGGAACAGCTACACTATCAGTATTAAGTCTATTTCACATATGAATTTCATCCTTGCCTCTATCACCTACTGTGCTAGCTCTTCATAATGGGCCTTTTTAATTGCTTACATAGCTACCCAAAGCAAATGTAATTGTAAGCACACCTCTCTTAACTTTTTTTTCCCTCAGTAGCCTACTCATATTCATCACTGAGCATCAATTGACATCAGACATTAATGTACTGTGCCAGATGTCCGGGCTGAGAATAATAAGTTGCACAGCCAAAACAGAAGTTACGAAAGCAGTTCAAGAAACGAAATCTGATTAGCCAAACCACACTAGCTGTTCTGTTATCAATACCGTTATATAGCATTAGCAGACAGTGATGCTGACTGCTGTACTTGGGTCAATGACGCCACGCTATTGACTGCTAGCGGTACGCGAGCCTGTTCCTCATTAAATTTGCAATAAACTAACACAAACTTTTGACAAACAACATCAGAAAGCCATTCTCATATAATATAGATCTAGTCTATATAAAAAGTCTTGCCAGGCCCATTGTATTCGGTTAATTGCACCCACATAAATCTAGATCTAGATTAGATCATAGCGGTCAATGATGCGCTGCTACTGCTGGCAGAACGAGAGCCTGTTCCTCACTAACTTTGCAACAAACAGACTAAAACTCTTGGTAAACAAGATAATAAAACCAATCAAATAAATATCTTGTGATTCCTTACCTTTCAAATTGTCAGCTGGAGTTTGCAGTCGATCTTGAAACAATAACGATGTCAAAAAAAAAACGAAAGTGAAACTGCACAGGAAGAGTACGCCGTCTGCTGTTTATCAGGCTTAAACAATGGCGGCCGGACTTCCTGGGAAGCGTCGGTTTCCTTTCCACCGACCAATGAGAGTCGGCGATCTAGTGTACTATATCTATGGGTACAGAGGACAGCTTAGGGGAAATAACCGTAGATGCAGAGGCCAGCTTGCACTTGTGCGTCGATTCTTTTAGTTTCACTCGGTCAAAAGACAAACTGGCTTGTTGGTCGTTGAGGCAAAAACTTAATGTTTGACCAGTGTGAGTCTAAGGTGCAGAATGCAGAATCAGCACCTACACAGATGGCAAGGGCATACATGTATTCCATTTGCGGAACCAAAGTAAGAAGAAGTACACTTTGCGAGAGCTGACATTTGCAGAACTCTTTATCGATACTCTGTGTGTACTGGTACAATTTGTAGAGACGCGTACATTGAACTTCCCGCGACCTTCCCTCAAACAATCAGAGCCAACTTATTTGGAAACGAAAAGAACTACAAACTCATGTGAATCTTTTCATGAACAGCTAAACAGCAGTGTACGAACTTAATGATGGCATTCAAGACATAATCTTCAACAGCACTTTTAGCCTAAGGTAACCAGCCCAGACTGAAAAGAAGCTACCACTCAGGGACGAAGGATAGAGTGATGGGAAAGGGACTTTCAGTGCGTACCTCGACTCCTGCAATGCATTCGAAAAGAAAACATTATCCTGCATAACAGATGAAACATTCCATTTTGCATGAAGGGAAATCTTTTTATCTGGCCAACGGAAGTTCAAATGTAAGTCATGAATCGGGTCGTGTATCGAAATGGTTCTAGTTCAGTTATATTCGATTATAAAATTAGTGCCCCAAATTGATTTTTTTACTCGGTCCAGCAAATTGATCATATTTTGGTTCCGCAAATTGTCTGCAAAATCCGATGGAAATGGTAATTCCCCCCATTCCCTCTCCCCCCCAAATCAACTACACCACCAGGTCAGGTGTTACTATACAATTTGCCCAGAGACTGCCAGTTTTTGAGTCCAGCGCCCAGTAGATTTGCCGTGGAAATTTGTCAGTAAAATCTCCCAACTCTTGCTTCCATTTCGCTCTTATGAACTCCCCATTTGTCTTTTTTTTTTTGCACCGAGTTTCAAAGTGCCGCGGCGCACAAAATGATATCGTTTGATACATGCGCTATCCACCTCACGCACATCCACCTCTCTCTGTCTCTCTGCACAGAAGCAAGTGTATAAACTGCTATTACTCATTCCTGAAAGTGTAATGAATCTCAATAACTGACAAAACTAGAGCAGCCGTTTGACAGTCAGCCACCCAGGGACTGGTGGCGGGTAGATCAATACTCACACTTGAAGCAGGAAAGCAATACCGAATATCTCTCACTCTGGACCGCGCAAGTGAGGAAAATCTGCATTCGTTAGAACGGTTTTGCAGTAAGGAAAGGTTTGGATTTCTAGTCAGTACAAGATCAAAGACGCCTTGCTCAATTACGTAAATTGATAGCAGAATAAAATCACAGCCGTCTGAGATCTATCTGAAGTTGTCTTCGCTTTCAGTTTACAAGTGGCTGAATTTAGACGTAGTTTTGATGAAATTTAAATGAAAGGAATTCAGATATAGACTGGCTCCTTCAAATATTCAAAGGCGAACAGAAACGACAAGACATGCTTGACTCACCAAAGAAGTCTACTTAGGCTTGAAAACTGGACAACACTGCGCAATGGACGCCTGATGTTCTAGACAAACTGGCCAATGAAATAAGCTATGACGTTAGTTTGGTCAATTCTACATTAGGCCGTGATCTTCAGGTCAACCTGACCACAGCCGGACAACGTTAACGCTCATTCACACACTGCCAGTTGAGTTCATACTGACCGGCCCGTATCTACTCACGCACACATGCGCACACACGCACACACAGACATTGTTATTGTATACAGGGCCATACATACTTTGCACATGCACATAACGTGGAATTTCACACATTACACATTCGCCAACACGCCTACACACGCACATACAGACACACACGCGGATGCCAGTGTGGCAAACTACACACACACACACACATACACACGGAAGTCGAGCAAGCATTAAAATGTTATCTTCAACAATCGATGTTTACTGGTATCGATCACTCAGGGAAGCCAAGATCTCAACTATCTCAATCATAATTGGTTTTTTGGCTTGGCCGGTGGTTGGGGAGGGGGGGGGGCAGTTTCCAGGGGCGGGTGTCTCATGGGTCACATCCTACTAGGGATACGATGATCTTCTTTGTTCCAGCACTCGGGTTAACTCCATGGACATTCACTAAATAGTCATACATACAGCTGTGTGAGAGGATCTCTCGAGACACAGGTATATCGAGACGGACCAATTCATCATTTTCGGTCCGCCGGCTTGTGCGCGTACCATCCATGTCAACAATGCAACAATTCGCACCACACCCCCTTCATAAGTGAACGAAAAAGACTAGTACCACAGAGATCTATGAGTAGTGCTCACCGTGTTTATAGACCCTTTTCACTTCCGCGTTACGGTTGTTTGCGGGGAGCCGCACGGCTTCGAAAAGCACCGCGTAGGGCAAAAATCTCCACTTGCCTTGGTGATGGCATCGGAATATGTGTCTAAGCAAAGATACATTTTTATGCCAGTTCCAGCATCGTTCAACTGTTGTCCACCTCTTTCTGCCCTACAAGTGGGGCACGCCGCCATTTTGTTTGCAAATCACGTGATATGGAGGACGGTAGATGAAAATGGACTATACGCGCACAAGCTATGGACATTTACTGAAAGAAGGAATGGTCCGTCTCGGTATTCTGTGTCTCGGGGATCTCTATTTCCACCCCCCCCCCCGCCCCACTCAATGAAAACGCAGTTTGCCGCAACGTAAACCCTACGCGCACCAGCCATTCTTGATCCGCCCATTAGTTGAAAGTGGCAAAAAGGAAAAGTCGTATGTAGCAGCAAAGACTAGCGTAAGAAATAAATAATACCCAAACTATACAATGAAACTAATATTTCGTCCTTTCCCAGCAGTTGAATGTTCACGCCATGACAAATTGGGTTCCAATGATCTCCAGCTAGTTGGGTGGTGCACGAAGCCTCAATGAAACTCAATGGTCATGACGTCACAGTCCAACTAGCTGGCCAACCAGAAATCGACTAATTCACACAAGACCTACAACTGTTTCAAGATCGTCAACATTTTCTGAGAAAGAAGAATCTTACTCTATGAGCTAGAGGTTGAACCTGTAATCAGCTAAAACTTCGCGACTACGCCATCAAAAATTATGAAACTTGGTGTACTGCATCAATTTTTGACGAAGAGTTACGTGGATACCCATTCATTTTGAACAAAAATCAGTCTTTACTATTATTTATATTAAAATTTTTTGAGCCGCAAAAACAGACCCATTTTCATCGGATAGAACCGAAAAGTGTGACCGGAAATTGCGCTCTACGTCATTATTTACACATTGCAGGCCGAAAGTCGTTTTATCACATTGGTGTATACTGCAAGGAATTGTGGTGTAACAAAGAGATTTATTCATCTTTGCATCGGATCCAAGTGTATACTATAATGCGACTTAAATCTATATGTAGATGTACAGCTGGGCTTGGTACAAGAAAAATTTGCAAGATTTATCCTGCGCGACCCGCAGTAAGACAAAAAAAAACAAACAGCAAGACTTCTGCAACAGTCACAACCTCAGTAAGAAACCCAACATTGTTAGCGTCACAGAGTCTTCATCACCGGGAAGCAGAGGATGGTTTGAGTCAAAAGAATCTAGGAAGAAAGGAAGGAAGGAAATTGAATGAACAGATAGAAAGCAAAGCGTGAAACACACAGATAACCACACAACAAGTGACGTATAAGGGCGTGGCAAGTACTAATGGCTGACATTAGCCAGCTGAACATCAAAGTTAACAATCACTTTAGCTATTGCCAAGTTGGACATTGGCTCTCAACACCTCAGGAAATCAGCCCACTCCGCGAGCCGCCATTGACTCGTTCTGTACATCAAGTGGAATTCTCTTAATCTCTGATCAAACACTAATGATGTTGCCAGGCTCGGCGAGCTGTTCAGGTGGCGGTAAAGAGAACAGCATTGAACAAGGTCTAACAAATCATTCACTCGTAGAGCAGCTGGACACAATGGCCGCCCGCTGAGCTCTGCTTCCGGCCCGCCGGTCGGTCCACTGGAGCCGGGAAGTCTCAGGAAATTATGGCCAACTCACGGGCATTCCACAGGTAAAAAAAAACAGTTGGCGAATACAGAAATGAGGAGTCGACAGTGGACACATACTAGCTCATCACTCACTCAATGTCTAGATACTCCACTTTCTCTTGTGATGTTCGATTACTTTCCTACAGGCTGCGCCAGATTGGGTGAATTACATCACTGATGACTTCTTTCATTCTTCCTGGTCACTCAGTTTGACTGAACCCTACAGACAATCAGATAGATGATACGTACCCCCTCCCCCTCTCCTTTCCGTTTTCTCTTTCTTTCTCATCTCTCTCTTCTCTCTCTCTTTCCCCATTCACCCTACCCCGTCTCTCTCCATCTTCTCTCTCTCTTTCCCCTCTCTATTTGCTCATTCACTCTCTCTCTCTCTCCACCCCTTTCCCCCCCTCTCTCTTCTCACTTTCCCTATATCCTCCTTCCCCCCCCCCTCTCTCTCTCATTCGCTCCCCCCCCCCCTTCTCTGCGTGTGTTTGTGTGTGTAGTGTGAATGTGTATGCATGTATGTAGAGTTACGGTCTGAGAAAAGCTTAAACAAAACAGTATTTGAAATTAAAGACACAGAATCAAAGATCTCCTCTTCCTCCCTCTCCCCTCCCTCCGGGCGTCGATTATAATGATATAGGAGAGATAAGGAGGGATTGGTGTGGTTGAATAGAAGTTTTACAGCACGCCATCCCCATAGAAGAGAACAGACTTCATTCAGTGCCGACTACTAACAAAGAAATTGCCGCTAAAATATGAATAAACGTGGTGTACAGAATACGGGATTGGTACAATCACAACAGCAGGTATAGGATATCGACTTTGTCCTTATCAAATTACAGGAGTAAAAGCCGATCTCCGCGCGGACTACCCCCCCCCCCCCACAAATCATTGCCCCGCCCGCGTGATTTTTTTTTCCGTACGAGCTTTAGCAAATCCAGGAAGCGGGGCAGCAAACACACCCCCAAACACAGGTCATCGGCTAAGGGATTTCTGGCCTTGTCGAACACTGCCATGGGTGCTGCAATCTCTGGACTGTGCCTGATATGACTCTGAACGTCACCGAAAATCCCTGGGATATGCTGGAGCTGTCCCATCATTTTCTACTCTCTTTACACCTGTCTCGGCAGACCAAAATAATTCCCAAAGCAAGCAGCAGGGTATTCCTGTTTTTTAACCATTTTAACCATGAGCACGTCGAATAGTTTAAATCAGCCGGCACGATTTCCGAAGGGTTCACGCCACGGGTCATGTGCTCGTGAAAAAAAAAAAAGGGATCGGAGGCGAACAGTCAGCGATACAAAGCAAACTAAAAAATCCAAACTTCAGTGCATCCTCCGAGTCCAAGGTATTTGAAATCTACATGCCAAGTGTCGTTATTGTAGGTGGACTAATAAAAAAGTGTCTTGCATTCAAAGGTGAAGAATTTGTGACTTAGGTTGAACGTACAAGACGTCACAGCCCACTTTGTTTACTTCTGCCCGCCATTGTATTGGTAAATGGTATGGAAAATGCTTACCATTTGTGCTAGTTCGGTTGTCGATATCGAAGCAAAAGCTTTTTTTCCTGTTCCAAGGATTCGTACATGCGCGGGGAAGGTAGCAGAGGAGCTGAGTCACAGAGGAAGACGTTTGTGGTTCTAGGCCATAAACAAAAAAGTAATGCATTTCCATCTCCATAGTTCGGAAAAATCCACTGACTTGGAACTGGTAAAATCTGTAGGAGGCATTCTGTGTTCGGGACTAAAGAATGCCAAATGTTAGGAACTGCGATATTTGGCAGCTCGGTCGGTTGTTAGCCGACCATCTGTCCTTTCCATCTTGTACAGATCAACGCTTTCTATGCTTTGTAATGTTTGATTCTATCGTTTTTTCCTTTTTTTTCCGCAACGGGATCTATCGAGTCTCCACTACAGGACGCCATGTTCGCTGATCTTAGAGTACGTGCAAAGTGGCTGCCGGGTCAAAGGTCAATTCCAAACGCGTTCAACTTATAGATCAAAACAACAATAAAAAAGCCCCACTGATCTCGTTATGGCGAGGTAGGAAATGTAGCGTGTCTGGTGCCAGAATTCATCGTCACAGAAAGTCAAACCTCCTTTAAATCCTGGACACCGGAATGAAAATGTCAAACAAACAAGAAAACGACTGGCCTGTCCAAACATGAAGTCTGTCTGACAGTGACAGTTTCACTCTAGTGAACACACAGATGGGATGGCAGGCTTGGTGCACGCAAACACCACTAGTGCTCAGTGGCCAGTGTTGACCAACGGACCAAAATCTGAATACGACAGATGCAAGAATGACGTCACCACGGTTTAGGCCTGAGGCGTTCCAGATGATGACCTGCTCCAAGCCAGCAGACAGCCAACCCACCCTCGACCACCTCAGTATCAAGCTCGTACATTTGGTTCAACACGGGAACTCAAGCCCGGTAGCACGTCAACATTTCGTCGTTGGCCAATGGAACAACTAAAAGCTGTGTTGTGCCTTACGATCATAATGGTTCTTCCCGTCAGTCTGACACATTTAGTGTGGAAACAAATCAGAGGAAAGTTCAGGCGATTAGAAGTGTATTAAAGTACTCAAAAAAACTGGAGAGAAAGAAATAAGAAAAACAAGCGGCTGGAACCCGCGACCTGTGGAAACACTGGTACCTTCAGCCACGGAATGTCAGCTGCCAGTGCCGTAAAGTGATCATAACGTTTCTCTATTGCACCTTGAACAAAATGAAGAACTGTAACTCTTGGGAGACGACAGGAACTCTTCGGTGTACTTGAACCCCTGCCAAACAAGAGTTTCAGCCCTTGTTTTCTGGTACCTGTATGAAGTGCCCGGGAGTGCCCGGTCACTAAATCTAAACGTCATGTTTCGAAGCCAAAGTCTGCTTTGTTGATCATCGTTCGAAAGCAAAGCAGGAGTCGGGCAATTTTTATCAGATGGGATGTAGCTTATTTAATTAGAATTGAATTTCAATCACATGTGGCACGTACATGTTCGCACGGTTAATAATGTATATACATTGTCCATGACGTATCAACTTGGATAGCCAGCAAATGTATCGGCATTCTTGTCATGTCCAAATTAAACTAAATCAATGTTTTCTCAAGCTTCTTCGTCCTGCCACGAAAGATGGCAAACAATTTTTGCACACATGTTTATCGCCTCATATCGCAAGTGAAACATTATTTTTCATAAATTTTCCTCCATAAAAGTATAATTTGTCACCTAACACTTCAATTTTTTTATCGGTGCCCTAGAGGGCATTGGGAGTTCCCAAAGAAAGGCGAGCTTTAGCACGATGGCCTCAGTACCTTCATAAGGATACAGTTTTGAGCACAGCGCAACTCCTCAGTCTGGTCTTATCATAACTTCTTGGCCTACGTAAGAGAAGCCAGGCAGTCGACATGCGGTAGGGGATGTTTACTGTTCACATGCCAACTTTCTTTCTTCATGACCTAGACAACCTCTGTCTCATTGCCTTTTGCCTTTAGCTGTTGGTAGAACGGGACAGTTACCAGTAACTTAACGCGCATATTGCAGTCAAATATTTCTTTGGTTGACGTCACCATCCTTAAATATAGACAGAAAACGAACAAACAAATATTTCTAACAACTAAACAAAACATGTACCCAAGATTAAAGTCGATACCAGGTTTTCCATCCCATTATGTCTCAATCCAATAGCAGAAACAAGATTTTGGGAAAAACCCAGCTACTTCAATGAAGGTCAGCCATCAAATAGAGTGGCAAGTGGAGAAGGTGAGGCAAACAAGTGGCCATGAGTAAAGCTCAGACTACTCATATCAACTGACTAGTACCAAATGCAATGTTTGTCTCACTTAAGAGCAGGTTAAGGTCAAAGAATTTGGGAATTTTTGGTAAAATTGGTGAAGCCTATTCTTTCCTAATGGCATAACAGACCGCCTCTATCCCCTTGCATTTTGCCTTTAGCTGTTGGTAGACCAGGACAGTTACCAGTAGCTTACGCACAGATTGTGACGTGCCGAGACAGTACTGTTCTATTTGAAAGCAAAATATTTTGGGCCAAATGAGTTACATTGTACTTATGCATCTTCAAAACTTGCCAGGGTTTACTTGGCTACCGTACATAAAGCACTGTAGTACTTCAAACCTTGGATTCTGTGACTAACTAGAGATTTTCCACTTCAACCAAACAAGAATTTAGATCAATCACTTCAGGGTGATAAAGCCAGCGTCAAGTGAAAGCCAAAGATACTAGAAACGATAAGATGAGACACTGTCTTCTTCGCACCACTTAAAAAAACCATGCACACAATTTGCGCGCTGATCGGGGGCGGGGCCCATGGCGCATAGTATGAAAAGAATGCTTGATATAATGGTAAATTTATTATGCAAAATTGTGATAGTGATACTGCAACTAAAAAAAAAAAGAACAAATAGCCAGAGTTTGCCCACAGCGATTGAGGTAGAATTCCACAATAAGTGACGCCAATCAAGGCCTACAGCGATATCTGAACAGTGAACAAATTTCAATATTTCCCCTATTTGGCTTTGTAAAATACGGCACTTTTCATGACTTCCGCGCGTTTGCCGTTAGGCGGCAATGCAAAATCTGAGCACGGTAAAAGCACTAGCTGTTCTATCTTATCAGTTCTAGTATCTTTGGTGAAAGGGAGAAAACGCCTGATTGAGACTAAACAATGACGACAGGTAGGCCGGAGAAGGCCTGAAATTCTTGCGGAGTTGCAAACCTTTGACTGAGAGTGTTTACAGGAGGAAAAATCTTTCACTGCTGGCACTCATGTCAGATCTATGCTAGGACAAAGAGATGATTTTAGAGAAAGACAGATACCACCCCTCCCCTCCCTCCCCCAGTCATACACACACTTTTACAGTAACTACACTCCCTCAAATCTGTCGACGGCTAGTTGCCATATTGTAGTATGCGTCATTTTACCGATTTTGAGGTTTTTGTCATGAAGTTGGTTCTCTCACTCCATATTTTAATATGTATAAGTGTAATATGGGTGTATTTTTCGTGGGCAATCACTTTTCAAACTTTCAATCCCCATTTTCTTGAAAAGGACAAAATGCGCTTCCAACGATATGGAAATATCCGACACTGTGCTCGTTATGTTAGGATTCCTTAACTACCTTAAGATAGACAAAAACAAAAACAACAAAAAAACTGTGACTAGAATATTTAAATTGCCGACAGCTGAAGACAAGAGATTTCAGAGAAAACCTCTGAGGCAC
>OZ007573.1:57976182-57991182 GCA_963931925.1 Onchidella celtica
CAAGGATTACCATTAGCCAGAGAAAACAAAAGACGTAATGGAGACAGAACAGTTCTGCCTCGGCTCTCCAGAAATGAAACATTTTTTTAGTAGTGACACTCCGGTCAAAGGTCAGCTGATCACACCAAACAATATTGTGTGTGGGGTTGTGGATGTAGAAGGGTTGGCAGTACTTGACAGAAACACTGGACGTATCTCCCACACAGAGCCCCACACAGAGACTACGTCATGTACTTCAGCTTTTGTCTGAGACATAGAGAAGTGTAAAATAAGAGGATGGTTTTTGTTCCCCTTCACACCAGTTGCTCAAGTGAAAGTCCTGAAGATCGGGCGAAAGCTCTTGCAGCGCCCCCATGTGGAAACATCAAGCCTGAGGTCTCACATGTCTAGCTAACCTTACATTATATTCTGAGCCCAAAGTTTCAGATGCCAAGTTTGCCAGGAGGACAATGCGACAGTAACACAACTTACCATTGGTACCACCGCCATTGCTATCCCAAAATCAACCTCTACCACCTTTCATCATCCCAACATCAACCTCTACCACCTCTCACCACCCCAACATCAACCTCTACCACCTCTCACCATCCCAACATCAACCTCTACCACCTCTCACCATCCCAACATCAACCTTTACCATCTCTCACCATCCCAACATCAACCTTTACCACCTCTCACCATCCCAACATCAACCTCTACCACCTCTCACCATCCCAACATCAACCTCTACCACCTCTCACCATCCCAACATCAACCTCTACCACCTCTCACCATCCCAACATCAACCTTTACCATCTCTCACCATCCCAACATCAACCTCTACCACCTCTCACCATCCCAACATCAGCCACAACAAAATCCATATCATCATCATCAACAACAACAACAACAACAACAACAACAACAACAACAACAACAACAACAACAACAACAACAACAACAACAACAACAACAACAACAACAACAACAGCAACAACAACAACAACAACAACAACAACAACAGCAGCAGCAGCAGCAGCAGCAACAACAACAACAACAACAACAACAACAACAGCAACAACAATAATAATATTAACAACAACAACAGCAGCAACAATTACAACAGCAGAAACAACAACAATAACAATTGCAACGGCAATGACAATGACACTAGCCAGCAACAACAACAACACAGGATCATGAGAGACGCCAAATGAAAGAAAGGGCTTTGCCAAATTGAATGGGAAAAATAATATGATTTATTCAGTCAGTACAAATATCATCAGTGACGGTTGTGGGGAGGGGGGAAGGGAGGTGTAGAGTTTTTGTACAAATCAGAAACTGGTGAGAATTAGGTGAAACTTTGTACAACAGTGGAAATCTTGAAAAGGCATTAGAAATAGAAGTGGTAGAATCCAACTGGAGAAAGTGTATGGGTGGAAAGAGAAATCTGGCCAAAGTTTGACGTCAGAGACCTCGCGGGACTGGGTGACGTCAGTGAAAATTCTAGATCTCTACACTCGTGGTATCTAAACATGGGAGGAAATGAGAGAAACACTGAGGGAAACAGAAAGAAAGCAAACCAGAAAGAATAAGAATTAGAAAAAAAAGTAGAAGATAGAAGGCACAGCCAGTTTTTCCTGCTCACATTCTCGTGATTTACAGTTTGATTCTTGACGTTCCAGAACGTTCCTGGGTTACCTGGAATAAATCAATTCATTGGTCAGAATGCCACGCGCTGTAACATCTCCACCAAACTGAAACAGAACACTTCTGTTGTTTCTACCACTGTACAGTAACATAGTTCCAGACCGCAGGGGATAAACATAGTCATCAAAATGTGAAACTGGGCAATCCATCTTTAGTTTGAAAATTCACAACTTCCTTCTTGTGACTGAAATGGTGAACTTGGTTTGGCAGAAACAAGCTGATGAATCAAGCATGTACATATGGGAGAGAAAGGAAAAAATCCACATTTTTGGAACCAAGTTCATTTGTTCCCCCGGCCGTCTTCAGTTATTTACATGCCATCCTTGTAAAACGCACCTTTGTGTGATGGAACAAGAGGTGCAGAGACTTGTTGGGTGCATGATTACAGCGAAAACCCCATGTCATGGTGTGTCACAGTCGTGGCATAGGCGTCACAAATATCACAGATGTCACAGCCGATTCACAAGCCAACGATATCATTTAATATGTCACAGACATCACAAATGTCAGAGGTCACGAAGATATCACACATGTCACACAGACGTCACACAGATGTCACACAAGAAAAAAACAATTGTCGACATTTTATAAAAACCACACAAAAAAAAAAAACCCAGGTAGGGCCGCAGCCAGGCTTAAAGCAAAGTCAAAAATCCCCCAAAAGTAAGACACATTGGCAGACGTGCTTGTCTGCTTCAATATGGGCAGGAACTCACAGCTAAGTGGACACATTCATTTAATATTCTATTTAGATTCCATATATTTCATATTCTATTTTTTTTTTATTGGTTGATAATTTTATCGGTTCAATTTTCAGATTTTTTTTGCTGTTGTTGTTTTTTTCATTTTTCCCTGCAGAACACTTGCCAAAATATCGAAATCTTCTATCTTCCGATGAGGTCCTTTGTTTCTCGGGGGCCTCAGCCTAGTGCTGTTGGCCCCCCGAAAATTTTCTGTCTTCCATTTTAGTCTGCGTTTCATTGTAGCGGTTGGGTGTTATTTCTGACATGAGACTTTGCTACGTATAACTTTTTCTTTTTGCCAATTTTTGACAAGCAAAAACAAAAAAAAGCGTATAAAATTTTTGATAGCCACGTCTAGAACACGCGAAATTTCACTGGTTTGAAAATGGACATCAACTCGTACAATCTCAAGACCGTGAAAACTGGAACATGGCGGCAGTTGTACCGATGAGCTGCAAAACAAAAGCTAAAAAACAACAACTCATGCACACATTCTGGGGGTTGCCTCTCTTGGGAAGACAACTAAGGGACATAATACATGTATAGCGACTGTGAAGGCAATAGCGGGGTTAATTCCCCTTACACAGATTCACCGCAAATCTCTATGTGTGTGAACCGTTTCAATTGTGTCCTTTTGATTTCCTCGTCTCTGGCCACAGAAGAGTTTGCTCCTATAGCATCCCAGTCTTTCAAGCTTTCAAATCCCTGCAGCATCCCATTCCTATAGTCCTTCACGCTTGTCACTGGTCTGTTGAGACTTGTATTACAGAGACAGATATACCGATTTGTCATCTCCCTGTCCAAACCTTCCCAGACACACAGTCCAGACGTCTTGTTGTACTAGATCCCAGGATAGACAGTCCAGACGTCATATTGTACTAGATCCCAAGATAGACAGTCCAGACGTCTTGTTGTACTAGATCCCAAGATAGATAGTCCAGACGTTATGTTGTACCAGATCCCAAGATAGACAGTCCAAACGTCATATTGTACTAGATCCCAGGATAGACAGTCCAGACGTCATATTGTACTAGATCCCAGGATAGACAGTCCAGACGTCTTGTTGTACTAGATCCCAAGATAGACAGTCCAGACGTCATGTTGTACTAGATCCTAAGAAAGACAGTCCAGACGTCATGTAGTACTTGATCCAAAAAACGTCAGCCCAGAAGTCACGTTGTACTAGATTCCAAGATAGATAGTCCAGACGTCATGTTGTACTAGATCCCAAGATAGACATTCCAGATGTAACGATGTACTAGATCCCAAGATAGACAGTCCAGACGTCATGTTGTACTAGATCCCAAAACAGACAGTTCAGACGCCATGTTGTACTAGATCCTAAGATAGACAGTCCGGACGTCATGTTGTACTAGATCCCAAGATACACGGCCCGGGCGTCATGTTGTACTAGATCCCAAAATAGGCAGTCCAGACATCATATTGCACTAAACCCCAAGACAGACTGCTCGAATGTGTTTACAATGTGGAGAGGGGCACCTCAATTTTTTTTATTTGACCAAGAAATCTATAATGCCACAATGCCATCCTTTTCTTCAACTACAGCAGCAGCAGCACAAACAAACAAACGAATGGCAAAAACTCAAAACAGAACAGCATCAAAAGTTCTCGGCAATTGGGAAAACTTTGCACTGGCCTGCAGCACAGAATTTAAAGTGCCAATGAAATTTGATGTGTCAAAACCAACACAATATTTTCGTCTCGAAGGTTCTGACACTTTAAAAACAACAACAACAAAAAAAAAAGAACATTTTTTTCATGTATCAGAAACAAGACTTTTGGTGAGAAAACTGACAGCAAAGAATAATTATATAGGTAATCAATTCTTTTACAAAACAGTAAACATATTTTTGTACAAAAGGTGAGAAGGTAAAGACTTCACTTTGTGCTCAGGAATCAGTGACGTCACCATTTTCCCCCGTCATGTAGCCAAACTGCTGAATGCAGGTAGACAGCCATTTTTTTTTTTGATATCACATTTATTTACATCATCCTTGTTTCTAGAGCTTCGACATTTGTTTTATACCTTCATCGAGGGACTGATGGACTGATGGACTGATGGACTGATTTGTTCTGTTGTTGAATGATCAATAAATTGATGGATTTGACCACACAACGACATCTCATTCCGAGTACACCTAAGCTACATTCTAATCCAGGATAAGAATTGAGTCTAAATTCGTTATTCTGAGATAAGATAAGATAAGATAAGATAAGATAAATTTTATTCGTCCTTGTACAAGGAAATTTGTTTTGATCATTGAATACATAACAATACAGTTACAGAAGCAGAAAGTATGATACATAGCGCGCACACACACATATATACACACACACTGATAAATTAACTAAATTAACAAAATTAACAGTGCACACAATATGCTTCCCTAACTAAAACACATTGACCTGACACGATACCAGATGGTTATTTTGCGTGTGTGTCGGATTCGGAACCGTCCATTGCCTTTGGACGCTCAGAGCTACAGGGACAGATGGAGATAGACATGTACAGACACACATACACACTCGCGCGCACACACAAGGACAGATGGAGGGAGGCATTTACACACGTACATACACACTTGCACACGGGGATAGACGGAGATAGACAGACAGACATAAATTACCCATACGTGGAAAGATTGAGAAAGAAAGAGAGATAGAAAGTCTGACAAAGAAAGAAAGAGAGAGAGAGAAAGAGAGAGAGACAAAGAAAGAGAGAGAAAAAGAGAAAGAGAAAGAGAGAGAGAGAGAGAGAGAAAGAGAGAAAGAGAAAGAGAGAGAAAGAAAGAGAGAGAGAGAGAGAGAAAGAGACAGAGAGAGAGAGAAAGAGAGAGAGAAAGAGAGAGAGAGAGAAAGAGAGAGAAAGAGAGAGAAAGAGAAAGAGAAAGAGAGAGAAAGAGACAGAGAGAAAGAGAGAGAGAGAGGTACTCGTACACAGTAAAATCCCTCTCCTAAAAGAAAATTGTTAATGTTCTGTTGGCCCCCCCCCCCCCCCCCCCCATCAAACGATATGCCACATAAGAAGGTTGATCAAGGAACGCCACCCGCAAAACAAGAGAGATAAACAGACAGACAGACACACTGACAGTCAAATTTTAATGAATCTTAATGTGGATGTCGCCGACCGACATTTTTCATCCACAGTGTTTAACATATTGATCATGAGACGTGGCGGTGGAAGCACCCGGAGAGGGTATCGGGTGGAGGAGTAGATGTTTTCAATATTAGCATCGATCCTGTTAAATACAGAAAAAAAACAAACAATTGATCCCGTCATTCCCAGTGTCGGATCTCGCGTCTGTGCGAATCCCTCCTCCTCCCCCCCCCCCGCCTCCACACACAACATACACACACACACAGACACGGGGGGGGGGGGGTTTGGGGCAGACAAGAAGAACTTTCTCGACCTCTCTTCCCTGTAATGAAATCATTAAAACAAAAATGGTTTAGACAAGAGCGCATAACTCAGTCACATCCGACAGGAAGAAAAATTGTAGGGGCCGAAATTGTCGGCCTGAAATGGACAGTTGGTGTCGCCTCACATCTCTGACATAGAAGTCGGAATGGCGCTGGCAGGTTGACACAGGTGGACACACTTCGACACAGGTGGACATACTTCGACACAGGTGGACACACTTCGACACGGGTGGACACACTTCGACACAGGTGGACACACTTCGACACAGGTGGACACACTTCGACACGGCTGGACACACTTCGACACAGGTGGACACACTTCGACACAGGTGGACATACTTCGACACAGGTGGACACACTTCGACACAGGTGGACACACTTCGACACAGGTGGACACACTTCGACACAGGTGGACACACTCTGACTCAGTTGAATACATTGTTGACGAAGTCTGACACAATTCAAGAGAAATCTGCTCGTCCCGACAACTCATGACCAAACAAAGGTTGCTGACCTTTAATCAAGCAGATTGGGAAATTTTCTTGGTCACTGTTGTCACATATTATTATTATTATTGGCTGATATTATCTTGCGGGGTCACGGGTGAGGGAGAAGTGGCGGGTGGGTGGATAGGTCTGGTAGTGTATGTGTGAGGGGGTGGGTGGGTCTGGTGATGTGCATTAGACCTAATTGCCATGCGATCTCTGGCCAGGGATAACTCAGGAACGATAATAATTCTATGCCATTAGTTAATTCAGTGTGTTGTGTCCCCTGACGCAGCTCAACTTGAGCAAAAACATGTAAGGGAGACAATCATGTGCGAGGCAGATAACCCATTTCTTCATTAATTTTCTCCCCTGGCGTGTGATATTTATTGAATGTTGTTACAAGTACATACGTCCCCCAACTTTTTTTGCGCTAGGGGTACGTGTTCTAAAACCTTCTGTGATGCCAGAGCTGGAGGGCTCCTCACGATATACTCCTAACAACAGCCTTAATTAATTATTCTTTCAGATTTTCTTTTTGTTTTCCTCCTGTTTTTTGGTTGAAAGGGCATGGGGCAGGATTAGAGATTTGATAAGATTCAGGGTTGAGGATAAGGACGGGGTTAGGGATCGGTACATATACGAACCCGCCGCTAGCACAAAATGCTTGGGGACCGTACGTACATGTAACAACAGCCATGTTTATTATCATTTCATTCCTTTTTTTTAGCGATAGAGTTCCACTTGTGTAATGGTCAGGGGCAGTAATCCACTAATTAACACAAAATATTACATGGAAATCCAGCAAAGACGCAGGAGGAGTTTGTCATATCTGACAGTAAAACCAGTGAGTCTGTCTGTACAGAAAGAAATCACTATTGGTCGATTTGCATTGCGGGACACACTAGGCCCGCGAAACCGCTGTGAGCATGGAGGGATAATTAGGTCACGATGGTAAACAACACCCGTTTGTACATTTCCGAGGGAAGTAACAGCTTACAAACGGCCCAAAAATAGTTTTAATCAGTCCAAAAATATTTTTAAAAAACCCACAGTAAATCGATACACACACTGTCTTTGGCGCAGACGGCCTCTTTCAATTCTTGTAACGGCCCTGACTTAGTTTCGTAATTTGGCAGAAGTACAAAACAAAAACTCTGTGACGTCATGCGCCTTCTACCTATAACGACACGGTCATCCGCAATTGCGTAAGTCATTTTCTGGGTTTTTTTTTTTCTTTATATCAAAAAAAAACTCTTTACTTCGAATACAGTGGTAGCTGTTGTTAGGGAAGCGTTGTATTTTACGTAGAAAGCTGCAGCTGGATAGTGAACACAAATCAGTATTTTCTCTATTTGGCAATTAGAATTACGCTTCCCTAACAACAGTCTAAAATGGTGATTTACATGGATGTGGGTTTCGGTTTTTAAAAACTCATGTCAACGAAACAAAAATAATGTAACTGTTGAGCCGTGCAACGTGATTGTCTGATTAAGGCGAGCATTAATTTTCATCTCAAAACATCAACAACAACAACAAACATATAAATGACTCAGGCAATTGTGAAATTATCTGACGATCAGTTACAACCTGGTATTGAGATCTTTGTTTTCCCAGGATCTCTGCCCTATAGGTAGAATGCGCATATCCACCATCTTGTCTGTCCGGACCCACTTAAGGCGCCGCGAACCAATCGGCGGCGAGTTCACTACTGTAAACAATGACACGTGTGTATACGCACATGGGAGACGTTCGGTCAATTCTTTCACTTCCTTTCTCTTGTTCACACGGATGGTAGGGAATCGGACCGGCTTGGATCCATCCTTTCCACCTCTGTCACAACAGTCAACTGCAATGCAACCAGCAGGCATTTTAACTGCTTAGACACATCTCGAAGTTACACTCATCAGCTGATCCACCGGCCATCTTGTTTGGCGGAAGTACAAAACAAAAACTCTGTGACGTCATGCGCAATCTACCTATTTTGCACCACAATCTGCTCTTGTTGTACACCTTACAAGGACATCTGTTCACCTAAGGCCACCATGACATCCTGCAATTAAATGGGCTTTTTATTTTTGTTTTGGTCTCTCTGCCAGTTGGCTTCCCTTCAATATCGGTGCTATTAAAATATTTGCGCCCAAACAATCATTTTAATCAGTCAGACATTCAGTCCATCAGCAATTCCCCTCTCTTCTAGTCCATCGCCTCTCTTCAACATGATTAGGAATGCATTAGATGCTATAAACGTTTGAGGTATCAATTCTATAGTGACAATGACTTATCAGTCAATCAAAAACAAAGCCTGAACGAGTCTGTCTGAAGACAAACTTCTCAGAATCCCCCTCCCCCTTCCCCAATTCCTCTACCTGCGTACCTACCGACCTACCGACCGACCGACCGATCTGCTTGCCTACCTACCTACCTACCTACCTACTACCTACCTATCTACCTACCTGCCTACCTACCTGCCTGCCTGCCTGCCTGCCTACCTACCTACCTACCTACCTGCCTACCTACCTACCTACCTACCGACCGACAGACCGATCTGCTTGCCTACCTACCTATTTACCTACCTACCTACCCAACTACCTACCTATCTACCTGCCTGCCTGCCTACCTACCTACCTACCCACCCACCTACCTACCTACCTACCTACCTACCTACCTACCTACCTGCCTGCCTGTCTGCCTACCTACCTACCTACTTACTTACATACCTACCTACCTACCTACCTACATTCGGTACTTACCCAGCTAACTACCTGCCTGCCGGCACTCGCACACTGCTCTCTTACATCGCATTTACACCAATGTGTGGGAAAAAGTGGAATAAAAAATAAGAAAAGAATAGAAAAAGTGCAGTTATCAAAGAAGGAGAAAAAGTTTGGTGTCATCACAAATACATGGCTAATTCATCAAGATAAAAGAATGTGCCCTAGATCCAAAACATTTCACAATTTCATCTCAAAACGATCATAAAACCATCATAATAATAATTATGAGCAAGTTTATACATTGGCAAACCAGAGATATACAAGTATCATTGATAATTATTCAGATTTAAAGACACTTAACTTTAGTTGATCCAACAGGTCACACATAATATACACGTGTTCAAATTCCACAAAACTTCAAGTTTCCACGACAACCAATAGTTGACAAGTGTAGAATCAGTTACACTGTCACTTAGACAGAAATTTTACATCACGTGGTAAAAAAAATAAAAATAAATCGTAACTTCCGGTGACAGGAGAGAAAAGATAAAAATTAACTCTTTATTGAAGAGTTCTGAGGTCACGTGATGTCTTCAACATCCAACATTTATCAGCAGTCACACACTTGACAACTTACAGTATCAGGCAGACCAAAGACAGGAAATCTTGTCAGTTGCAAAGGAAAGAAATTCATTTGAAGACACTTATTGCATAATGTCTACACAAGATCGGAGTTGATTGGGAAAAACTTGAAGTAGCGTTTGATAATATGGCCATTGGAGTAACAGTTGTCTCAGGATAGGGCATTGTGCGGCTTGGACGCTGAGACCTGCAGACATCAGCCGTGCTGCAGTCAACGCCAGTAGCTGACAAGACAAAATTCATCATTCCTCCGACAAATCACAGTTTCTAACTCTTGTTATACAAACATTGGTCACTCTGCTTATGGAAATACAGCTGACGGCTTGTTCCTTACGGCTGACGGCTTGTTCCTTACGGCTGACGCTTGTTCCCCATGGCTGACAACTTTTACCCAATAGGGAAGAAAATCACGTTCACCGTGGCTTGTCCAAATTACAACACAGGAAACGATGGACCAGCAGGTGTCAAACGTCCGCAATCCCTTCCATAACTGGTCCTACCTCAAAGCTGGCTCCCCGTGGGTCTTAGATTTACAGCTTATTGCGTGTCTCTGTGCCAGGCAGAAAGGGGAAGGGGTGGGTGCAGAACCTGGAGAAATGAGGGAGAGCGGAGAGCAGCCACGGGGAGTTGCCACTGACGTCACGCCTAGGACACTCGTCAACCTCAGCAGAGGAAAACTCCACACAAAACGTCGACTCCAACCCCACGCTGGTTAAAACTGTGTATAAAACACCCAGTACGCGATGTTGAAGACGATGAAACTCCCAGGGAACAAAATTCTGGACATTTTGTCTACTCGCCGTGCTCTCTGACGCGATGGGGCGTGGCTGCCTACAGAAATATGTCTGGGCGGGGCACCGTTGTGCTGTGGATAACATACAACACGTTATGAGATAAACCCAATCTCTGACGGGTCACTAGACATTCCTGTACACTCAAATGTTTCTCTGCTTTTTTTTTTTTCTGATGTTTCCTCGTCAACACGACTTGGTGTGTTCTTGAATTTTGTGTTTATTTGTCTGTCTGTTTGTTCACTATCAACCATTGATCTCTACAATCGTTCCAATTGGCCCGTTGCTGAATCCCCCCCCCCCCCCCCCCAACCTCACCGGGCGTTAATTAGCTCCCTTGTTAAATGTTACACATTATAGTCAGACAAATGTGACACGTTAAATACATACACAAATGTCAAATTTGCCACAACCACTAGTGACGTTAGCTACAGAAAAATGTGACATTAACTACAGTCAAATAATGCATTACTCCCAGTCAACATGCCCAAGTGATCACCATAAAAATTAAAACGATATTACCTAGAGAAAACAACAACAACAACAACAACAGCAATAACGACAACAACAACAACAACAACAACAAAAACAGCAACAGCGACAACCAAACAGCCGACACTAAAATGTTGCACCACCATTCACTCGTGCTACATTTTCGCACAGCCATCCAGCCGGTGGGAATAGTAATAATTATGTTCTATGAAGAATCAGCGCCACCTGGCGACACTCACATAGCTGAAGAGGGCTGCAGCACCACCCACCTGTGGTGCGTCTTTATCTTCGGCAGGAATCCTGAAGATTTGCGTGGCTATAATCTCTTTGTCTCCTCGCCTAGCCAGCACGTTGACGTAGGCAAACTCGAGTAAGGCAGCAAACACAAAGATAAGACTGCTCACGATCCAGACATCTATTGCTTTGATATAGGACACCTGGAGAGAAGGGATGGTGAGATGGTGGTGATGATACTGGTGGTTGTGGGGGGGGGGGGGGAGGGGAGGGGGTCAAATATTTAAGCAAGAATTCAATGCACGGTGGGGGGGGGGTAAAAGTATACAATAATTTTATATTTACACGTGGACAATCGTATTTTTCTATACGTTATTCGGTCCATCATTCCATCCATCCATCCATCTACCATCCATTCATCCGTCTACCCATCTACTCACCTATCTATCCATCCACCCATCCATCCATCCATCCACCCACCCATCCATCCACCCATCCACTCACCCATCCATCCATCCACCCACCCATCCATCCAGCATTCCACCCACTCACTCTCCTTTCCATCCAGCCATCCATCCACCAACCCACCCATCTACCCACCCATCCATCCACCCATCCATTCATCTACCCATCCATCCATCCATCCACTCACCCATCGATCCAACCATCCATCCATAAACCCATCCATAAATCCATCCAGCCATATATTCATCCGTCCATTTATCCATCCATCCATCCAGCCATCCACCCACCCATCCATCCATCCATCCATCCATCCACCCACCCATCCACCCATCCATCCATCCACCCACCCACCCATCCATCCATCCATCCACCCACGCACCCATCCATCCATCCATCCATCCACCCACCCATCCACCCACCCATCTATCCACCCATCCATCCATCAACCCACCCCTCTACCTACCCACCCACCCATTACCTTAGGTAACTGTGTCTGAATGTGAGAGCCGTGTGTGTTCAGCGTGAGGACCGTCAACACGCCCAAGGAAACCCGTGCAGGAATGGCCTCGAGGTCAAGCCAGAAAGAGACCCAGGACAGTGTGACGATCAGAATGCTGGGGACATACACCTGGATGATGTAGTAGCCGATGTCTCGCTTCAGGGTGAAGTATGCCTTGATACACGCAAATTTGGCTGAGAAAGACATTATAGATACACACATAAACACCATACTGGAGACACGGTGGTCTAGAGGCAAGGTGCTCACCTCTCATCCCGAAGGTACCGGGTTCAAATCCCGGTTGGTGCAAGTATGTTGGGCTTTTGGGATTTTTCTCACATTTTCCTGACTTTGATCCTATGGTAGGTATGATCGAGCACCTGGTCTTCTCAGCTAAGGACGAAAAATTCGTAGGGCTCGAGTGCACGTTGCGCACGTTAAAGATACTTTGGAGTTGGAAATCGAAAAGAGCAGGTCGAACAGGCCGCTGCCCGGGCAAAATTAAATAAAATTCGTCCCTACCACTCCCGCCCCCTCTCCCATCACCACCATCAACATCATCACCATCACCACCACCGTCACCATCACTACCATCATCGCCACCACCACCACCACCATCATCACCATCGCCACCACCAAGATCTTCGCCATCAACATCACTATCATCATCAACAACAACAAGAACAACAGCAACAAAACGGCAAAACAAACAACCAATGACAGATGTGACGAGTCCCAAGTGCTGCCACTTGTTGTGGACTAAATGTTATGATCGTTCAGCACACTCGGTCGAGGAGAGGGTATGAAGTAGATAATGAAGATGATGATGGACATGATAAAGATGATGTCTTACGGTTGTCCATGTCCATGGTGCCGTTACAGGACTCTGTCATATTGTCCACAATGGAAAACTGCGGTAACTCCGTGTTGAGGGCTATCTCCTTGTCGTGGCTGATTGCTGGCATGTCTGTCTGCCAGTAGAACATCACATTTTCTGTGGTGTAAGTGTCTGTGGGGAGAGACAAGACATGGCGGTACTCACAGTCACTGACACCAAAAATATAATCGGAGATGTCCAGTGACATACATTGATGACAGTCAGCGATGTCCAGTGACATACATAGACAGACAGACAGACAGAGATATCCAGTGACCTACATAGATAGTTAAGATAGACAGTCAGAGATGCCCAGTGACATACATAGCCATACAGTCAGTAATGTCACGTGACATACAAATACAGTAAATCAGAGATGTCCAGTGACACACATAGCCATACAGTCAGTAAGGTCACGTGACATACAAATACAGTCAGTCAGTCAGAGATGCCCAGTGATACACATAGTCATACGGTCAGTAATGTCACGTGACATACAAAAAAAAATATCAGTCAGTCAGAGATGCCCAGTGACATACATAGCCATACAGTCAGTAATGTCACGTGACACACAAACACAGTCAGTCAGAGATGTCCAGTGACACACATAGCCATACAGTCAGTAATGTCACGTGACATTAGAAAAAACAACAGTCAGTCAGAGATGTCCAGTGACATACATAGACAGACAGACAACAATGTCCAGTGATAGACAGACGGTCAGAAATGTCAGGTGACCTACATATACAGAACAGTCAAAGATGTCTAGTGACATACGTAGATGACGGCCAGAGACGTCCAGTGTCGTACATAGACAGACGGTCAGAGATACCCAGTGACGTGCATAGACAGACGGTCAGAGATACCCACTGACATTCGTAGCAGACAGCCAGAGATGTCCAGTGACATACATAGACAGGCGGTCAGAGATGTTCAGCGATATACGTAGACAGATGGTCACGGATTCGAGGCCAGTAAAAAAAATAAAAAATTCAGAGTTCAGTGTAAACTCTAGATACAGCAAGAATACGGAGAAAACTGGGTAGAAGGTCGATGGTAGTAATTAGTAAGGACAAAGTGTGTGTCTCTACACAAAATGAGTAACTATATCACTTTGGATGTTTCCATCTGACCTGTGTGAAATTGAAAGAAATGCAAGGACATGACATCATCGCAGAAACACAGAGTCACATCATCTGACACCCCTTCCCCATCTGCCCCCCCCCCCACCTTCCTCGGTGGGTAGCAAGTTTTAGAGAGCAACAGGTCCCAGAAGGTCTCAATAGCCGGTGTACTGTATTCCCCTCCCTCCCCCACCCTAGCGCTCACCAGCGCATGACTGACTCTCACGTGTTGAACACACCCTATGGCGTTCTGAACTCCCAGTGGCTGCACTGATGCTGCCATGACTGTACAGTTGGTCAAGCTATGGCATATCTGTGGTGGTCGGAGGTCGAGGTGTGGACGTACGCGTTTGTGTAGGTCTGTAAGGGTGTTTGCGCCTGTGTGTACTTGAGTGTGTTTTGAATTGTGCATTTCACAGTGTAAACATCAGCACGTGCGCTCGTACTATCCATACATCCATTCACTAATCCATCTATTCATCCATCTGTTCAGTAATCCATTCATCCACCCATCCATCATCTAGTCACCCATCCATCCATCCATTCATCCATCCATTCATCCACCAATTCATCATTCATCCACCCATCCAAGCATCCATCCACCCATCCATTCATATATCCACCCATCCATTCATCCATCCACCCATCATCCATCATCCGTTCAGCCATTCATCCATCCATCCATCCATCCATCCATCGATCCAACAACCCATTCTCCACCCATCCATCCATCTATCCACCCACCCACACACCCATCCATCCATCCATCCGCCAATCCATCGATCCATCCATCCACCCATC